>VWZK01021656.1:30108-74324 GCA_013396935.1 Baryphthengus martii | reverse complement strand
GGCCGGGGCGGGCCCTGCCCCTCGCCCCTCGGGTTTTTGAAGTTTCCCGTCACCGTCGGGGTGCTGGAGGAAGCTGGGTCTCGCAGCGCGCCCTGCTGAGCTTAGGGGCGAGGGGAAGGGCTGTAAGCATCGTGCGGTTGCCCTCGCTGCGAGCGGGAGTGTGTGTGTCTGTTTGGTGGGCTGGCTTGTGCAGAGTTTCCCCTGGAAACCTCGTTGTCAGGTGAGGTCTGGCTGCAGTGGAGTTGAGCGCCGTTCTGTCAAAGTGCTTGTGCTCCCTGTGTTGCAAAGAACGAAAAAAAAAAAGAAAAAAGAACCAACCCACACTGAAAATGTACCAACTTCCTCTTCCTCGTAGTCAGATGGTAGTTGAAATAACTAAATTAATTGTGATACGTGTTTGAAAAAGCCCCACACTTATTGGAAAAATGTGTTCAGGCTTTATTAGTTCTTATTTTGCCCTGATTATCTTTTAACTTCTCTGTATTTTGTGGAGATCAGCAATGATTTTCATTTTATCTTGACATAAAAGGTAAATTTTTACACCATGAAAACGATTGCTCACTGGAACAGCCTCTCCATGAACATGGTAGAGTCCCCATCACTGAAGATTTCCAGAACTGGACAGGCTGCTAGATAATTTCATTGGGGCTGCCTTTCCCATGGAAGGTTGGATGAGGTGATTTTTATTTATTTATTTTTTTTTTTTATGAGGTCATGTCCAACCTGGCCGGGATTGTGATTCTAAGATTTTACCCATTAACACGTCTTAGTGTGCTTTCAAAGGCTGACAAGAAGATCTAATTGGAGAGAGGATAAGTATTTCTATTTAACATACTTGGAAGGGAAGAGGATATAAATGGCTAGTTCTGCTTGAATAGAGTAGGTAGCAGAAGCATAAGATGATACTGAATTACCTTACCATAAAGAAAATGGTGAAGCTAAACCTTCTTTGGGCTGTAGAAGTTTTTCAGAAGATAAATGACATCTAAAAAACAATTTGAAATCACCAAATATATTTGGCATAGTAAAGCAAATTTAAGTTTAAAAAAATAAACTTCCCATCATGGAGGAAAAAACCCACCACCAAACAAAAAAGAAACCACAACACCAAAACAAACAAACAAAAACCACAATAAAAAAAACACCCACAACACCAAAAAAATCTTTGCATCTATTAAAGAATGCTATCAGAATTTGCATTTGTTTTTGTTTTTTTTTTTCCTGTATTAAACACAGTTGCTTTGTTTTTCTGGTTTATATTTCAGTTGTTTGTACGTTCAGAGCTTCAGAACAGTATGTAAGGCATTCTGCAGGCATTATTTAATATCTGACACTGTAATACTGGTGTCACTTGTGTAGCCTTTTTTACAAGTCCTGAACTGAGTAGGCAGATTGTGCTTGATAATCCCTGAGCTGGTAAATCCACCAGTTCCATGCAGCATTCTGCTGACTTGGAACCTTGGATCCACAGGTAGTGTACTGTGTTTGCATGATCTTAGGTGTGGTCTTTTCGCTCACGTACTTAGTATTTCTAATCTGGGACACAATAGTGTGTAAATAGTGCTGTGTAATGCTTCCACCCCTGACTAGACTTGTGTCCAGTTGGCATGGCATTTCTGCGCTGTCCTCAGGACTTTGGATTCTTTGAACTCCTGGAGAGCATGCTTTGGCTTTCTGCACCTCAACGTTACGCAACTGAAGGGTCACCATCCATCTTTTAAATATGTCTGAATGATAAAGCTATGAACTTTTTAATGGCTGTTTGGTCATTTTAAGTTGAAAGAGTAGGTTACTATGGAGAGGCTGAAAGCACTTTTAATTTGTACTAGTTATCATTAACGTGAAGGGACCTGAAAATTCCCAGTGTATATAGAAATAATTTACAACTTAGCGGCATGATAAGGGCCTTTGGAGTGAAAATATGTAGAAAAAGATATACTTGAGTGTTTGTGAGGATGAGATTCTTGGCTTGCTCTAAGTAACTGTTGCTGATGTCCATAATCTGGAGTTCCTTGTACTAATTGAGTATTCCTTGGCTGTCTTCTCAAATCACTGTGCCATAGGAGTAACTTTTTGGGTGCGTGTGTCAGAATAAGATGTGACGGCTTAATGATAAAAAGCCAACGAAGGGATGAGTTTCACACTCTTAAAAATGCTTGGGTTTGATGTTCTTTGCTTTCCTGGTGTAAAGGCCAGTTCTGTAGGAGAATCCGTTCTTATGTTGTCTGCTGGTTCTGATTGTCACTTCTGTCAGCAGCGTGAATCACAGGAAATAATGTTTGGAGTGAGAGGTGGTCTGTCACAGAAGTGACTCTCTTCAGTGTGAGAGTCAGACCCCACTTGATTTTGAGGGTCAAAAGATGTACTTCTCAGCATAATATGGGACCAGTTTTAATACTTCCTGGGTTACCTCATGTCCCTGCCATGTGGAATACCTATAGCCGTAAGTATGTCCGTAATGACGACTGCTTTCCAGTGACTTGAACTTAGGAGGGTATCGGTGCGATTAGATAAAGTTGAAGTTACCTACTGCCTGCCACTTTCTTCAGAGACCCCCAAGGTTTTACATTTGTGTGCTGTACCTATATATAGATTTCCGTATCTTACACTGGTAAGAACTCATGTTACTGCTAAAAGAAGCTGTTGTGGCCACTTAAGCCCTAGTTGCCGTAAACATTTTATGTGACGTGTGAACTAAAACAAGATACGGATGTGAATTAAAACTAAGACAAGTCCTTCTGCTCTTCCTTTTTGTCTGGCTTGGTGGGACAGAGATTTAGCAGCTGTGCTGTACTAATATTTGTGCAGTTTTAAAGCCTGTATCTTACCTACATTCACGCTTGATGGATTCTGAGTAGAAATCTGAGAAGAAGTCAATTTAGCAAACAGTTACTGTACTGTAGCGATGTATTGTAGTGCCTTTGGAAGACTTACTGTCTTCTAGCAAAGAGAATAACTTCTCTCACTAGTGAGGAGAGAATTGGAGATGCTCATTGCAGGTGTGTGAGTTGAGTCATTGTGATTTTATCTGGTTGTAAAAAAGTCACAAACTTTTCTCATAGATAGCAAAATACAGTTACTTCGCCCAGTGATTCCCCTAACAAGGGACTACTTTATGCTTGTTTCTACTGTGCAGCAATATTTCCTGTGAGCCTTGTGGTTCTCCTGCTTTTACGCTAGGCATAAATCAGAGCAATCTCTTATGCTCAGTAATATTGTATAATGTGGTATTTTATCACACATTACAGTGCTTTGAGCGTATTATCCCCACATGAGTGTTTTGACACACTGCATGTTGACTTCTGAATTCCTAACACTGGAGTGCTTCCCAATATCCAGGAGACCTGTGTGCAGATACGCTGAGGATTATAGGAAGGTCTTTGGAATATAGAATTGCCTATGTGTTAGGCTTCATGTTGAAAGCGTGGGAAAGTCCTGTTTTCTTCTTGGTAAGAAACAGTCTCCTGCAATTTGATGGTGGCAAGTTCTTTGTGCTTTAAGCTTTGCAGATGGGACCTGAACAACAGGTAAACAATCATGCCAGTTAGGATGTTTTCATCCAAAATGTCCCTTAGTTGACAGAGCTTGGTGCTGTGTTTTTACGGGGACTTCGGAGATGCCATTTCATGGATTGTTTTCTTATGTGTCTTTACAGGAACTTTCTACAGCTTTGGAAAAGAATCCTGATGATGCCGAATATTATTGTCAACGAGCTTATGCTTACATTCTTCTACAGAAATATGCTGGTAACATCTTCAGACAGCACTGAGAATCCTCGTATAAGTATATTATAACATCTTCTTTACAGAAGATGTCGTCAATCTGAAGCCAAATGTAGTAATAGGAGAAAGTGTTATCTTGAACTTAATATACTATTTTTACAGTTGGTGCATAATTTTATAGTTTTCTTTGTCTTTGATTGTTTTGTGTCTGCAAACCTTCCAGTGAATTGGGTACTCTACAGTCCCAGCTTTCTATTTGATTTTAGCCTAGTATTCTTAGGCAGATTTGAGCTTTGTGTTGTAAGCATCTTCCATCTTTATGTTTTTTGTAGAGACTGATCCTGTCATGGTAGGAATGTGATAATTGAATAGTGCCTTGGAAAAAGATTAAGTAACTTTAGGTTTGGTCTATTTTGCCTTTCAGTAAAAAAAGCAAACAAAAATATTCACACTTCAAATTAAGTAGAGGATTTGACTAAATGAAAGTCATGCTACATCTTTTGTAAAGCTCTGCAGCTGAGTGAAGGGTTCATCCGTAGTATTTGTGGCTGGATGTAATTCTAAAGGTGTGATTTGTGTGCAAGCTCAGGCAGCTAACATAGTACACCTTAAAAAATTTTCACTATGAAATCCTCGCAGTTCTCTGATTTTTGTAAGATGTTATTATGTTCCTCACCTCTAAACTGACTTCCAACAGATGCAGTTGCAGATGCAAAGAAGTCCCTAGAACTCAACCCGAATAATGCTGTAGCACTCCTTAGGAGAGGGTATGTATCATATATTATACTTTGTAAATATTGTGATAATCTGCAGGGCAATACTGGTATTTGGATTATGGCTCTGTACGATTTTTTTGCATCACAATGAATGAATAAATTTACTGCCATACTGCTCGTAACCCATCCGTAATAAAGCTGTAGTTATAAGAAGCAATTTAGTTTGGGGTGATTATCGTAACACTCTAGCCATTTCAAATACACACCTCCTGGGTGATTTAGCTTCTTATGTGTCTATTTTAAACTAGTCTAGTGTGTGAACTAAGGATGTGATTTACAGAACGTGGATTAGACTGAAAAGTAATTACTATTTCCTTGTGTTTTTCTTTGTTCGTGTCAGGTTAGGTGAATATCATATCAAAAACTATGAATCTGCTTTAGAGTCTTTCAGAGAGGGACAAAGATTGGACAGTAAGTATTAACATTTCTTGTGTGTACCGTACTCCTTTGCTAATGAGAAAAAAAAAATATTAGTTGAAAGTGAAGACCAAGGATTTCTTCTTTGTTTTTTTTTTCTTTCATATTTTGAAGGCTAATACATTAGGTTCCTGACTTCAGATGTCTGGCTTTTGGGGAGGTTTGTGCAGTCGCTGCACAAAAGTGAAAAACTGCTTAAAAATGTGTATCAAAGTTCTTAGCAAGTAGTATGCGATTTTATTTATTTATCTAATTTATTTATTTTTATAAAATAGGGAATGCTTTCCTGCTTCCTGGAGGTCTTACAAATAACAGTGGCAATGGTGTGGCATTAAGTGTCGTAGAAAAGTTTCTGAACAGAACAGGCTCCTTGTACATTTCTTAGTACTTACACCAGTTAATAGACTGGTCTTTGGAAAGAACAAGCAACTTGATGGGTATTCAGAATAGATTTTTACCTTACATATCATTTAATTACAGAAGCATATTTGTTATATCTCTTTTTTTCTTAAAGTGTTGGCTTACTAGCTGGGCTTGGGCGCCTCTTAGGTTGGGAAGAATTAGAGCTTTTCTAAAACCTGACTTTATTCTAGAAGGAGGAAGGGAGTAGTTTAATACAGGATGCTTTGCTAGAAGACATGGGGGAGCATACAATAAAGCAGTTGCAAGATGGTTGTGAGTCCTTTCTCATCCCTCCTATCCCCCATTTGAAATAAAACTCTCTTTGCATTCTATTTCCTCCCTTCCCAACAGCGGAAGGAAATGGTATGAGAAGCACCTTGAAACGTCATGCAGAGCAAAGTGCACTGATCTGATAAGCATTGTCATGGTCTCAGATCTTTCTAGTGTGTTTGCTTATCTGTAGTAGTGGCTGGGACCTGAAGATTTAGCAAAAATTTAATTACTTTGCCTCTCCCAAATAAGCGATCTGATCCTCTGATCTAAAACTGGAGTTTCATGGGAGTGTAAGCCAATTTGCACTTGCTGCCAAGCGATCGTGCTTCTGCCTACTCATGTGCTTGCTTAGCCTCCTCTTTCAATGCATTAAGTCTGCAGAAAGCTACTATTTTAAAAATACTTTCCTGCTGGATTAATGTGTTGAAGTGGCCCAGGGCAGGGTCCAAATGCTGAAGCCAGCAGAAGTGAAGCAACAGAGCAATGTTGGGGCAGTGGCGATGGTGGTAGAAGGGCAGTGTGGTGGAATCGCAGCAACTCTTAGTTGTCAGCTTAGGCTGCTCTGGCATAGGAGTTAAAATAGAAGACATTTCCTAAAGTTCTTTCAGTTTTAGTAGTTTGGTTAACTAGGTAGTTTCTGTTTGTCTGTACACTAGAAAGACAAGGGTGGCTTTGCAGTCTAGCCAAGTCCTCTATTGAGTATCTTCCCGTGAAAGGAACTGATTCCTTCTGGTGGCTTCTCTGGCTTTCTTTATTTGATAGGTAGCGCTTCATACATCTCCAATCTCCTCACTCCTGAATTTAATCAAATTATTAATCTGTATTTTTTTCATATTCTTGCCCCACCCCAAGCAACCGCTATAAGTTTGAGGCTTTTCTTGTGCCTGGATTTTGTCACCTTTCTTGTCAGTTGGAGTTGTTCAAAGTACAGATGATACACAACATCTCCTCAGGCCACAGCATCACTTTTTTTTTTTTTTTTCATTCTGTTCAACCTCACATCCTACTTAGGTTGCAGGGTGCAACAACACAAAGAGCTGCAGATATCTTTTTAGATAAGTCAGCGAATACCAGGATCCTCTTAGCTAATACAGCACAATGTTTTCTTGTGTTGAATTGTTCAATTTCTACCTGTTTGAATTTAATTTGACGCTGTTTTCCTGCTTGCCCAATTGAAGTGTTTCTGAAGCTTCCCAGTCCTTCCTGATTGCCCTCTCATCTGAAGATGTGCTTCCACTGTGCTTCCTGCATCTCGTTACAACATTCTGTGACCTGCTGTGAGATGAGGAGTCTCCTGAAGGCCTTTTAAAAAATACAGATTTTTTAGTTGATTGTCTTCCATATATTACCTAATTTGCTGGCAAGTTTATGTCAGTAACAGAATTTGCCTTTGCAGTTCTGTGGAATGTCTGAAGGATCCCAAGTGAAAACAGTTGTGAGCATCAACATTTGAGCAAAACAATTAACTTGCAGTTAAACGCAGCCAGTGCAAAAAGAACAAAATGCAGAGGGAAAATTCGCCACGTGCCACTAAGCAGGTGATAAAGAAAGAAGACTTTAGCTGTTGCTGGCTCAGAGAGAATTCCTGTTGAGAGGAACTCTTTGCTGGGAAGGCTGGTTTCTTTGCCACACAAGGGGGCAGAAGTACACTGGTACATGTTTCTGTTCCTTGCTGGTGTAAGGGCTGTTTTAAACCTTAATTGAGTGTGTGAATTCTCTCTATTGTAAAAAAAAAAATAAAAATTAAAAGTTTAACTATTGCTTGTAGTTAGTCAGTAAAGTTGCAAGTTTTATTTTCACTTTCCTGGCTGTGAAAGATTTTTCTGGGAATTCTGTTGAAATAAGGTGATTACTCTGTTGTTACACTGCTACCTGTTGAGCTCTTTCCCAGTAGATTTATTTCTGTGTGGGTAGCTTGCTTTGTAGGCCATCAAGGTCTTACGAAACTTGTCTGTCATTTTGATTCATAGAGTGTATGTTTACCTCTGTGCTTCTAACATCCCCGAAGCTTCAGATGTGTTTGTAAAGTTTGTGTGAAACCACCCAGAGAAAATACTTGGTGTCTGTGAAAACTTGTGCAACTTTGGGTTGTCCTCAGAACAGACTGTCTCTTCTGATACTTGTCTAGAGAGGAAGTGTGTGACTGTTTGGAAAAAAAAAAGAAAATTAAGAATAATGGGAAAATGTGTAAAAACTATACTTCTTGCTTTCCAAACAGTTATGTCGGGGTTAAACAAACTGGAGAGCAATAGCCTATTTAGGTCAGTTCAGATAAAAAATTAGTGTCCTACAGATTAATTTGAAGTTAATTAAATATAGCAGAGTTAAATAGGAAAGTTGTATAAAAATAATTAAAGCTTAACTGTAATGACAGACGTTATAAGAAGATAATAGGAAATAACACTTTTTGAGTAAAGTGGTATGAGTTTGGGATGGATTTGTTCCAATTGGCAGTTTTAATGAATTATTCTTTATGCAATATGTGTAGTGCTTGAAGTTTTAATGTTACTGTGTTTGATCTCTTCTAGATGTAGATGATACCTTTACTGTTTGGATTAAAAGATGTGAAGAAACACTAAACGGTAAGGAAGAACACATTTACTTGATAAGGAATTTGATATGCCCCGTGCTTTGAAGCTATGTCATGTTTTTCAAAGATTTACAGCTTATCTCTTACTTACAACAAAAGAATTTATTATTTTTTTTTAAGAATAACTTCCTCCTGTCTCGTTTCTCTCAGTATACGTCCTGAGCACCTCTATACTTCAGATTTAAAGGAACATTAATACTAGGTTTTTAATGTCATAATTAGCTGTGACAGGGCAGTACCTGTTTAAAGTTCAGACAATCATAATTAAGTTGTTTTCATATTCAACTGCTAACTAATTTTAATCGTAGACTACAAAACAAATAGAGGATAACCCTTTTATGTTGCATAGGAATGAACAAATTTCTGCTTTGTGATACGTTTTTTTGCCAGAATTATTTTTGAAGCAATTAGACAAGTGATTGGCATGCATGGGCTTGTTTGCAAAGTTATCTTGGGTGACAGCTTGCTCTGCCTTCTCAGGGAGTGAGGCTGTAATACACATTTTTCACTAGTGTCATAATTACTTTTTGCAGTGTTTTGTCTTGTTCACCTCAGTTGTCTTGTTTTATCCTCAATATTCATTCCTGTGTTCTCTTTTTTTGAGCTATTTTCTTAATTCACTGATACACCAGCAAAAAAAAACTAAAAACAAACCAAAAAGACCTCACAACAAAGCAACAATCCTGATTTCTTTATTACAACTTAATATTCTTTTTTTTTTGGTTAATCTTTGTTTCTTTTTAAGCAGTATGCATTACAAGGAAGCAAAGAGAAAGTTTGGGGTTAGTTTAGTTTTTTTTCCAAACATTTGATCTGAAATATTGTAGAAAAAAAATGCTTATTATGGTATATTTAAGCTCACATGAGTGAATTTCTTTGCCAAGTTTCCATCTCATTCCTCAACTGGGTTTGCCTAGCATGAGATACAAATTTCATGAGAACTTCATGCTATTCCTATTAATGGATGATAAACCTCATACAGGCTCATGGGAAGTGGTTTTCAAAACTTTTGTTTGCCATCACGTTGCTTTCATTAAAAAAGGTCTGTATGGGTTTCCGATAAGCAAGGGAAAGCAATGGAAAATTTGTTCCTTCTGTTAATATAAAGCATGTTATGATCACAGTTGTTCCTTTGCACCAATTGCTGATTGAAGTCTGATAAGTAGTGTGCCATAAAAACAAAATGCTAGAGGTAGAACTGGCGTGATTTTAACTGTTGAGACTAGATGCAGAATGTCTGGAGTAACGGCAGAAGGCTAGAGTAAGTGTATGCCTTGTAAGTTCATTATGTCTTGTTCTGAAAGTGCAACTTTTTTTTCTTTCTGCAGCATCACAGGCTGAAGTGGTAAGATGTTTTCCTTAGTATATTTACTGTTTCTATTTCGCTGTTAAGTTAGAGCATGCTTTTAGGATTCAGCATCTTCTCACAGCTTTCAGGCTCCAAAAATAATCTCTTCCATTGCATGGAATTCTGAAAGATTTAACTTTTCTTCTAAACATGTTCTTTTATCTTAGACCAAAGTTGCAAAATGTGAATCCTGAAAACTCTTAGGAATGGTATACAAATCTGGCGATTACTGTGCACTCGTTGAAGTAAATTTTAACTTTCTGGCTTGCAATCTGTGGCCTGATTTACAGATTAACCAGCTCATGTTGTCAATACTAACTTGCTGGTGACTGCTAGAAAGTAGTTTTTTATTTTTTCTTTATCTGGTAGCTTGCAAGTGGTTTGTGCGCACTTTTTTTCTGTTGTAACTTTTTCAGCTTTCACATTCCATTTGGTGTTGAAAGTCTCTGGAAGAAATGTTGAAATTAATCTCTCCCCCTTTTTTCTTTTTTTTCTTTTTTTTTGTCTCAAAAAAAAATCGTATTATATGTTTTGCTCTGTCTTCCATAGTTACTTCTATTTTTTACATTTTAAGAATAGAATACAAGAGGAAAGTGTACAGAAAACATGGTGGGTGTACGTAAAGACAAATTTTACAGTTAAAAGGTTTTTATGTTTAAAAGTTACACCTTGAGTTCTTAGATCTATTTCAGGTGAAGAAAATGAGTTAAAACCGAACCGACTGCTAGCTTTAAAATGTCTGACCAATATATTTTAAGTTACAGACTGACACATTCAGTGTAAATTGAAGCTTTTAAATTATTAATCTCACATAAATGGCTAGAAGAAGAGTGAGGAGCTTCACCTGGAAGTTCATGCTCATACATAAATCAAGAAAAGGGGAGCAATCAGTATGAAAATGATTTAGTGTCTTTGAAAAATACTTCATGGTATATTTTCACTTACACTGATGTAACTTTCTTTCCAATGGAATATGCTTCAACTAGAATACACAGCAGCAACCTCTGCCACCAAAGATCAAGTAAGTTGACTTTAACTGTACTGTGAGAATTAAAATAACTGACATATAACTGTTCTTTGACTTGAGGATTGGAGAAGCAAGGTGATGACTGTAGAAATTCTTTTGGGGTAACTTTAAAAAGGTGACAGTCTAAGTGAGGTGTTACTCAGTGTTATCGCTTGGGTTCAGACTGAATTGAACTTTTAGGAGATTGTGCCTCACTGGGAGAGTGGGCTTCTAATTCTCATGCTGGGCTTGATTCAAAGACTGCCTCATGTGCCTAATAGAGGTAATGTGTTTTTGAGATACTTTTTAGATCCTGAGCTAAAAAGTGCCATTGAATTTATAGAAGGCAAGCGATATTATGAATTGGTTAAGAAAGCAGCCTGATTTTATATGCTTCTCGATTTTAAAAAAAAAAAACAAAAAAAAAACCCAAAAATATTCTTTGTTCTTTAACTACTTATCTTGTCGATTCTGTAACTGCTCCTTTAGAGGGAAGGGAAGAAATCTAATTTTGTGTATCTTCCCTCCTCCATTAAACTACACAGTGTACTGTGCCAGCTTTCAGTATTCTTCTGTATACCTCTTTGCATTCAATTTTTCCTCCTTTATTTTTTTTTTCCTTAGATATGACTGGTACCAAACAGAATCTCAAGTAATTGTGACTATAATGATCAAGAATGCACAGAAGGATGATGTCAGTGTACAGTTCTTGGAGAAAGAGGTGATTTATATTGATTATTGACACGCATCCCTAAATTCCCTAAGATGTAATAGTTAAAACAGCGATCACTACCTGCTGCAATAGCATGAAAAGAATGGTGCAGGTGGTCTTCTCTCTGAGCTTGTTTTATGTACGGTTACGCTGTATACGTGTGTGTGTGTGTGTCCAGTCAAGTGAATTGGGAACTATTGCCACAGCAGTGTCTGTAGGATTTATACAGAAGCAGTACTGTGGTGTGTGCTGCAAAGGGAACATCTGGTTTTCAGCTGCCTGTGTGTATGGAGGGGTGGGGGGAAGAAGTCATCTGGACTTAAAATGTTTTGAGTATGCATGCATCTAAAGAGGGAAGGGACAGAGACAAGGTATTCTAAAAACAGGTCTGAGTGAGTAGTATCTTGCTTTAGAACAATTATAGAAAAAGAATGAACGTTGGTGGGTGTTTTTTTCTTGCTTTTGGCATCACTAAAATTGTTAATGGAAGCGAAGTGTGTAATTCAAGGAAGTGCAGTAACCTCTTTATTGTAATACCACATATAGCATCGGTGATGTTCACGTTTAATTTAACTGAGAATATTTAATATTGGTTTAACTGGGAATAAGATTTAGGTTCTTATTCTCAACAAAGTTGATACCTTGTAAAGTACTTCGTTGTTGCTGTGTACTTTAGATTGTTAAAATTGTGTGAGCGCTTGCCACGTAGTTTGCGTGTGTTAGGAGGAAAGCCACGAATTGTCTTCGTGTTCTGTTATCATTGTGTTGATACTTCATTTGCCATATAATTCTTTCCCGGAGAAATGCAGATGGAGCTGACAAGATAATAGGCTTTTTGAGTGCTTACTGGCTAAGAACTGAAATCTCCTGCTCATTTTCTAGTATACTTTAGAAACACCTTGTTCAATAATGCAGTAATGTAATGGCGTTGTCTGAAATTTTGACGCCTGATGCTTTAAGTACCCCTGGTGAAGGGTCATTAATTTAATCACTTAATCTTGGTGCCAAGTGACAATCCTTTACTTGGAAATGGAAAACTGCTCTCAAAGATGACCAGAGACGTGTTTTTGACTGTTAACAGATGAATGCATCAGTGAGACTTCCATCAGGTGAAGACTACAACTTAAGGCTTGTTCTTCTTCATTCTATAGTGCCGGAGCAAAGTACCTTTAAAGTGCTTTCCACAAAGGTAAGCTTCTTAAAGTGTAAATTATTTCTTTGACTGTTCGTGATGCTGAAAACATTTCTGCTCTATTGTCTTGTCTCTCTGCAACAGTCGTAGTACCTTCCTTTTCATATAGAAATGCTTTTTCTTTCTTCAAGGTGCCTTTCAGCTAGTGGGAGGCTTTCTAAACTTGTGGAGATAATAAGAAATAGGAATAGGATGGTGCTTATCGAAGTGCGAATGACAGTTATGTTGAGGATGCTTGTACTTGTTGCTGTAGAAAGACGACTGTGGTCTTCACTCTTAAAATACAGGTATTTGGAAAGTATGAGCACCTTTCTACTAAACTTCTAGGAGCCAGTATTGCCTTCTAAAGCATTGTTATCTTTGTGTGCCCAAGAAATAAAAGTCAAACTTTGAAGATTTCAGTGTTGAAAAAATTCTTTACCCTTTTGTGACCTCTTGCTTGTAAAGGTTAGCTTTACAGTTAACTGTTCTTGGCTTTTCAAGAGAATGTATTCCACTCTGCTCTTGGAAAGAGTACTTGCTTGGAGATAGTTGAAAATCACATGACATGAGAGACAATGCTTCTGTCTCAGCATTTTATTTCTTCTATATTACGGGTAGAGAAAAATAAGAAACTAACTGTGGTCTGGCATAGCATGTATTGTTGGTATGACACATGTAGACTGACTTGCGCTTTGTCCATAAAGCCAAGCCTGAATCTTTGAAGCAGGAATGTGTTGATTGTTTCCTTGTGTTTCAACAGTGTTTCTGCAGTGCTTTTGGAAATTCCTTTGTGTTCTCATGTTCCATTTTACCTGTTCCCTTCTCAGAAAGGTACCTGTAATAGTTCTTGCATCATTTCGGGGAAGGGGGACTTCAAGATGACATAAGAGGATTGCCACAGAACATTGGTCTCCTTTTTCCGCTCCTCATGCTAAGGAATTTGGGCAGGTTATGTAACTGAGTTATGTGAGCTCTTATGCTGTGGCAGATAAACAGTGCTCAAAATACGTAGAAAATCTACCGCTCCATTAGTACTTATATCAGTTTGAGTGGAATGGGCGTGGACCTTGTCAAGAGGAGTAACTGTGAGGTCCTATTTGCTTTATGTTCCTGTCTAGCTTCTGTTATACTTTTGTCTTGAAGTTTACCTTTACTTTTATGAAGCATCTGCGTGCTCCTGAGCGATCTTGAAATGAACTTGACTTTGTCTTGCTATGCTACCATCTCTAGCCTGGGCTAATCTACGAAATAATCTCTATTAGTCTAGAGCTTGGTTTAGACTGAGGTTCCTAAAGTAATGTGAAAGCTTCAGTTCTGTTCAGGCAGTGTCTGACTTGTAAGCATTTTGCATCTGTTTTCAAATATTGCTGTTCCTATATGATTGTGAGAGAGTATTTTTGAGACAAAATGGAATAAGAGAGAACACAGGAGTTGTTTGAACAGCCGAAGTCAGTGCTTCAACATGTTCTTCCATTCGCAGAAAAAGAAAAATAGTAAAAGGACATCTGTGAAGGTATAGTGAAGGAAGATATTTAAATGTTGCCCCAGCTAATTCCAGTTCCGACCAGCAGATGGAGTCTGGCTGAAGGAAAAAAAAGTAAAATTAAAAATAGGTCTATGTTAAGTATGCAAAGACTTCTTTAAAGGCTTAAAATATTTTACTTTGTAAACATTAAGCACTTTAAGGGAATGGTGCAGCCTTAGTGTTTGAAGACTGGAAATACAGATTCCTCTTTCTAAGTTTCATGTATGTACTTTGTTCTTACGAGCGGTATGGAAAATACGGAATTATTTGAATAGGCTTACTGCTTAGAACTTCAGAAACCCTTTCCTAATTATTTTATACCATTTACATGAAGTCCTCTTGTAAGGACTCGGAAAGAAAGATATAATCTCATGATCTTCCCAATTATATGAACTTCTTACTGCACATGCTCCTGAAGAAATTGTGTTTTCATGGGATAGGACCAGATCTTTTCCTGTGGATGATTAATTTCAGATAAGAATAGCTGCACGTGTTCACACTGCTTTGTTTTGTATTGCCTCTTGGAATGTGTGAGCCACCTTGCCGTTAGCATCGTGTAGTCTTCACTGGGCAATGAAGACTCTGGTCTTACTTTTCCAGTTAGATGAGGAAACAGAGTGGAATATATGGATGGATTATGTAGCGGATAGCTCATGTTTCCCATGAGCTTCATAAAATGAATAAATGTACTGGGTAAAGGATGAAACAACAGAACTGCCAGATAGTAAAATAATCCTACGTGTTTTGGGAACTGAGAGAAACTGGAGAGGGATTTCTCAGTACTGCTTGAAATTCAGCATCACTTGTTAAATGCAAGGGAATAAAGGTAAAGATACAAATTCAGGAGGAGAAAATAGCCTTAATTTTATTTGCGGAATTACACATTTCAAAATAACTTCAAAGAGCAGACAAGCCGCCTAGTACCTGAAGAGGGCCTACAGGAAAGCTGGGGAGGGACTATTCACAAGGGCATGTAGCAATAGGACATGGGGCAATGGCTTTAAACTAGAGCAAGGTACATTTAGACTGGACATTAGGAAGAAATTCTTTACTCTGAGGGTGACGAAACACTGGAACAGGTTGCACAGGGAGGTGGTAAAGACCCTATACCTGGAGACATTGAAGGTCAGGCTCGATGGGATTTTGAGCAGCTTGATCTGGTTAAAGATGTCCCTGCTCACTGCAGTGGAGTTGGACTAGATGGCCTTTAAAGGTCCCTTCCAGCCCAACGTATTCCATGATTCTGTGATTCTAATTTACTGACTCTGGGATTGTTAACATTGAGAAATGTTAGCAGGGAATGTTGACAGTGTTGAAAAATGGATGAAATAGAAATTATACCTTCTAATAAATGCATGCAATGTCTGCTCTGAGGTACGAAGTCCTTGTTTGGAAAAGAACAGCGAATGGTACGGAGGTAGCACACGGCGGTAGGTGCTGGAGGTGTTTGAAAGGTTTCTGTAAGAGCAGAAGTAAACTAGTGTTCCTATTCTGCAGACTTTTGACTTCAAGCTATGAGCTAGAAAAAATAAAGCACTTGACACCTACTCAAGAACAGCATAATATGCAGGTGAAGTCCACTTTTGAGAAAAAATTTTATCTTTTTATGTGTCCTGGTATTGTATATTCTCTAATTGTCGACAGTTCTATAGATGTACAGGCTGCCTGTAATAGTGATGTATGTATTACTGCCATACTTGGAGCCATATTTTTACCTAATTCAAGAGTTTATTTGCTATTTAATAGATGCCACTACTTGCAAATTCAGCTTTGAGTTAATTATGGTTCCTGTTTACATTTAGTTGCAAGTTACTTAAAATTACCCAGTGTTGCTCAGCATATAATTCTGATGATCTAAGGCCTCAACTTAATGTTCGTGTGAGAAAATGCTGAATACAACTGTACTGAACCCTTCTCTTGAGGGAATTGCTATATATGCATAGCATTTTCTTTTTTTTGGAACACGAGCTGCATAGTTGATAGATCATAACTAGCATAACTAGATCAATTTACGTCGCTGGTTATACTCCTCATCTGTCAAAGGGACCTGACTGCAGTAATCTGATCAAGCAATAAGTAGCAGCAGCTCTAAAAAACACCATATAAATTTGAGATTTGTGTCTTACAAAGACCAGATGAGCTTTCATTTGTATGCAGCATGACTTTGTAGACAGTAGGTAGGATTTTCTGTATTTTGATGTGGTCATCTTCAGTTGTGTTCATGTGTCAGGTGAAATGGAGCGGGGGGAGGGAACTGTGCCACGCTGAAAGGTGCACGTTGCGTTCAGCCTTTAAGCAGGAGGAAGGTGTCCTTTAGTGGTCCTACTTGGTGTTTTACTTCTTTCCAGAAGAGGGAGCCAAAATGTAAAGGGTGCACCGAGTTTACTCTGCAAATTGGCTGCGGGGAGCTATCCTCTTGCTCAGTGTGCATAGTATCATCGTGTTCCTGTCATAAAAGGAAAAAGGCATAAAAAAATAGTCACTCATTTTAAGACAAAACTCACTGATCTGTCTCTGCCCAGAAATTATGGCAGGAAAGTAGAAATACACAAATAGTGTAAGGATTTCTAATATTTTGGAACAGCTCTTTTGTGCACAACCGAACTCGTTTTCCTTTCCCTCTTCAGTCTATCAGTCAGTGCATTTGGGATTCCAGGGGAATATTCTGCCATATTCTTCTGGAAATTTGTGTAACGTGAGCAGTTCCTCTAGGTCTGTTGTGTTCTAGGTGGTGCTCGGGGATTTCTTCTCCTTAGAACGAGAAGAGGAGAGTGAGGATGAGTATGTGCTTTTGGCACACGTGCTTATGAACTTGAAGGAAACTTGAGCTAGTGCTTTCTCTTTTTATTCCCCTCTGCTCTTGTGTCTATAGATAGTCTGGGGACAATTACTGTGAGTTTTCCATAGTTTGAGCTTTTTTGCAAGCAGTGACTTGCAGCAATTTAGAGCCGTTTGAAGAAGCGGAAAAAAACGGTTTCTTTACCCAAGAACTGTCCTTTAGAGATCAAAGTTGTGCTGCAAACAGGGGAGATGTTAGAAATCCTCAGCCTCTTTCACAGTTGACATTTGTTACTTAATAGAGATGTCTGAAGTAGAAGCACATTCTCAGCAGCTTCACGCCAAGAATGTGGGGTAGTGTGCATCAGTGGAATGTTCCTTTTCCTCAGAGCATCGTTTTGCCTTGCAGTCTCTGAAACGCTCAGTGCAGCTTACTGGAAAAGCAGGCTGATGCCTGTTGCCACATGTAAAGGAAGAGGTAAGGAGTGAAACTGTTTCACCCACTCTTGGACTGTCGTCAGAGCCTCTATTCAGCGGTAAATGTATGCAAATAGATAAAGAGAGGAGGAGATTTATTTTAACCGGTGTTGGTTCTTACCATTGCAGCCTGATCTTTAAAAGATACTTTCTCATTTTGGGTATTTTCATTAAATTACTTGCAGACACTTGAATGCAGACTTCAGTGCTCTCACGTACTTGTTTTTTTTCTGTGAGGCTCTCATGCAGATTCATATCTCCCATATATATGCTTGAGCATTTTCTGTAAATTTTAAACTCATACTTAAGATATGAATTGGATACTTTATGAAATTTCTTGCATCTCTTAGGCAGGGCTAGTTGAAGCAATTTCCTGGCTAGACCATAGAGAAGCCTTCCCATGATTGACATGATATTTACTTGGCTCAAAATAGGTTTGATTTTTCTTTTTTTTCTTTTTTTTTTTCTTCTTTATGAATGCAGATGGATGTGAGGCAGAGTTGAACTTGTTAATACTCTGAGAGCTTGATTTTAAACAAGAATATAAGACAGTGGCCATATAAATAGATATAGGAAAACTATACATAAGAGTTTTTCTCTGCCTTGAGAGAAGATGGAGTTAAGAACTGTCAGAATAGCAATGGTTTACATTGAGGATGCAGTGACAAAGAGCTTTAGGATACCTAAATGATCTACATTGCTAGTTTCTTCTCTAAAATTCAAAGTTTTAACAAGTGTTTGCTGTGTAATATCAATGAGGTATAAACTTTTACCTTTTTGCACTCAGTTTGTCATAGTACATAGATTGCAAAGAAACCAAAGAGCGCACACTAAATCCCTTCTGTTGCAATGCATTTACTACAGAATTAATTTTTTAATTTTTTTTTTTTGGCTTTTCTGGTAACACTGCAGAGTTATTTTAATCTCAGTATATTTTGTTTAAAGTTATGGGCCGAAGATCTTGGAATCCAGGATATAAGCAGTGTCTAAAAGGTCTTTAAATAACTAGGATACCAAAACTGTATGTACATGTGATCTTAGAGGCAAGTTTGAATGCATTTTTAGAAGAAAGTGCTGTTTTGTCCTACCCTTAAATTTAGGTAACAAAATACATGAGATGTCATTTTGCAAGCAGCCCTGAACACCTAAAATTTACAACTTGACAAGGCAGTCAGCAGTTCAGTAAAAAAATAGTTGATTGGAAACCTGGAATTCTTGTATTTGTGTGTCTGATACAGCAAAACATCAGAATTCAAAAAGGTATTTTTTGATACATCTTAAAATTAATGGCTGAACTACTGCTCAGGCTTTGCCAGTTCTGACTTCTTTCATCCATCTGATCAGTGCTTGACAGAAATTTGCCAGTGTTAAATGAACTTTCCCCTAGTATGGACCAAAAAGTTCAAAAATAGTAGAAATGAGAAAAAAAAAAAATCTTGTAACTTGTCAGTGTACACCAGAATCTTCTTTTAGGGAGGAAGATAAAAATTCTTTCCCTTGTAATGTTTCCCAGTAAAGCTGGCAATGTCTGTCTCAGAATGTAAATTCAAGAGTAGTCTAGTTCATCAGAGGTTTGGGCTTTTTACTAGTAAGCCTCTACCTAGAAAATTAACATGGACTAACCAGTATTGTGTTTATCTGTAGCTAAGGGGAGGAAATTCTTTCTTTAAACTAGATGAAATGCTCTTTTTTGCTAGTCATCTTAAAGTATGGGGGTTTTCTGTTCTTACACTACCAGTGAAATAGTTTAGAATAGCTTCTGGGAGTAACTCTGTAGCATCTTTTCTGATAGCATTTGAATTAATCTGCAAACAAACTTGTCTAAGTCTCTGTTTGATTCTAAAAAATGGATTACTTTTATGAGTAGGAAATTCTGAGAGTAGAAACTTTTCTTGTATCCTTTCACTGTGGATGGAGTTACAACAAATCTCCCATTTGATCCTGTTCTCAGAGGAGTAGATTTCTCTCAAGACAGTATTTCAAACAAGTAGTTCATTAATTACTCTGTCAAAATTCCTTATTTCTTTTTCTTTTTACTTTGCTCACTTCGAGCCCTAAATACTAGGAACTTAAAAATTACGGCAGAAATTGGATTATTTCTGCGTTGGAACTTTTTATACATCTGGAGTACTGTGTCCAGTTTTGGACTTCCCAGTGCAAGGAAGGCACTAATGTGGTAGAGCCAGTCCTAGTGGAGTGCTACCAGGATGGTCAGGTGGTGGCACAGCATGAGCTACAAGGAGAGGCTGAGAAATTAGCCTTGTCCTTAAGTGCCATGCAAAGCATTTAAATTGCAATGAAATTTTCCTGTCTTTTATACTAAAGCTGTCGAGAGGCGCACAGGCATACGTTTTATGAAATATAAATGTTAAAGTAGTTGGCAAAGTGCTGATGTATTTCTATTGCCTGAGTACTGAATTTTATTTCTCTTTTTTTTTCAAAGGAGAGGAAAAAGCTAACAGTACTTGTGTGTTAGATATGACACAAATGCCCGTACCGATATGTTACTTTTTGGTGTGATAACTACCAGCATCTGCTTTAAAATGTTCATTAAAATGCATTTATTGCCGTTTGTGCACATAATTGGAACTCGCAAAGTTGTTTCTCCGTAGATCAAATACAGCTCTCAAGTTGAGGAAATAGGCGCCTTCACAAGCAGAATTTTGTAGCTTTGTATTTTGGGGAAATGCGGTTGTATAATAGTGTGAAGCTAATGATTTCCCTAGTTTTGCTCCTGTCTGCCACTTTGCCTAATGAGTAAATTCAATTGAAGTGGATGGGGTAGAAGAGGGTAGAGGTTTAATCATGTCATAAATACATTCTGTCTCAATTCTTCAGCTGTCTGTAACTGTAGCTTGGCAGAGTTGAAATGGTTTAGATTTAAGAAATCTGCATCTTACACTGGGAATTAGTTTGTAGCGTTTCCATTTCCTTAGGGATGTTTGTCATGTAGGGCTGGCTTAAGGGACAGTTTCAGAGAGGAAAGTGTAAGAACAAGCAGATGAAAAAAAGGAGAGGGGGATTGCTGGAGCAGAAAAAGTAAAGATCTTTGGTTTTTCTTCTTTTTATGTGGTGGCAGAGTACGCTGATGAATAGCCAAAGGTCTTTATAAGGATTCTTCGAGGAGGATTGTGTTTTGAGAAGAAAAAATTCCCGTGTTTAGTAGCTCACATCAAGCATGATAATGCATTAGAGGTCATCCTTGGTGTGGATGTAGCCTGTATTTGAGATGCTTAAAGATACTGGTGGAAAGCCTGAAGTGTAAGGATGAGAGGAGGTAACAAAGGAAGAACAAACAGAAGAGAAATTGGAAAGGTGTAGGGTTGAGCAGTCTCAGCATCAAGCATTTACTCTTTTCAAATAGGTGGATGTGCTAATAAGCAGAGTATAAAATCTTGAAATTAAGGCCTCCTCAGCTTAAATGTGCAACTGCTCTGGTAATACAATTTCCTCAGGTTGAGAAGAGTTACATAAGAAGCAGAGGAGAGACAAGTTGTTCTAAATTAATACTCGCATTTCACTTATGACTAATTAGAGCCTTTGTAAGTGGCTAATTAACTTAAATGTTTAACTCCTGAGATCCAAATCCATTGGAAGAAAACAACTCTGCTATTTCTGGCACTCATGGAATGACTTGCTTGTCTTACAAGTAGACATACAAATATTGTATACTGTATGTTGTAGATATACCAATATACAAATATAAACTAATCACAGAGCATTAGATTTATGAGTGTAGGTGTTCAAATATGAACTTTAAGGTTGTTGTTTCCAAAGTATTTTTAGAAGAGTCCAGTAGAGGAAGCTTTGCTGACTGAGTTCGTTTGACAGAAGACTGGTTATTGGCACAGTTTGAATACTGCTTCTGCATAGTTTCAACAGAAATCTCTGCATCCCTACAGACTGCAGCATTAAACACTGCAATACAGGCCTTCTTTAGGAACAGTAGGTTAAGCAACTAAAGTAATACAATATTTTTATTTATTTGATTATTCTTGATTCTGTGACTTTCACTATTTTAAAAACTGCTACTCTGATGAAATCCAACAGACATAGGGAATGAGAAGTCACGTACGTGTGGGCGTGGGACTTAAAAACTTACCGAAACTGTCCCATCTTGAAGGGCATTCCATGCCTCATGTCTTAAACTTTTTGTTTTTATGAGCACAAGTTAGCAGTAGAAAATAAGTATTTCAATTTGTCTAGGGAAATGGTAGCTTCCCTAGGGGAGGAAAAAAAAAAAGAAAAAAAAGACAGCAATCCTAATGCATTTTAAGAATCAGAATATTAAATTATGATTGCAAACCATGGGAGCTTTGAAACTTAAATGAGCTCATTTCTTTATTTTTATAAGGTATCTCGATCTGTTGCTTACCAGTGACTGATTTGAATAACGGATTAAATAACGTTGAGGTTTCAGACCAACATGATGCTATGCAAGGAGCTTGCTGTTCGGATCTCTGGGGTTAGCTTCTACAGTGGTGCCTTTGTTCGTGGGTCTGCAGGGATCCCCAGGTTATAGTGGCTTTAGGTGGAGCTGAGAACTGGCTTCTGTTGAGCTGTTCGTAAATAAGGAACTGCTGAAGTTTAGCAAGCACTGATTTCGGTTAATTAATAGCATCGTGTGAACTTTGTGACGTTTTCTTAAGTGAATTTGTCATTTGGAGTGACATTAGATGGTCCTTGTTTCGCAGACATTGTTTTGCAACTGTGTAACCCTGTAACCAAAGGATAAGGTTAATTACCAGAAAACATTTCAGTATGGTTGTCTGAAGGGATTATGTGTAGTTGTGAATAGGGCATGACATACTTCACTTAATTTTGTTTCTCCTGTGGTAATTGCAACCATATCCATTTTTAATTGCCAGTTTTGTCAACTAATACTAGACAGTTTTCTCTATAGCAGTGTTTGTTCATTGAACCAAATGAATACATCTTCTGAATTTCTCCATTGGGAAGGTCTGTGTAGTCCCACAGTGTTTCTCTGGTTTGTGTACTAAACATCAACTATGTTTTGTTTTTTTTTATTTTGGTGAGTGAAATGTAAAACTAGATAAAGGTGGATTTTGTAGTCTTTCAGAAGTGCTATTTAATTGCTAGAGCTGACTGACAAGAAAAGGATACATGAAAGATAATACCCTGGTGCTTGGCAGTGTAGAGACATTGGGACTGATTGTTACTTTGAGATGCCATGATTTACAAAAAGAATCAAATTAATAGTAAGCAAAAGAAAGTTAAGTGGTTCTAAACAAAAGAGTAAAAGTCTGATGCAAGGCCTGTGCTGCCCCATAAAAGCTTAGTTGATGTGACTTGAAGTCATGTGACTTCATCTTAAAAGGTAGGTAAATTTTGCTAAAATGTAGGCGTCATATTAGAGACTCTGTTTCTAAAACGAGATGTATTTATTTTCTTATTGCTACAGGATCAGACTACTTTGAAACTATTTGGCAGAACTGTTTGCCATCTGGATTAAGTTGTTCTTTGTCTTGTGTTTTGTAGATTGAGATAAAAATGAAGAAGCCAGAGGCCGTAAGATGGGAGAAGCTGGAGGGCCAGGGAGATTCTCCCAAGTTAAAGCAATTTACACCAGGTTTGTTCTCTGAACTATTAAGTATTAGGTTTGTATTAAGTTACTTGCCGTCGTTAATAGTATTTTTGTGTTAAGTATTGTTAATAAAATCACAGCTTCATATTTACAATGAGAAGCCTAATAGTTTTACTGCCAAAAATTCACAAAAGAAGTCTACAAGGCACTACCGAAAGTTAGGTAATAAATTTAGTTATAACTTCCATTAATCTGATGGGTTGTTAAGGTTATATATTTGTCAGTAATTCCTCTGGGCTTATGGCTATCTGTTTTGGTCACTGTTTTGCAGTTCTGTGCATTGTTATGCCTCTATTATTGCTTAAATAATTAAGTATCATTTACTTAAATGTTCCATCGCCCTTGGAAACTAATACTTTTGCAGGTTTTCAAGACCGATTAATAATCTGTCATTGTGAGAGTTTGAATTTCCTGATTTACTGATTCTAGATTTATTTTTTTTTTAATTCGGCTAAAATTTTCCAATGGCTTTAGGCTCCTGGGTTTCATGGTTTGTTTTTCTTTTCTTACTGTCATCCGATATCTCCTGCCTCCTTTTGACTTTATCTGTGTTGCTGTTGTCCAGCAAATTTTTGTTGGGTAACTAAATTATGTAACTGTTTACTTTAAATTATTGCAGCTGCTGAACATAGTCTCTAGCATTTCTTAATTTCCTTTATTTTCATTATTGCAATGCTCATTGCAGTAAGGAGGAATCCATTTGTGTTTTCAGATTCATGTTCCATTATCATCTTTGTTTCATCAGATACCTACATGTCTGTGTGTTCTCTCTTCCTCTAAAAGTTGTGAGAAAATGCTCTGTTAACTAACAGTTCTGCTTTCAGATACCCAGCACTTATATCCGTCATCCTCTCACTATACAAGGAACTGGGACAAACTGGTAGTTGAAATCAAAGAAGAGGAGAAGAATGAGAAGTTAGAAGGAGATGCTGCTTTAAATAAACTCTTCCAGCAAATTTATTCAGATGGTACAGATGAAGTGAAACGTGCCATGAACAAATCATTTGTAAGTCTTCATTCTTTTTATCTGAAGAAATGTGTAACATCTGCACGCTGGGGCAGTTCATTAAACTTTGTATAAGTTGGGAAGCCTCCAGCTACCAAAATCTTGGGCCTACAATGAATGGCAGCTGTTCTGTTGAAGACACTGGTATAACAAGTCTCACTGAAAGCTACAATGATGAATGTGACTCCAAGTCCAAGGTTGTGCTTTGTCACTGGTCTCTTTGTTTCAAACATTGTTACTAAAGGAAATAGTGTTTTTGACTCGTGTAGAGCTTGAAGACTTACCATTGGTGAAAGGATGAAATTCCTGTTTATCGTCTGAATCTAGTTCCTTTTATTTGTAGTCCTCATAGACAGGAACATGACTGACTCATCAAAAGCTGCTTGCTAATGAAGTAGCATCTCATTATGTCTGGTATTGATAAAAGTACTATTGGGCTGAAGATATGGAACGATGGCTTTGTCAAACTTTACGCTATATGTGCACAGGATTCTTGTGTAATTGCTGCTGCATGAAACTTAAATTCTTCACGTTGATTCTTCGCGTTGCTTCGGAATTTGTTAATCCACTGTAAGAAACGTAGCCTTTGTATTCCTAGAATTCCTCTAGCCAACTAAACAAGCTTTCTCTCCTATTGCAGATGGAGTCTGGAGGCACAGTTCTGAGCACCAACTGGTCTGATGTTGGTAAAAGGAAGGTGGAAGTAAATCCTCCTGATGACATGGAATGGAAAAAATACTAATCCTGTTTTTAATCTTTTACCATCTCTGTGTTGCCATAGTCATGTACTGACCACTGTATATGGACATACCATTCTTGAATTCAAAGCACTGAATATTCCCTTGGAAACAGGAATTGTCTTTGCATTTTGCGTGCTTTAGAAATTCCTTCATCCGCAGATGTTAAAGATATACTCGAGAGTGGAACCCTATTTTCACCATCTCTATCTAATTTTTGGAAATTGAGTCAATCAATCTAAATTTTCTACCGCCTTTGTCAGCTCTGCTCTTTGGGGATAGGGTGATCTCTAATGGCTGGTCAGGATTATTGCCTTATGCCCGGTGTTTCTGTTCAACAAGTTATTAGATCATGGCAACTTTGGGTAAAAACACTTTTCAACAACAGTGTTAAAATTGTTTGCTCTTTAACTCTGCTAAATAAAACTGTAAATATAACTTTTTCTATACGGGAGCTGCTTCATTTCATTTTTAGTAATCTTGGGGTTTGATGGGAAAATCCCTTAAAGCACATAGGTGTAAAGATGTGAATACACCGCTTAGAGCAGTTGCACTTGCATAGGAGCAAAATGTGCATTCAGTGAAGAGGACAGGGATGCTGTTCTTGATGCAGACACAAAGCTGCCACTTTTGGAGTCCTTCCACCTGAGTGATAGGTTGAACCGCAGTCACGCGTGGTGGAAGGGAGAAAATTGTGGCTGAAAATCTGTACAGAAAAGTGAGTTCTCAGTCTGCCTTCTGTATTCAAAAAGAAGGATCTGTTGTAGTTGCTTGAAATCAAAGACAGCAAGCAGTTGCTTTAAGTTCTGTTTCTTCAGGATATTGGAGACTGTTTTTTAGAGACAAGCCCACGCGTGCTTAATTGTTTCCATCGGTGCAGCTTTTCCATCATGATCAAATTGTAAATAACATCATTTACAGAAAAAGAACTGCAAAGTGTAAGAAATACTGTCTATGCTTGTACTACTTGGATACAAGTCTGAAGGGGCCTATAGCTGCTCAGAAGCCATCTGAACCTGGTCCTGGGCACCTGGCTCTAGGTGACCGTGCTTGAGTTGAGGGAGTTGGGCAAGGTGACCTTCAGAGGCCCCTTCTGACCTCAGCTGTTCTATGATTCTGTGAAAGAGATAGGATCTTACAAAGCTGTGGTAAACATGCTTAGTCCACGTGCTGCTGTCTCTTGGAAATTGAGATAACTGAATCTTCTAGCATTCTAGAAAACGCCATGAATTGCAAATATTAGCAGCGCCCCGAAAACGACTTCATTCCTTGCTCACCATTGGATGTTGCTTAAGTTTGCTACTTTTCCTTGCATTCCTAATTATGTAGGGTTTTTTCAGCTTGTTTGTTCTTCTGCCTGTTTTCTTTGTATTTGATATGTCGTTTTACTACAACGAGAATTGGATGAGCTTGGTAAAATAGAAAGGCTGTTAAAGCAGGTGTTTTCATGGCACAAGAGAAGTCTGCAGCTGTCACAGTAATAAATGCGTGTAAAAGATGATTGAAAACTTAAGGAGAAAGGATGTGTTCTGTTCCTCCTGAGGACTAGGAATCAAGGCTTTGCAGTGATGCCGGGAAAGTGCAGTGGGGTTTTTTCCTATTATTGTTACTATGCCTATGCAGTAGGTAAATACCAAGTTTTTTTAAAATCTCACAAATCTATAAAAGAGTTGGTTTCGGATGTGTACCACAGCTCTGAACTTCAGATTGTCATACTGAGCAGCTGTAGACTACGACTACAGTCTTGACATAACTGCAACGGGGCAGTGATTTCTTTTTGAATTGCTTTTAGCTTCAGAACGGATTCATGTTTTCCAAAGCTCAAATTTGATTACGTTCAGAACTGAATGTTACCCTGGTCTTTGACTACAATGAAGGGAAACTAATTGAATTTAAGAAGATTTTTGTGTGTGCCTTACCTCTTGAGTCTTACTGAGCAGTGCCTGCTTCTTGAAGGAGTTCCTCGAGGGATGTACTTGGGGCATATTTCAGTGAAGATTTGTTAGCTTCAGTGGGGAATTTCTTGCCCTTCAGAGAATTCTGAGTAGCTAGTTGCTTAATATTCTAGAGCATTTGCCATCCATATGGGATGCTAACATTGAAGTTGACATGATTTGGAACAGAGACTTGGGCTTGATTCTCCCAGATAAGTGCTTTGTTACTTTTCATTTATGCTCTGAAAGGCATTTCTTCCTTTCTAATGCAGAAGAAAGACTAATGTCTGAGCGCTTCGCTTTGTCATAACATTGGGTTCTTGTCTTCTGGCCAGCCTTGCTTTTTAAGTGTCATGCGGAGCACTTAACAGCGCTTAGCCAAGACTTGCTGTGGGAAAAGCCTGGATAAAAATCTCTCAAATAGAAATGGAAAAGCAATTTGAGGATGTTCTCTGCCAATCAAGTTGTTCTTACTTACTGAAGAGAACACAATAGGCGTTCCTGTGTCTACTTTCACTTGCAGAAAGACCATGGGAATGTTACGTCAGATAGATAAGCACAATATATTCTTGTATTAAGTGGGTAGTGTTTCACTGCTTTGGGATTCAATTCACTTAGCTTCGGGCAAAAAGTAAAATGAAATGCATTGCT
Source organism: Baryphthengus martii (assembly GCA_013396935.1). Lineage (NCBI taxonomy): Eukaryota > Metazoa > Chordata > Aves > Coraciiformes > Momotidae > Baryphthengus > Baryphthengus martii. The sequence goes on along the minus strand of VWZK01021656.1, from coordinate 47,191 downwards.
ACTTATGTACTCTTGAGGCATGTGTAATGCAAATATAATGCTTTAGCTTCAGGCTAAAACTTGTAACAATCAAGTGGTAGACCTCCCTGTCCATCTCAATCCTGTAAGCCAAGTTTGCAGATCTAAACCTAATTCCAATGGGTTTCTGAGCACAGGCAGATAATCTCTGTTCCACTGTAGAATTTAGGTGAACCAACAGTAGCAGCTCTTGTTGCCTTGTGGGTTGGGTTAGGGTCAAAGGCATTAGATTAAAGCAGTAGGCAAAATTTCCTTATCAAGTTGAGGGGAAGGTGCTTCATGAACTTTGAACGGTGTATGTCTTGTTCTTGACAAAACACACGCACAAAATGGTTCTGGAAGTCCTAGGTCAAGAGAAAGATAGCAGGGAGCCTGGGGGTTGATTAGAGACTGTGAAGGTACCACTGGCAAAGGGAATTTTCTTCGGGACTAGGGAGGGTGAGTAGAATTTGTTGTAGCACTGGCAATGAGTAGGCTGGAGGCAGCGAACTGCTGGCAAGGTCAGAGTGGGTGATGTTTTAATTGTGTTCAAACTTGAGCTTTTTTTCCCCCCAGCCTTTTGGTCATCCGTAGATAGTACTGTCTAGAAGACCCGGGCGGTTTCAGCCCAGTGCTGTGATTTGCAGCCCTGTTGCAAATGCAGGAATAGGACAGCAGGAGGTAACAGCAGCTTCCCCGTGTAATACCATAGATGAGATCACTTGCTTCTGCTGTTCTGAGTGTCATGGAAAATGCCTGCCTGCTGTAGCTTAAGGCTGCTTCTTTTGCATATATGCAGGGCTTGGAAAAGATCAGTTGAGCCTCTTGGAAGGCAGAAGCGGAAGATGGTAGTACTCCTGGTTCAGTCTTAACTCTTGCCCTTTCTGAGCAGAGCCGCCCTGATGTGCCAATCAACATTCTGTTCTTTGCCAACTGTAGTTTTATGTTTCTCTGCTTTTTTTTTTTTTGTTATTATTATGTCTTTATTTTTCAGTGCATGGAACGAATGATTAGTATGTTCTTCGCTGAAACTTTCTTGGAATTTAGTCGTGCTGCAGCAGGGGTGAAGTGTTACGTGGGAGGCAGAAGAAAAATCCCCCTGCTTCCGTACCTCCCAGCTTCTTTTCTTTTCTCAGTGTAGATACAAGTGGAGGATGATTCCCATATTAAAAAAGAAAAAGGGGAAGACTCGGGTTTATTCCTTGTGAATGAGGAGAAAGGGGGCTGTAGGTACAGAAAAGAGATGGTTCCTGCCTTCCTGTCACTGGCTTTCAGTCTTTTTAACCCTATGGTTTTGTTCCTGTTTTCCTTCCCTTTCCCACCTGCCTGCATTTATCCCCCTTTTCAGCTCTAACCTGCTCTGCCATCCTCATCGTCCTAGTACGCAATCACATGGGTAATTAAGTTTTAAGGATATTAAGAATTAACAGTGCTCTGACAAACATCCACCCACCTGTGGTGGGAAACACCGTTGGTGACAAGCTCATCCTTCTTTCTCTCTTCCTCCCCTGAATTTTGGTCAAAGGAAGGTTTTGAACTCGGTTCTGCTGGAGCAGGGTCAGATTCGAGGGAGATCCTCCCTCCCCACCCCAGCAAACGCAGGCTGCTTGTAACCTCTTCAGTGTGCAAGGTGTTATTTTTGTGGTGGCAGCGGAAAATTTGTCTTCAGCATTGGTGGTAAATGGTGTAAAATAGTGAGTAGGATCACCGCGGGTAGTTAGAACTGTAGCCTGAGCTGCCGCTGCAGGGAATATTGCTACATCTTTCCATACTGTCGGATCGTTGGTTTTGTTGTCATTCCTATGTCGCCTCAGAACCTTTCCTTCAAAGTTACACGTTGCGCTTAAATAAGATTTTTTTTCCAACCTTGCCACAGCAAGAGATCTCTACTTTTTCCTTTCCTTTGAATACGATATATAGGTAAATACGATAAATGTGCTTACTCGAAGCATGAGTTGGGGAAGGCGTTTTGTTACGTATCTTTTGGAAATGGATAAATTGTGCCCTCTGCGTTGTACTGTGACAATATTGTAGTTCCAGCAATCGTGCGAGTCACAGACTGTGTAAGTAGGGTATCTGCTTCGCTTATGATCACTGGGGCTTTCTTGGCATGGTGTGTGCAGAAGAGTCCTCAAAGACTACATGCTGTACGTGGCAATTTTAATGCATCCAGGAGTAAGATGCTTTTTTATTCCCTGCATGCTTTGTGACTGCTTATAAAAGACAACTGATAGAAGCCTTCTGTTTAGGAGGACTTAATTTTGTTGAGAGGGTATGTAGGCATGGCTGTCACCTACAAGGCAGTTTTTTCTGTCTTCAGAAGGAGACTGGCTCTTTTTTTTTTTTTTTTTTACTGGGAATTCAGGGGGAAGCAGGTCACTGGTTGCCTCAAGATGGCCTTAGATGCAAGACAGACTGTTCATATATACAATCGTATTTCCTCCTCCTTGCCTTCAATGTTTCACTTGCTGTTCCCTTTGTTTTCCTCTCCAGACAGTTCTTGAACACATACCTAAAGATATTGTTACACTTTCTACACTGAAAAAAAGCACAGAAAGCAACTGCCATTTTTTAATGTATTTGTTTAATCTGCAGTAAAAAAAAAAACAAAACAACTAGGAAAACCGACTTTTCTAAGCATACAAATGACGTACTTCTAAAACAACATAACGATCAAGGTCATTTTCATTTTAAAAAGCAGAAACTCAAATTTAACAGGCCTTGAAATCCCACTTTAAGAAGTTTTTAATTTAAATATTTCAAAGTGAGTCTGCTCTTCTGATTAAGAGAAGGTGACGCTTATATTAAAAAAGCTACAATAGAACAAAATACTGAATTCTATTCTCATCTTATGCTCATTTAACACTTTCCTTTTTAGATATGCAGTTTAGCATTTCACATGAGGTTGTCTTTATTTTCTCTAAGCCACGATTATGTCAAATTAATTCCTCTTTTCTGTGTGTCACGCAGTCTTAATAACATTACGAAGCTTGCAACATCTCAAGAGCTATTTAGTCACAAAAATGAATGCTCCAGAAAGTGAACTTTAAGAAAAATTGGACACTTCTGTTTATAAAGCCCATGTAGATGGCTCCATAAAATTAATGGTAAGGTGGTAAGGCAGTGTAATACCTCTTATCTGTTTTTTCAAGACTAGAAATCCAAAGTCATTCTGTCTTCGTGTTTCAGTTTAGTGCCTTCTTTAGAGTTTTAATATGCAATAGGATCAATCCCAATAATTACAGAGTTTGCCTAAGCAAAAAAGAGTGAGGTTGGAACCCTTTTTCTTTTTTTCATTTCTCTCTTTTTATGTCTCCTTACTGGTAAGCAGTTTCTCTTGCGGGGAACGGAGGTTAGTTTCAGCGAAGCTGAAGGAGCTAGCGTGAATGGCTGCTATCCATGTGGAATAAAGAGGGGTTGTAATCTTATGTCAAAAGTGTCTAGTTCAAGGATTTATAAATGAAGTGGCTGTTGTAAACTCTGAAGGGTCTTGAGGCTCTTTGGTCTGGAACTGCATGTAAATACTTTTGCCGTAATAGCTGGATAGCAGATACTTGTTAGACTCTACAGCGGTATCATGGATACAAGATTCTCGGTGCCGGGGCTTCTTTGATGTTGGGATGTGCGAAGGGTTTTGATTCTGCGGCCACGCACATTCCCTTCCACAGCCCCTTTTCCTGACGTTTGTTTCCGATTTAGCACAATGTGCGCTTTCCCATGTCCCCTGGAGCAGCTTTGTGGGAAAGGTATGCTGTAATTGGTTTGTAACCGTTCATAATGACCGGGCAACTCGGTATGAATAGCAACGGGGAGCAACTTAACTTGTGATTTATTTAAGTAAGCTACATGGATGAAAGGTACTCCCAAGTGTACAAGTTGAGCTAGTTGCCTAATTGGACATAAATTTTCACGTGTAGCTTGGAAGGGGAGAGGGTTTTGATGAAGGGCTGAATTTGGATTGATGAGCAAGCTTCTGCACTGCTAAACCAGTTGGCGAGCAAAGTTTAGTATTGTCCTTTTTTGGGGATGTTTTAGTTTTTTAATTCAGTGAGTGCTAGTATACCCTCGTCATTTGTAAAACTAATGGTATATTAACTTAAAATTTTTATTTACAGCGAGAATATCTGACCTGGCTTTTGGGTACAGTAACACACGTTGTGATTTTTTTTTTTTTATTTTTTTTTTAATTTTTTTTTTTTTAAAGCCAGGATTGGCGCTTCTGCTTTGGTTGTAGCCTTTTACCAGCTTGTCATCATTTCATGCCTGCTTATTTCATCAAGGTTCTGGTGACTTCTCACACAACCCCCATGATACGGGCAACCCACCAGCTGCAGGGCATGATGATCCGGCAGGCAGTACGACAGCCTTGGTAGTTGTAAGGCCATGGGTAGTAGCCCAGGAGAGGCTCGCAAATTCTCTGGCACTGCGTGTAGCTTCGTCTGCACTCGATGCAGCACACGCCTAGGTGATCCAGCATGGGGTCAAAAGCCATCCCTTCACCTTCCAGTTGCTGGAATGTAAAATATTAAATGTCATCCCTGTGCTCGCATTTTCAAGAGACTGTAGTGATGCTCCTGTTAAATCTACAAAGGGTAGAAATCGAAACCTTGGTCCTGTTGAAGTTAACAGAACTCCCACTGACACCGTGCATCTTGCCTTTTTTTTTTTTTTTCCTCCCCCCCTCCCCCCGCCTTGCTTTGTTTGGTAGAAGTGTAGAATTGGTGCAATCAGATGTGTAAAATGGAAAGAAACAGGGAGCTCTAACTTCATTCTTTTTTGTCTACAGTCCTTTGTAAAAGATACGGCAGCAGTAAACTGCCAAGTTTTAAATATTAGCGATGGAAAAGATCTCAGGACAGTTATCTGGGTCTTTTATGTAGACGATAGTATCTGAGGTGTATGCTGTGGTTTTAATGTTTTGGTTTAATTTTTGTATTTTAATGCTTTTTACGGCATTCCCAGGAGACTCTTCAGTAAGCTAGTACCCAACAGTTTTCTGAATATATTTCTCCCTTGTCTTTCAGTCTGTTTTGTGGTTTTGGTTTTTTTCCCCTCTGCCACATGTAGATGTGTTGTGGATAGTGAGAATTCTGCCTGTTCTGTATCTGACAGTAAGGAGTCACAGGGAACAAGGCATGCAGAAAAGCAGGCTCTTGCTACTGCCTGCACCCTTCAAAATTTCTTTCCTCTTTTCTGGGAAAGAAAAGTAACCTGGATATTCTGCTTTTTGAAACTAATTTGCTCTTTTCCCATTGGTTTTATTTCAAGAAAAACGGCAGCAAAGAGCAAATGCTGGAGTAACACTTAACTTTTTACCTGAGCATTTTTCATCCAGAAAACTAGCAGCATACCAAAAAACTGAGACAGAAAGGTGCCGTCTCTTGTCCAGGGTTGTACGGGATGCTAGTGACAGCTTGGTATTGTTCAAGCCCCCAGCGACCCCTTCTTAGCCCTGAGAGCAGGAAGGGTGTTGTTTCCTTGAGCAGGATTCATCATCCTTGAATTCAGATACCTGCAGTGTGAGCTTCTACACCTGAGCTCATTGTCCAGACTCCACTTATAGTGCGTGAAGAGAGACAGCTGTAGGAAGGGCTCATTTCAACCTACAGGAAAGACCTACGGTATGTGACCAATGGTCCTTATTGAATCGGTCTCTAAAGATAAAGCCTGGATAGAGACATCTATGCAATCACTGCTAGGGAAAGTGGATCAACCCTGCAGGCTGAGGGAAGTCTGGTGACCATACCTGGCTGGGTGTTCTCCATTTGACCTAGGGACCCTCTGGCTGGAAGAACAGACTTGTGGCGGTTGTTCTGCCACCGCCCTCCAGAGATGGGGCAGCTCAGACCCCGTGAACGTTGGTCACGTTAGTAGTTGTGAGGAGAGGTTACATTCCGGTGCTGCCGCTGTTTTACTGACCTCGTGAGAGAGTCGGTTTAGATCCACTTTATTTGGAGTGATTAATTTAAGTTTAATTAAGGGATGTCAACTCGGCAGAATGCTGTCACAGGATAATGATCTCCTGCTGTTGCATAAATGTCAAGTCAAAGCTGGGACTTATTTCCAAAGCAGGAGGCATTTATCTTGTGACAGTGTTGTATTAAAATGACTTGTTCCTGCTGCACCAAATGGTGGGTGTAAATTGTCTGGCGCTGGTGCAGTAGACTGGAAGGTGCCTACTGCACAGTCAGCTTTCCTGCGGCACGGCAAAGGTGTGGGGACACGGCGGGGCGGCTCCTGTGCTCTTTCTGTGGGCTGCTTCCTCACTGAGAGTGAGAACAAGTTTTTTTCATAGTCATCACCCACTGTTGCTATCTCTAAACACGTTCTCCGTTGTGAATTGCTTGCTAGACTAGGGCTGTTTACACTGATAAAGAAGTGGCTAAGAAAACAGATTTATTTGGCCTAACCCTAATCTCTGCAAGCAGATATTGCTACTGCTTTACTCTGGAGTAGTCACTTCTCACACTAGTATCTCTTTGTGGGCAAAGTATGTTTCTAGCTACTGGACTCTCTCTTTATCATGTCAGTAAATGATTGGGTTCAGCTGTCTAATCAAGACCAGCTTTGCTTTGTTTTCAGAAGGTGCTATCCTTGCCAGATCTCTCTAGTGCTGTTTCCATATGGATCTGAAAACCCTAAAAAAGCAGCTTGGCATCAACTTGCCTTAATTTTGCCACCTCAAGCACTTGTGCTTGTTTCAGACTGAAATCTAATGAAAACTGGGATGAGGAAGGGAGGACTGAGGGAAGACTTCTTTGAGCTTTTTGGTGCTTTACAACTCTGTAATTTCAAAGAAAAACTGAATGGGCAAAGACTGCACAGATTAAAAAAAAAAAAGAGAGACAAACTCCACATGACCAGTATTACCTGTCTACATCAGTCTCAGGCTCTGAAAGAAGATTACAGTGGAAATACTTACATTATATGGATTGTCTGGGTTAAATGTTTGATCAGTTTCTTGTCCCATTGGCCTGGTTTCATTAGCCTGGTGATCAAGCTCTTGACTCAGCTGCAGAGTGGGCAGCCTGGAGTTGACTTCTTCAGTAGCAGCTTCTTCTGTATCAAAGTTTGATTCTGATTGGCGTTTGTTTCTCTTCATCTCTCTCCTTTGGTGATCTGAAGAAATAATCACGAGAGGATAATCTTATCTTCAGCGTGTCCTTATGTTTATCCACACGTTATCAAAGATTTCAGTGATTTCTTTAAATATATACGTATTTTAAGAAACGAGGGTGGGGGGTAGAAGGAAGGATGAAACTGTGGTGGCAAACTTGATGAGTATCCCTGTGGGAGCTGCTTGGCTTCCTGTGTGTTGTATCTGCAGCCAACATCAGTCCAAAGGGGTGCAAGATTGCCTTTTCCCCTTCTTCCTCCCCTTGAGGCAAAACAGGTGTGAGGAGATTTCTTGATTTTTTTAATTATTTTTTTTAATTTTATTTTTTTTTGTCCCACCCTGTGGTCACTCATGTTAACTCAGCAGCAGTTGCCAGAGCTAACAAGACCAATCATACTCATCTCGTTTTTTTGTTGTTTTTTTTTTAAAGTGCTTTTGTGACAGACTGGTGACCTGTTCCCAAGGACATCTGGTGACCTGGTGGAAGCAGCTTCTGGACAGCTTTGCTATTGCTCTTTTGTTGCTCAGTGAGATATGCAAGGTCTTGAGAAAAGTGGAAAATACTGGCAGTTTGGATCCACAGGTGCTCTAAAATGTGGTGGGCTTTTTATAATTTATTTGGTTTGGTTTGGTTTTTTCAGCTTCCCCCCTCCCAGTCTTTGAGTGTCCTAAGATTAACCAAACCAAGGAAGAGTAAATCCTTTCAAGCATCCTTCTCTTGTCGCAGGCCTGGAAGTCACCTGGAGAAATTGTTGTCTCCCCGATGACTCTTGAACACCTTTGCTAAGCTCGACTCTGCTCCCAGGATCTCATAAACTTCATCTACCAGTTGCCTAGCTGACATACCTTGTCCTTCTGCTCCACTGAAATCCTCTGAAGAAGCTGTGTAGGAAACAGGACAGGCTATGGTCCAAGATCAGGAGCTTGATATTCCCCAGCTCTTGGCCAGGTATAGTACTCCTGCTACGTGCTGTCAGCTGCCTACACATTTTAGGGGCTAGTTTTGTCTTGTCTTTCTGTAAAAGGAGGCTGATCTCTCTGGGAATGTTTCATATCATAGGAAGTAACCCATATAGGCTCTATAAATTGTCTGAGGAAATACAGGCATGGAAAATGTCTAAGTGTGAATAAACTCCAAACCCACAACCTCAGCACCAACCCATGGTGACCTGGGGAGACAGGCTGGGCAAGGGAAGAGAAGATCCTCGTTTCCCAGATGCATAGATCTCAGCGGCGAACCTGCTGTGGGAAAGGCATTTAGATGAAGGGAGGGACAGCATAGTTTTCAAATAAAAGAAATGTTACCTTTGGGATATGTTGGTCGCAGCCAGAAAATTGGAAGATCCCCACAAAGCTCTAAAATTTTGGGGCTTAGAAAATTGTTATGCTTGATAGGTTCATCTGCAGCCACCCAGATAAGAGAGTTTTCATCAAATCTCACAGGCATGATTTCATCTTCCTGCAAATAGAAGAGCATAAATCCTTTGCTGCTCAGTGAACAGGCATGTGCCTGCCTGCTGTTAATTCTTGAGCATCAAATTGTAGGATCACGTGCGGTAGCTGATGCCGAGCATCCCTGCATTTCATGAATGTTGAACCAGTTGTACTGAGCCAAAACCTGAGCAAAGGTTGACACCACTTAAATAGACGGCAAAACTACCGTCAGCTTTGCTGGGCTAAGATTTTACCCATCTCTCTCTTGGAAGGCTTTTGCCCCATGTACAAGGATGAGGTGTCAGAGATCTCCCAGCCCAAATCATCAGATTTTCAGGTGGTAGAAACTGTGAAGATTTTTACCACCTTCAGCAAAACAGCAATGAAATAACACCAGCGAAAAACAAGACCTTAATCTTTTATCATGCCCTATTCTCATTTGATGTGCTCCCAAGATACAACTATATTTACAATGCAGGGGGGGAAATCTTATTCAGAAGTTTCAGAGAGGATTATAGCTTGAGAACTGCTCCAGCTTCCAGTTTTAAGTCAACGTGATCGGTCTGATTAAAGGTCTCATTTGGTAAAAGCAATTCAATTGACCAAAAGCTTGAAGTGCAAGTTAAAGGAGCCTGCCTTTTTGAAGTGTACCCTGCAGGTTTTTGGTTCATATCTTCAAAGTAATGTAGGAAAATGCCAGTGATTGATTCTTTAAAGTTGTTAGTTCAAAGTATTATTTTACATAAAATGTGTAAGTATTTTATAGCAACAGTGAAATATTAAAAGAAAACCAACTTCTGAATCATGAAAAACACTATGATTTCAAAGTTAAAATTCTAAATTGCTTCCGTAAAAGTCATCAAAACTTGTTATGTAACTGACTAAATCAATTTATTCCATCGTTGTTGTTCCTTTAGTGTGTTTATTGATTTCTTTTGTAGGTCTCAAGTCATTTAAGTTCGCTATCCAATCTGTCTAGTGAGAAGTGCTCTTTATTTGTATTCTCCCGCTTAAACTTCTACCAGCATCAGAAATACCTGAATCTAATTTTCAGAAATAAAAATATCCTTTGTTTCTTTTTGAGGTGATCCTTGTGAGCAGGCAGAGTTTGGGTAGCTGTAAAAGCTTATTTTAACCAACCATTTTTATAGGCAGTGTTGGTTTTGTTCGGTGTTGTAACAATAATGGCATATGCGTACTTTCTCCCAAACACATCTGTATCAGAGAGAGGGTTTGCTCTAGAAAAAAGAAATACTACTTTGCCGTTCCTGTCATATATCTAACCTGAGTGCTGTGTCCAGTTTTGGGCACCACGGTGTAAGAAAGCCATTGAGGTGCTGGAGTGGGTACAAAGGAGGGCAACGAAGCTGGTGAGGGGACTGGAGAACGTGTCTTATGACACGATGCTGAGGGAGCTGGGATTGTTTAGCCTGAAGAAGAGGAGTCTGAGAGGAGACCTTATTGCTCTCTACAGCTACCTGAAAGGAGGTTGTAGTGAGGCTGGTGTTGGACTCTTCTCCCTAGTAACTAATGTCAGGGCAAGAGGAAATGGCCACAAGCTGTGCCAGGGGAAGTTCAAATTAGATATTAGGAAGAATTTATTTCCTGAAAGAGTAGCTAAGCGTTGGAACAGGCTGCCCAGGGAAGTGGTGGAGTCACCATCCCTGGAGGTGTTCAAAAAATGGCTAGACGTGGTACTTTGGGACATAGTCTAGAGGTCATGGAGGAATTGGGTAGAAGGTTGGACTTGATGATCTTGGAGGTCTTTTCCAACATTAATGATTGCATGATTCTTTGAAAAGTCAAGCAACAGGGAAAGGTTAATATCCCAGCGGTAGCACCAAGTCAGCGGCTTGTTTTGACCTCGGTACATGTGATTTATTGCAGCAGTTTCATAGGTAATGCACTGATGCATCTTTGGAGAAGATGCATAGAAAAGAGAACAAAGAAATCGGTTTACTGTAGCCAGGTAGAAGATTAGAAGTAGCTTTTTGACTATTTTAGGATAATGTCTTCAGGACTATGACTTCATTCTTACAACAAGATGAAAAACTGAAACCTTGACTGTAGGCACTCGTGCTAATCAAGTCAAGAAGTCCATCCTGCCTTTAAAATGAGGGAAGGTGGGAAAGATGTAGGTCTCTGCCTGAAATTTGGGCAAGATCACGTCCCCATCATGGGGAAGATCCCACCAACATCAAATGGCTTTGTACCGTTGCTGGTGTCTTGCTGCTTGGATTTAGAGAGGCCTCTTCCCCCTTCGTTTTAAAGTAGATGTTTAGTAATCACAGCACCACTGCAGGGAGGTGCAGCGTTAACAATGCCTCTCTCCCAGCTATTTGTATCTGCTTCTGGTTTTTTGAGAGTGGAGCAAAGCCAGGGAAGGGGACTGTGGCTCTCCTGTGCTCTCCTGCCAGTGGCTGAGCCCTCACCGTCATCCAGGCTCAGCTGAACTCAAGTCACCGGAGCCACTCGGATGTGAGTGATGGGTTTGAGAGTCTGAGCTCTGGGAAACTTGGGCTTTGTGCCCCTAAAGCAATAGACTTTTTTACAAATGTGAGGTGAGGAGAGGTTTTGACAAGTTTCTGAGTGAGAACTGCACCTTTTGTGGTGATTATGATGTGGATTCTGTGAAATTTAGTGAACACAATGTCCTAAAATGAAGTCTGATGCTAAGAAGGCAAATTCTTAATTATTTTTTTACTGTTATTCCTTCTGAGTTAGCTGAATTTTTGCAGTAATGTTTTTCACAACTCCTCTTTATTGACTATCTCAGAGGACTTGAGCGATGAAGTCTCTGCTTCTGCTTAAGAGTGTTAATAGAAATCTCCTGGGATCTACTATGAATCCCTCTTTGCATTGCTTCTTCCACACCCTCAGCCTTGTGGCACTGCCTGATCTCGGGCAGATACTCTTGTCACTGAGGTCTGCTATGGATCTGGTAGAATTTACTCTACGGCTTCCCCCAGTCACAAATTTGCAGCCTCTTATGATGCCCCTGGGCACAGAGACATGTCTGGCACCAATCTTACTTTTCTAACCTGTCAGGGACCACTTGAAATCAGTCAATGAACCAACTATCCTACCCTACACTCAACAACCCTCCCCCTGTCCATAGTGGCTTTCAAATGTCATTTTTATTTGTATTGAAATACCACTTTAAGACCCTCTCGATACAAAGGTTTGTTTAAAATAAATAAATAAATAATGTCTTACCAGCTCAGATGAGAGGCTCGCTTTAGTCATGGCATCAACTTCAGGGACATGAGCTTTTGGCTGAGCTTTGATGTAACACTTTTCTCCTTCAGCAAAACGGATTCCAGTTATGCCCTGCAAAAGCAGAAGGCAGGGCGTTGTGCACGGTCCTCCACCTTCCCCCCGCCCCCAAGAATGTGCTCGAGCTCTGCTGAAATTGCCACTGAATTTTTTAGTCTGAAGGTTAAATCTTATTTAAAACCAGATACATTAAAACACTCTTCCCTCAGCATTTTAGCTTTACACTATGGGTCAAACGGGTCTAAAAGTTTTTACTTGATTTCTGAAAGGTGGGGGTGTTTTATGTAAGTGCTTCTGTGCCCGCTGTAGGCTATGTGGAGTAGCTCCGTTAAGGAATTCGTTGACACAGTTTGAACTGTAACTTAGCACCTAACGTAGGCAGCCTCAAAATTGCGTTAGCTGTTGTTGCCAGTACCCTTATGACACAGATTTACGAAAACATGGGGGCAGCTTGGTCCAATTTATACACAGAAGTGGCTGTGACAGCAAGGGGAAGCTCGTGATAAGGAATTTGGTGCAGAAATCTGGGGGGCGGGGGATGACGACGACGACTTTCTTCATCTGGCCTATGAGGGTAAAATGCAGTAGCCTACGTCGTGGATGTCTAGTTTTAAGCAAGACGAAGTGTATCTTAGCAGCTCCAGAGGGCTGCAGGTCTCCGGCAAATCCTGGGTCGTATCTGCCAGCCCTGTGCCAGCACCTAGGGCATCAACATTTTGGCACAGGAGCATCATTTGTAGTTTCTATGTTTCTGCTGTAGGTCGTCAGGTACCCATAAAAGAGCACTGTCTTTTACATTACGAATTAGATACGTTGCTATAGATAGCAAAATTTCCAAGCTTTTCATAGGGTTGCATAAGCTCAATTCAATCATCTAAATACAATTATCTAGTGTCATTTGAGGTGTGCTGGGTTTCTGCCAGAACAGGGGGGCATGAGTGTCATCTCACCTGCTTCGCACGGACATCATGTGTGGCTTGAAATGGATGGTACTTGAGGCACCTGAGTTTCATCCTGTGTGCCTGAAAATCTCACGCAGCTGGACAGACGCTCATTAAAACAAAATTGCTAATTGTAAAGCAGTGAGAGAGGGGATGGCTATGCAGGGATGGGTGCGTAGGGGAGTAAGACTTTGCGGGGTACCAGGCATGCTAGGGGTATCCTAATACTGCCAAATCCAGGTCTTCACCAACCGTGCAATCATTTGAGTTGTGCCGGTCAATCCAAAGCTGCTGATGTAGATACCTGCCTGTTGAAACTCCATCTCTTCAAATTCTTTCTCCTTTATTTGCATTCTTGGCTCAAAACCCAACCAGCAGCATCCCTGTGCTCTTGCTGAGCCTGTCCCTAGCCTGCAGTAAGTACATGTGGACACCGTCCCTGGGAGGTCCCTTTAACTGGTTGGCGTTGGGAGCTGATTTCTGACCTGGTTGTGACAGCCATTAGCTCCCCAGCAGCACACACGGAGGCAATGTGAATTCAGCATCTCTCCAGTAGGCCGGTGCTTTTGTGCAGATGTGGAAAAGCAAAGGCAAATAAGAAGAGCTCATTGTGGGTGCTTTTATTCAGCTGTTAATAATGTTGCTATGGTGATGTTAATGAGAGTTTCATAAAGGCTGAACCACAGCTGTTGGGAAAGCCAGGGTCCTGGGTCTCCTGGTGTGGATTTGTTTATACTTGCCGAGAAGCCAATGAGTTGAATTTCCCCCCTGCCTTTCTACATTCAGCAAGGGGAAGGTGGCTGCTCCAGAAGCCCTGGGGAAGTCTTGCAAGCAGCAGCATCAGGTGCCGCTTTAACTTACGGAGGACTTAACTCAAGCAGAGTGTTTCTCGCCTGAGAATATTGACTGGAGGGTCTGGGCCCTGTAAGCAGGTTTCTGCACCATCACATCAATGTGCCTTTAGTAGCTTAGAGGTGGTGCAGCTCAGTGAACCATTCTATCCAAGCTGTTGAGCTCTGCTGAGATTTGGCACCTGTTAGCCCAGGCTCTGTGCTGAGCAGCCACAGCCAAGCTGCTGGGGTATCCAAATGCGGTTGCTGTCAGCCCAAGTAGCCCAGCTCTGTATGTTTGGTGCATGGATGCGTGACCTATGCCAAGTGCCTCCATGCTCTCCCCTGGGGTTGAATCCAGGCCAAGCCGTGGAGAGCAGCTCCCATCCTTGGTTCAAGGGCAGAACAAACTGTCCGGGTCCAGTACTGTGTAGTGGTCTCTCCTTGGTGTCTACTTGGCTTACTGTGCTGACCCCATGCTAAAACAGTGATGTTTTGGAAAAGGGGAGGTAGTTTTTCCCGTTCGGATCATATGAAATCATGCAAGGGCTGTGTCACAGCCTGCTGGAACGTTTCTCTAGCAAGACTCCAGGGGCAGATGTTGTAGCTCTGTTCAATGCTTTGAACATGCAAAGTGTTGTGTGGAGCCAAACCTGATGCAGCTTAATCCATGCTGCTTTCTGAAGTGGGACCTGGCATGGCCTATCTCCAAGAAGCGCTTAGACTTTGTTTTGGAGGAATGTGCCTCTTTTGCTGTGGAAGCAAGCTGGAAGAGCAAGGATGTTTGTGTGAATAGGTAGGGGCCTGGAGCCTGAGACCAACTGGGGCAGAGAAGTCAAGATGGGGCAGGGCATTCTTAGAGTCCAGCACTGGAGTGTGATAGATGAAGGACCAGGGTGGTGATACTTACAATCTGAAAATCATGAACTTCAACAGCCTCTTCACTCCCACTTCCTGTTTTGAACGTCTCCAAGTTGTTTCCAGCATCTATTTCCATTGATCCATCTTGTACTTTTCCATTAATGCTCATCGTATAGTGAACATTATACACCTAGGATCGATAAAAAAGCAGTAGCACACGTAAGTAATTGCTTATTGTCTTTCTCCTACATCAGATGATGGGTCAATCTGACTGTTATATCCCTATTGGATTTCCATAGGCTTTTGATAACCCTCCAACAACCAACACCACAGTACTGCAACACTTCACTGCCGGGGCAGGCCAGCAGTGGCGTATGTTGCCTAGAGAGGCACAACGTGTTGTGCAGTCTCCATCCATGGAAGTTTTCAAAGCCTGATTGGATAAAGCCCTGAGCAACCAGCTCTGACCCCGCAGCTGTCCCTGCTCTGAGCAGTAGGGTAAGACTGGAGACTTCCTGAGGTCCCTCCTCCAGGGAGTACTCAGTCTTATTTCAAAAGCAATGTGGAGCGAATCCATACCCAGGCTCCCTCTGACTTAAAAACCTTCTTCTAGGTCATATTTTAGGAATTGCTTATGCTGGCATGATTCCCAAAGGAAAGCAGGAATGAATATCCTACTCCAAAGGAGGCCAACCCATATTTATTTCTTAGGATGTTCTGCTGAGGCACAGGAAAACAGGTTGCTCTTGAGTATGAACATGCTTCCCAGGTTGTAATGGAGGTGAACTTTGTTTAAATTGGATGTGAAGCTGTATGGACTTGTATTTTCCTTGTCAGCGTATTTGCTCTTATCCTATTTTCAATGAGGAAAGCTGCAGCGTCATTTATATTTGCTGGAGGACCACAATCTGCAGAGGGATTTTGTGATTCTCTTGTGCAGCTCTGCTAAAAGTGCTGCATAAGCAGTTTACTTTTCATCTTAAAAAAGCCTTACAGCATTTTAATGAAAAATTTACACTGACAGCTAGAGATAAATTTCTTCTACTCTCACCTTCGCTCAGGAAAGTCTAAGGCACTAAAGATTTATGGTTTCCTCAGTTTTACTGATTCAGTCCCATATTCTCTGCTGTCTAGGACTCCTGTTGAGCATGGTCCATAAAACTAAACCCATGTACATGGTCTCTCCTGCTGTGGGCTGAGCTAGAGTTGAGACTGTTACCTCTGTCAGTTATGGGAGAATTTAAAGATTTTCTTTTTTTTTTAAATATATTTTTCAATTGCCTTAATTTTTTTTTATGGATGACTATAAATGTAATTTTTACAGTTACTTCCTAAACATTTGCAAGTCAAGTGTACCTTTTGAGTTTCAAGGCAGCTTGGAAAAATACACTTAAGCTTTCCCAGTGTCTTTACTTGGAGATCACCTTGGAAGCTTAACGACCGCTGTCAATGTGACACATTTTGCGAACCAGAATTTAGATGACGGGAGCAACTGAACAAAGGAAACTTTGTCATGTGCTCCACCTCAGAGCAGAGTGCGCCGTACACCCTCCCTGTCTACCTACCCACTGGGATTCTTTTTCCTTTTCAGAAGCCTGGAGAAGCAGATGGCTCTTACAGCACATCCTGGAGGTCAGCACTGTCCCCTGGTTTTTTGGTGTAGAACCTTGTACTAATTATCTGAACTACTCCTACGTGCATGGGTGTATCTCACTGGGGAACCTCTGCTCTGGCTGCTGGGATTTGCACAAGGTTCTCTTTGATAGAGACTGGCGTGTGGCTGGAGGTGGTACAACACTTCTTCCAAAGTAAATTCAAATGTACTAATTGGATTTACAGAACAAGTTACATTCATGTGTGCACCATCACGTTTCAAATATGTTTTAAACAAAAAAAACTTACGTAAACGGAAAGAAAAGTTAATACGTAAACATGTTCTAAGGCTCTGAAGTTTGGTTCTTAAACTGATCAGTGGCTGCTCAGTTTTGTTCTTTGCATACAGGGCTTTTTGTGTACCCCAGAAACTGTGAATAATAAAACTTATCAGGGCTTTAAAAATCGTTCCACAGCTGCTAACCATAAATGCCCATGTGTACACACAGTCATACAAACCACCAGAGAGAAATAATGGTGCCTGTTAATGAGTTAAATATAGCATTACATATTTGAGGGTCCAGGTAGAATCTGGACCAAGAATGCAGATGATGTGAGGAGGGAATTTACACATTTCAATGCTTTTTTTGTCCTGGGAGCTGGGGTTTGCCTGGCATCTGAATCCTCGGGGGACTTGTTGGGGTTTGAGTTTGCTGAGGATTTGCGAGCAGCACTCAATGTAGCATCTGTGCTCTCAAAGGTACATTTCATGTTCATTAATAAATGTGCTTCCAGGAGCCTCCATCCAAACAGCCCGTAAAGATAATGATTATGAGTTTGGTTCTTAGGTGGATTTTTTTTTTTTTTTTTTAAAAAGCATGAAAGAAATAATAATTAAAAAATCTCTTCTTAAAGACCTCTTTATCGACTTTGCAAAAAGAGCTTCCAGCCATCCCCCCCTGCCCCTTACATGCAACCACTTCCAACCCCCACCCCGTCGCGACGTGCGGGTGCTTCCAGGCCGGGCGCTCACC
>VWZK01021656.1:0-29989 GCA_013396935.1 Baryphthengus martii | reverse complement strand
CGCCCCGGCCGGTGCGGGGGGCAGGACAGCCCGCCTCTCGGGCACAAAGAACTCCTTGAGCTATCCAGCAGCCGTCGGAGCTCCCCGGGGCTGTGAACCCCCAGCCCTGCCCCGTCGTCTCCCCCCCGCGCTGGGACTTGTCTCCCGCTCTGGAGATGGAGGAGGCAGGAGGGTGTAGGGGATACACCGCTATACCACCGCCCTCCTGTCCGTGCCATTCTGGAGAGGAGAGGTGACCCGGCAGACAGAGGGATGCGGCTTTTGAAATGGAACAGCGTTTTAACTGCCTTTTTACACTTGCCACAGGAATTCACGGACGCTGGAGCTGACAAGCTGCTGCTTGGTGACAGCTCTGCAAAACATCTCGCCGCATGGCACAAGCAAACAGCCCTGACTCCAGCTGAGCCCTGAGTAGAGTCTGGGCACAGCCTGGGAGATGGAGCAGGGAGCCCAGGCCTGGCCCAGGCTCAGTGGGAGCAAAGCGTGAGGATTAATTTCATCTTCCTATAGAACAACAAAATGGTTTGTGTTGGAAGGGACCTTTAAAGATCACCTAGTTCCTCCCATCTGCCATGGACAAGGATGCCTTCCACTAGATGAGATTGCTCAAAGCTCCATCCCAGCTGATCTTAAACACTTCCAGGGATGGGACACCCACAGCTTCTCTAGGGAACCTATTCCAGTGTCTCACCATCCTCACAGTGAAAAATTTATTCCCTTTATGTAACCTAAATCTACTTTCTTTCAGTTTAAAGCCATTACGCCTTGTCCTATCACTACATGCCCTTGTAAAAAGGTCCCTCTCCAGCTTTCATTTAAAAAGTTAGTACATGGATACCGCGCAATTTGACCTCAAAAGAGAGCATATCCCTGAGATTTCTTCTATTTTCTGTCACGCATGATGGTCAACGGTTTGGATTTTTTTGAGCATTTAAAGTACAGTAGGATCATAGGGGAATTTGGGTTGGAAGGGAGATTTATCTGCATCTATTTGCTTGTTTTGCATTTGTACATAGGAAGCTTTTAAGAGCTACAACTGGCTATGTGTGTCTGTTCGTGTGTCTACACAGGACAGTTGTTAAACTGAGGAGACCCTGGTGCGTGGAACCCCAACTTACATTCTACACTAACCAGCTCTGCAGTACCTTTATACCTTTTTTCTGTTCCGCCCCTCCCTCTCCCCTCCTTAAACCATCTGGNCAGAGTACACATCTTTGTTTAGATGACTCTTCACCTCTCTTCTCTGTTTTGTTCATCTGGCAGGTTTATGCCTCCTTGCTCAGTTGTTGTACACTATTGACATGTCCCGTCTGTTCCGCCCCTCCCTCTCCCCTCCTTAAACCATCTGGAATCTTGACAGCAGAGGCCAGGCCAAGATCCTGTCCCACCGCGGCTCATCCCAGCTCTGTGTGCCCTCAAGAGGCAGGTTTGGCCCCTGCAGTTGATTTCCTACATTTGCCTCTCCTCTGCGCCCCACTCCATAACTGCAAAAATCTTTCTTGTTTTTCGTGTCTAAATCCCTTCACTGATGTCACCAGCAGCTTAAAAACCATCATCAAGCAACACAACAGCGGAGAAAACTCAGTCCCTGCTGATCATCTTGCCTCCGTGTGCTTGGGGATCGAATTGTAGAGACAGGCTCCCCATTTTCCTTCCCTTCAACCCAAATTCATCATGCCCATCGATTACTGTCGTTAACAATCAGACCTTAAACAAAAATTTAACGGGCATAGTTATTGCCAAAAATAAACACAATCACAGCTCATTAAATCAAAAGTGAAGCCTACTGTGCAACTTCCTAAACTAGGGCATATCCTAGCCCGCTCTTGAATGACATACTGTTGTAGGTTGGGGCTAATAATAAGATTATGATCCTCTTCATTAGCAAGTATTTTGTTACACCAAAAATCTCGTGAATGGATATGTCTGTCTTGGCAAACTGTGAGAATCCCAGCCTTTGATCTCAAACCTCCATTTAGCATCGCTGCTTTAAAAAGACAGATTTATTTTAAGGCCCCTGTGCTCGTCTCCCATGGGAAAACGTGCCAGGGAGGGAGTGTTTGCCCGGGAAAAGCTGCTGCTCACTGGGATTTGGCTTGTTTGAGCTGCTTCTCTGTAACTGAGGTGGTGGGAGAGCTGTCCCTCTGACCTGGTACCCATCTGAGTCCCTAGTGGCTCCTTTCCCGGGATGCGAAAGGAAGGACAGAGGGATGCTGCACCATTTCAGCTAGCAAAAGGGTGGCTGAGAGCGCCGTGTTGAGGAGGAGTGTTAGCAAAGATACCATCGGTGCAAGAATGAATGTGTGTAATTAATATTTCTACGCTGGAGATCTGTGGAGGCACTTTCACTCCAGCTGCTGTGTGGTGCAGGGCAATATCACCCCAGGAAGACAAAGGATGAGGTCGGAGGGCTCATGCTCACCCTACTGATGGGGCAGCGGTGGCCCTGACAGGTTTTGGTTTGGGCAGGCACTCACGACCCCAGACAATGGTGTCAGCCATGAGCCTATCCATAGGGATGAGTGTCTGGAGGTTGGACTTCAGCAGGCTGGGGGGTGAAATGGGTCCTGCTTGCGTGGGGAGGTGTGGGTGGGACAACCAGTCCTTCAGGAGGGAGCCGCTCTATCCAAACCCCGGGAGAGAATCTATGCACATTTCCTCCCCAAGTCAAGGTGCAAATCTCCCAAGTAATCCTCCAAACTTATTTTTCTCATGCAAGGAACAATTCATTTTTATTTTTTCCCCAACTCAGAGCTTCGTTGCCTCTTCTGCTTTTGTTCCGCAGGCAGAGGAACGGCAGCATGAAATTTCAAGCAGGCAGAAGAGAAAAAAAAACCCCAACGTTTCTGTCATACGGTTTGCAGCTTGCCACCTCTAGTTAACCCCTATGCTCACACTGTGCCTTTTGTGTGGGCACATATTTGTTTTCCTTGGAGGGCACCGGGAGCGCATCTTTTGCCGTTTGATTGATTAGGTGACATGAGAGAAAACAGGAATTTTTTTTTTTAGACAAATAAAATTCCGTACAAACAGCTCAGCATTCAGCAGCTCCAGACACTCGCTGCAGAGTGCAAAGACGAGTGCAACAACCAGTGTTTGCAGAGCTCAGGACAAAAAAAAGAAACGTGACTTGCCTTTCATGAGCTGAATTCTTCATTTGCAATAAAGATGACGATGATACTAGTGTCTGAGCTCAGTCTCCTCTCTAAATAACATGTGTGTGCTCAGCTGGATTAAGCCAACTTCTGAGACTGGAAATCATAATAACAGTCTTTTACAGGACAGCCTTTCTGGTCGTCTAATACTATTATCCTCTGAGCTGAAAAGCATTCCAGAGTACTTGGAGTGCTATGATGAATGTGAGGTTGCTTAGCTGATAGTATTGGCTTGTCTCAAGACAGCACATTTTCTCATTATTTTTCAGTTTAAAGAAAAAGTTTAGAAGGAGAAATGGAAATACTAAAAATGAGAAGGATTTTGGTGATGCTGTGCGCCTTTCCATAAGTCTCTTGTGGTGCCGTACGCGTTTTATCTTCGTTTTCTAAGTGTCCTAAATAGTAATTTGAGCTCCACAATGGCCTGAACAGAAATTCCTGAGGGCTACTGGAACTGAGCACCTGATTCACTGCTCTGCTTTTCTATGAGTTTACGCCACTATAACACGGTGCTGATCAGGTCCCACTTACTTCAAAATAACTGCAGCCCTTTCGGGAAAGAAATCCTACAGAAAAAGAAAATCTTGGCCTTGGTGTTGTGGTGGGTTGACTCTGACTGGATGCCAGGTGCCCACCAAAGCTGCTCTGTCACTCCCCTTTCTCAGCTGGAAAGGGGAGAGAAAATACAAGAGGTTTGTGGGTTGAGGAAAGGACAGGGTGAGATCACTCACCGATTACCATTACAGGCAAAACAAACTCAACTTGAGGAAATTAATTTATTATGAATCCAATCAGAGTAGGATAATGAGAAATAAAAGCAAATCTTAAAAACACCTTCCCTCCTACCCCTCCCTTCTTCGCAGGCTTAACTTTACTCCTGCTTTTCTCTACTGCCTTTACCCCCACTTTTCTCTACTTCTTTTACCCCCTGTGGCAAAGGGGGAGGGGGAATGGGAGTTGTGGTTAGTTCATCACACATTGTCTCTGCCACTCTTCCCCTGCTCCAACATGGGGTCCCTCCTATGGGACACAGTCCCCCATAAACTGCTCCAATATGAGTCCTTCCCATGAGCTACAGTTCTTCACGAGCTGCTTCACTGTGGGTCCCTTTCATGGGCTGCAATGCTTCAGGAACAGACTGCTACAGAGTGAGTCTCCCACAGGGTCACAAGTCCTGCTGGCAAACCTTCTCTAGTGTGGATCCACAGGTCCTGACAGGAGCCTGCTCCAGCATGGGCTTCCCATGGGGTCACAATGTCCTTTGGGGGCATCCACCTGCTCTGGCATGGGGTCCTCCACGGGCTGCAGGTGCATATTTGCTCCACAATGGACCTCCATGGGCTGCAGGGGGACAGCCTGCCTCACCATGCTTTTCATCATGGGCTGCAAGGGAATCTCTCCTCCAGCATCTAGAGCATCTCCTCTCCCTCCCTTTTCACTGACCTTGGTGTCTGTAGAGCTGTTTCTCTCACATGTCCTCCTCTCTTGGGCTACAGTTGCAGTTTTCCCCCCACCTTAAATAAGTTATCACAGAGGCACTACCATTGTTGATGGGCTCAGGCTTGGCCAGCAGAAAGTCCCTCTTGGAGCTGGCTGGCATTGGCTCTGCCACACATAAGGGAAGCTTCTAGAAGCTTCTCCCAGAAGCTACCCCTGTAGCACCCCTGCTACCAAAACCTCACCACAAAAAACCCAGTACAGATATTTAACCCATGACAGCCTGAGGGTTTTGAGAAACTTTAAGGATTCTTACTTGCAGTGAGACCAAAGGATGAAAAACCACTTATGTATGTCATCACTACAGCTCTTGTCTCTGCAGAGGCCCTAGACATTGTGGTGCCCTTGGGATGCTCGCTTTTCCTCCTCTCCCCGTCTGCCCCATATGTGGGGTGTACTGGCACTGCTCTCCCTTCTTTGATCAGCAACACATGAAACTTTAGACACTAAACCCATTGTTTTTCTTGGTAGACTGTGAAATTCTCCCTGGAAAGCCCTGCAACATTGCTTGCTCCATCTGGAGAAGATGGACATCCCTATTTGCTCTGCTTAGAGTGCAGCCCTGGGCAAGACAGCACAGCACAGCTGAGCTGGCCCCACTTGAAAGGATGGCCTGAGACATGCTCAGTGCAGGACCTTGCTCGTCCTGAATCCTTTCATTTCTCTCCTGTGATTGGGTGAGGACATATGGCCCATCATGGTTTGCTCTTCCTCACCCCAGGATGCTAAAGGTTGATTTGTTTTTCCCCAGGGCTGAATCCCATCTATCCATATGTCCTCATCTTATTCTTCTTAATTTAGCTACTGGCTGTGCCTTCTGTTTTCCTCGAATTAAAGAAATAAAATAATACAAGTAGCTGTCATTACATGCTTTCATTCCTACGTTTAACGATGTGGTCTCTTTTGTAACTATTCTGCGTAAATTGCTCATAGGCTACTCTTTCTTAACCTCCAATCATAGCTTTGTGCTTTGGAGGTAGTTATTATCTTAAACAACTTGGTAGCGTCAATCTATTTCTTTCCCAGAGGCTTCTTGACACTTTGGTGAGAAATCTGCTAAGTTTCTTTTTGCTTTGTAGAAAAGGCTGAGCCTGGCTTCTTCCCCCAGCTCCCCCCCATCTGAAAGCACCTATGAATCAACTATATTTTTCCTTTTCAATCTATACACTGTTCTTCTAATAATTTTGTGACCTGACTTCAGAGAATATTTCCAACGAGATTGTCCCGGAGACACCTGCAGTGCCAGAATGTTTTTCACAAATCCAGTCTCTTGAAACATATATTTTACTCACCCTTCTGAAAACACTTTAAACAATTTTATTTTTTTTATTTTTTTTTTTGCTTTCATTACCTTTGTAAGACATTTGTGCATGTTGATCGCAGCAAGTTTAATCCTTATTAATCTACTCTCTGTTCTTTCACTTTGCCTCTTACATCAGGCTTTTTTTGATCCAATCTATAATACCTCTTCCCCTAGATTCAGATCTCCACTTAAAAAAAAATAAAAATCCTTCCAAAAAAGCCTCCCTTACATCACATTTAAGAAACTAAACCTGGAAGAGTGAAAGAACCAACAACCAACCATGTCTTCTCTTAAATTTTCATGCTTCGTTGACATTTGTTGTTGCTTCACATCCCTTTTCTCGAGATTGCTGGTCCTCAGAAATTACCATGGAGACTACGACATGTCCATTAAGGTGATTCATGGCCTCACTGTTTCCTACTGAAAGCTGTAAGAGCTGCACTCCCTCTGAGGACCCCTGTGCTTGGGGTGGGACACAGTGGAGAAAACAGGTAAGTTCTCACTGGAAAATCGAGCAGATAGTGCCATGGGTCAATTGGAGCCAGGGACCCCTTGGATAAATATTTTCCTGAGAGATGAAAGATAGGGTAGGGAGAAGCAAAGAGCAATCATCACTTCTGGACACTTCCTGTGCTTTTTCCATGTTTTTCTTTATGAAATCAAACTCTAGCAACAATGCTAATGATTTTGGCCTGGCTAGGGCCAAATCTCCCTTCCCAAAGATGTGATTTGACAATCATGGAGTGGTGGGATCCTCATGCATGTCCAATGTGGACTGCTGAGGGGAGCAAATGCTTGAGAAATAGCATGAAAAAAAGCTGAGGACTTTTCACCTTGGACAGCCAGGAAGAGTGAGGGATGGGGGGAGGAATGGTAGCCTGTGAGTTTGGAGGCCAGATAAGATCGGAGAAAGGATTATTATGAGCTCCTTGGAAGAGCTGGCTGCTGTGGGGGTCACGGCCGTGGCTGCCTCCAAGACCCCCAGCACAGCCCTCTTTGCCCCACAGCACCATGAGCAGCCATTTCCATAGCATTCCACAATCCCAAAAGGGGGAACTGTCAAACAATATAAGATCCACATATTATAGTCTGTCTGCTCAGGGCCATGTACAATATGGGGAAGAGCTGAGGAGCTGGAAAATAGCACCACAGGAAACAAAACTAATTGGAGATGGGGTGGCAGTGGCCTCTGTCCACCAGTCTGTCCTCCATGGGGTCCTGTGCATGCAGGGGCAAAGCCCAGCCCCACCTCCAGCGGTGGGAACAGCAGGGAAGGCTGAAGATGGGCTTGGCCTTTCCCTGGTCCCCACCAACAAGGCTTTCTCCTTGCTGACAGATCTGGTTGCTGCCTCAAGATGCTCACCTCTCCTTGCACAGTATGTCAGAGGCAGTTAGGACTTGTCTCCAGGCAAGAGAAGAAGAAAAGTTAGCTTGCAGAGAGCTAGATAAATGTTCTGCAGGATTATGCTAGGTGGACAGGACTGCCTTGCAGCTGCTCTGCCTTCCTTTCTTTGAAGCCTCCACTATACATGGCCTTGGAGACACAGAGGAGATGCTCATGGTATCTGATTCCCTTGCCTCTGCCCACAGAAAGCCAAACTTGTCCCCAGTCGTGATCACACATGGTTGTGAGGAGGCGGCTGCAGCTGCCCCAGAGCATCTCATTGCCTTTATTGAAGCCCATCCTTCCCAGCTGAGACCAGCAAGTGACTCTGTGGGAGCGACGTCCTCCGTGCAAGCTTGGCCTGATGAAAAGAGCTCTGTTCCCCCATCGCCTACTTTTGTTAATGCTGAAGAAATCTGGCCCCCAGATGTAGCAATACTGTTTTAAAGACAGTTGACTGGCGTAGCCTTTGCTCCTGCGGTTGGGATGCAGCTGGGTGGTCCCACATGCAATGAATTAGTTAATGTGTGAAGAGGCTGGAGGAAGGCATGAAGTGCTGAGCATTTCTCTCACCTTCTGAAGATAGTGCATTCTAACTTGTGTTTGCCTGTAATGTAATGTGTTTAATTATTTTTATCCTGTTAGCATATACTCCTCAAGAGATGGAAAATCCTCAGGGAAAGGACCCTTATACCTCGACAAAGACCTCCATTGTATGCTGAAGGTCTGGGCTCACACCCAGCCACCTGTGCTGATCCCAGAACATTTTATAGTGAAAATACTGGGCAAATACCCACCTTTCCAACTCCAGAAGGTGCCTCATGGCAGCCTCTTCTCCACACCTACAAGTCACTAGTCACTAAAGGGCACTTCGTAGGGCAATTGTTGTTATAAGTGGTAGGTACCTGGTATGGAGAAGGCTTTATACGACAGTTCTCAATCTCAGCCTGTGCTTAGTTGGATATTTCTGCATGGTGCAAGGTGGGATAATGTTGAGATATCCAGAGAAGTATATCTGGGACTCTTGTTGATGTTCAAGGAAGAGCTTTCTGATTCAGGAGCTTCATCTCCACATGGCTACACAACGGTTGACTGTATGAGGAGGTGCAGAAAAGGTGTGGGAACGAATTGCCCTGCTACAGGACTGGATTTACTGGATCCCAGGTACTTTTGTCCTGCCTGAAAATAGTTTTTTGCTCCATTTTACTAAGTCTGCTGTGACAAACAGCATGTGCAAGGCTGACCCCACACTGCCTCTCCCTTCTTCACTGCCCTGCCATGATGTGCCAGGTTGGCAGCTCTGGCTCCTCTATGCTACCTCTTAGTCTGACCTGCAACTTCCCATT
Organism: Baryphthengus martii; assembly: GCA_013396935.1. Classification (NCBI taxonomy): domain Eukaryota; kingdom Metazoa; phylum Chordata; class Aves; order Coraciiformes; family Momotidae; genus Baryphthengus; species Baryphthengus martii. The sequence continues at coordinate 21,304 of VWZK01021656.1, read as the reverse complement.
TCATAGAGAAAAAGCTCCTGATTGTTCTCAGCTTTGAGAAAAACCACCATTTTTCATGTGAGCAGACAGATGTGTGTGTTGGAGAGGGTCAGATGGCTGAGGAAGGACTTCTGTTCAGCATCCTGGCCATACCTAGAAGGTGTTACACAGCAAAAAAGCTGTTCCAGACATGAGCTTCTCCTTTCATCTTCTGTAACATTGATCAATGAGTGCTAAAAGAGGTGCCAGCAGCTGCAGCCATCCTGCGAGACAAGTTGGAAATGTTGTGGATTTGGTGTGAAAAAGCACTAGGGCTTTCCTGTCCTTGACACAGTTCATACTGGTTTCTCCATGAGAAGCCTTCATTTGGAAGGGATGGACTGTGGGCTGTCTTGCAGCTCAGAGATTTAGAGAGTTACAGGGACCCTGCTCCCCCTGTCTGGGAGACCACATCTCTGCCTAGATGGACACATGACACCCAAGCTTTCCCAGCACTGCTTGATGCTGAAGGTGCTGGGTACCATAGCTGGCACCATGTTTCCTTGTCTGTGCTGGTGTCTGCAATGATTTTTTTTTTTTTCCCCCCACTGCAGCACAAATCATAGGGACGCTACTTAGATTTGCTCTGACATTGTAATGGGGGACCTCAGAGACTGACACTGTTTACACTGGCAAGGTCTGATGTCCTCGTGGCATTTGAGCTCGGTCACTGGAGATTCAAATTGTTGTTGGTTTTTATTTTGTGTTTACCCACGAAACCTAGACCCAAGGCTCAATTGGGGCATGGTGGCTGATTTCCACGAGGTCCACCCTTCAGCCAGTTTTACAGCTGAGTTGGCTGAGGTGCAAAGAGGTCAAGAGCCCCAAGTGAAACATGCTGAACGGGCAGCTCATTAAGGACTGAACTCCAGACCTGTGTTCCCAACCCTCTGCTCTAATCACCAGGCGAGACATGGGAGAGCCTCATGGGGCTGATGCTGATGAAAGAAGAGTCAACATCTTTATTTTGCTGCTTTATTAGCAAGACGAAGTAAAGCCAACGTGCCTGACTCTATTATTGAACCAGTAATCTCTGTGTGCTTACATCCAGAGCTTCCCAGCCATTTAAGTAGGAGGCTGAACAATAAAATACGTTAGGCCCGAAATGGCTAAAGCAGAGGCAAAGCAGGAGGTAAGCCGTCTAATTGGAGACGTTACAGCGGGAATCTCACCCCAGGGGTCTGTCCCTTGGGATTAACAGTTTGCTGACATCTGGGTTGTGTGGCACTGCTGCCTTGCCCTAGGTCCCACCAGGGCTGATGGCAGGGAGCCAAGGAGCAAAAAGAAAAAAAGTGTCTTCAAACTCGTACAACAAGGAAGATGAAGATTTTTCTGCTGTCATCGTGGAGGCCTTTGGGAGAAAGAAACTGGCAGCTTCTACCCAGAAACATATGGTTGTGATTTCTCTTGGTTTGCAGAATCACAGAAAGAGAAAGCAGGGACAGGGAAATAGTCTCTTCTCCCGATGCAGCGGTTGTCCTGACAGAGATATCCCCCCCCTGTCTTGTCCTATCCGGTCTTAAAAGCCTGAGGGTCTTATGTCAACTACTCAGGATGGCTTCTTCGTGGTGAATGCACAAGCACCTGTTGCACATCACATCCTCTTCTGTTTAGGCAAAGCAGTCCCGGGTACAGCTCTGCCCAGGCACGTGTTTGCAGCAAGCCAGGGTCTCAGAGGAGGGCTACTGCTTTTGCCTGTGTCCTTTCCCAGCTGCAGGCAATACTGAGCCCTTGGCCACTACCAAGGACGGATAGATTCAGTTTCCCTAAATAAGGTGCCCATACTAGCTAAGAGAAAGAGGCAGAAGCTAAAAGTTGGAGGGAGCGCGATTTTGAGATCTCTACTTCTTTCCCTCATCTTGTTGGCCAGACACTATTGGTTGCTAGTTCAGATGCAGACCTTTGGGGCTCACCAGATAGGTGAAATGCATCTCACATGTGCTAAAGCTAAGGGACTGAGTTGGACACACAGACTGAGGACACCCTGGGAGGCACACCACTCGAGGTCAGCTGCTCCACAGCAATGTGCAGAGTCTCACACAGGCTCAGAGCCTGCCATAAATCTAACTAAAGCACTCAGCCTGTTTTGAAATCCACCCACAGCCTTACTTTTTACAAACTCAGGAAGAAAATGGCAAATTAATCCTTTTTTAAAAAGGATGAGTTGATTCCTTGTCATTCTCTGCACAGCTCAGGATATGATAGTTCCTGCTGCATAAATACAGATTGTTTCTTTTCACAACTTCCCTTTCATCAGACTGCTAGGAAGGCCTGGAGGTTGTTAAAAAATGTGAAAGAAACTTGCTTCCCAATTAAGGTCAATCTCTTTTATCAGAGTCTTTGCATATAAACCTCACTTTCAGAAGGATTTCTATAAACTCCATCACTGGCTCTGACAAATTGGGAGATGCCCAAATCTCTGAAGGAGTTGGAGAAGTGGCTGACTTCTTTCCCAGCTCGCAGCGCAAAGCAGGGATCTGATCTGTCATGATGACTGAGAACATGTCACAACAATCTGTTTGCGTTCTTCAGGAGAGAAAAACATCTTTCTCTCCCCAAGCTGTAAGCTAATTTGGAGATTTTGCAAGCTGACATGCAACCTGATTAAAATGACCTCAGGCCAACAATTCTTCTTAGGCAGCTTGACAATTAAAGTCTAGACCTATCTGTAGCCCAGGGTTTTGTTGGTTTTGGGTTTTTTTTCCTCCAAATCCCTTTTAGGGAGGAAAGAGTTCTATGTTTTTATTTTTAAATCTACATATTTGGAATTTTTCTTTTACACTCTGCTTCTGCTGTAGCAGAATGTGCTAAGGGGATCTATATTTTTTTCACATTTTGAGCAGATGAAACTTGTACACAGAAGCCCCAGTTTCTTGCCTGCTGGAAAAATACACTGAATATCCGAGGAAATGATACATGAATAAACTGGAGAACTCTAAGAAATACCCAAGGCACTTTGTGGCCTACATAAAACTGCCCTCCGAGGTAAAAATGTTGTGCCCTCAATTTTCCAAAGTCAGTGGATATCTTTGTAATGACCATCGTACTACTGCTCAAATCACTTTTTTGCTTTTTGCAATTAGTTAAGCAGTGGGATCAGTTTATTAATCCACTGAGTTTTTGTGAACACAGCAATATGTCAAGCAGCAAGCAATGAAAAATAAATGGGCGCCTTCTGGCAGGACGTTTGTCAGGCCATGAGCAACCCTTGAATTTAATTCAGGGGTTTGGGGAGACTTGGCAATTTCTCCATGAATGTTTTAATGCCCATTTCTTTAAGAAAATGTCACTGTCACGGTCATGTGTCTGAGCTAAATCCAGGAGAGATTTCTCTACTCCTTTGCTGCTTTGGCTCAGTCTGAACCATTGGCTGGTTTCTAGCTTGTCAACTGGCTAAACTGATTGACAACTTGTGTTTTGCTAATGCTTTTTACAGTGTAATGAGATCCCCTAAAGGGCTTTATTTATTAATTCAAATTATGTACTTTTGAATTACATAATAAACTAGAGTGACTTGCAGACTAACTTTTCAGCATCACCAAAATATCCTGTACACCTACAGTTATTTGACAGCAGTCACAGGCCACAGGGCCAGGACAGGAGCTTTCCTGGGTGGAAGGGTGAGATGATGACAGGGGGAGCCGGTGGCTTTATGCTGGGTCTTTGCCTGATTTTCCCGCACCGGGGTGGCTCATTACCTTGTGTTCTTCTAGTCGCTTGAGGAGTGTGAACATGTGGGCTTTTCTCATCTGATTGCATGACCCTGCCTTGACTTTAGCCCTTGCACAGCTTTTCCACTTTGAGAGAATTTGCCTCCTGGCCCATTTCTTTCTGCAGACACCGTTCCAGCTCAAAGGTGGAAATTTCCCATGAGGAGGTGTAAAAGATGTCTCCTGCGGGCACAAACCCAGGGAAAGTCAGATGGAGACTGGCTCCTAGCTCCCAGATAGGCTGAGCATCCTTTCCTGCTCTCCCTGTTCTTCTGAGGAGCCCCTGGCTGCCTTGTTATGATCTACTGTCCTGGCCTCTCACCGGGCCTCACATCCCAGTCCGAGTCCTGGGTGGGAGCTGAAGTAATCCACTCAGCAGTCATCCCTTTGGGGAGCAATATGGCCTTCAATGAATTTATGCCAAGGCAATATAGACACCCTCCTTTTCCTAGCTTGCTTCCAGGACCCCAGTCACACAGGAGTCAGGCCAGGAGCTTTTTAGCTTTTTATTTTTTTAGAAATTAGCATCTAAACCCTGCTGTAGTGGGTATTCACAGATTCACAGCATGGTAGGAGTTGGAAGGGACCTCCGAAGATCATCTAGTCCAAACCCCCTGCCAGAGCAGGATCACCTAGAGCAGATCACACAGCAACACCTTCAAGCATGTTTTGAATGTCTCCAGAGACAGACACTTCACCAATGCCCTGGGCAGCCTGTTCCAGTGCTCTGTTACTCTCACTGTAAATAAGTTTTTCTTTATGTTGAGGCTAAACCTTTTATTTTCTAGTTTATGCCCATTGCCCCTAGTCCTGTCACTAGATACTAGTGACAAGAGTCTGGCCCCATCTTCCTGACAGCCATCCTTTGTAAACTCATAAGCTAAACAGATCCAGCTCGCNGACTCGGCGGCAGCGGCCGAGGGATGCGGGGGTCCCGCCGGCTCCCCGGGGGCTTTGACATCCGCCCTCGCATCAGGAACCACACTCACTCCTCCTCCCCCAGCCGGAGTGTTTGTTAAAAAGAAAACAAACTCGGACTGGAAAGAGCCCATCAGAAAGCCCCCCCTTCCCTGTCAGGGTACGCTGGAGGACTGTGGATGGGCTCGGGGTAAACCCCTTCGGGGACCAAACGCGTTTTGGATTAGTGGATGCGCTTTGATTAATTTGTGTATGAGCTCCTAATGACAAGGCGGCCTGCCAGGGCGCGGAGCTGGCACCAGCTGCAGGCACCGGAGCAGCTACTGGTGGAGGCAGATTCCTTCAGTATCTCCATTTATCATCATCGCTTCCAGTTCAATTTTGTTCACGCCTTACATTTTTGATTGTCTTGGATTAAACATTACCAGAGGAAATAATACTAATAGTCTTTCACAGCGAAAAAATCAACTTCTAAGGCATTTGTTATGGAAAGGATTATAATAAATTAAATGCTTAAACTAGCACTGTGCAAGCATTTTTGTCTCGGATCAAAATGTTTGCACTGGCTGTTTAAACATTTAATTTATTATAATGAGAAATATCATTGTAAAAATAAGCATGTTAATTAAACTTGAGTTTTGCAAATGTGAGTCATCCCGTGTGGACACAGTATAATGAATATAGACAGNTCAGCCTCTCCTCATATGGCAGATGCTCCATTCCCCTAATCAATCTCAGGGGCCCTGCATTGGACTCTCTCCAGTAGTTCCCTGTCCTTGAACTGGGGGCCCCAGAGCTGGACACAATATTCCAGGTTAGGCCTCACCAGAGCAGAGTAGAGGGGTGGAGAACCTGCCTTGACCTGCTGGCCACGCTCTTTCTAATGCATCCCAGGATGCCATTGGACTGCTCGGCTACTAGGGCACACTGTTGGCTTATAGTCATCCTGTTGTCCACCAGGACTCCCAGATCCTTTTCCCCACGGCTGCTCTCCAACAGATCTGCCTCCAATCTGTACTGGTGGATGGTATAAAGCAGCTGCTGATTTCATGGCCGAGCCTCCTATACTGCACCAATGCCCAGGCTGGAAACCCCACAAAAATAAGGAGCTACGTTAACCAGAGAGCTCCTAAATCCTGCAAGACATCATGATTTTACCGCGACCTCGTCCCGCTGCGCTTCCACGGTGGAAGATGCTGGAGTTTCCTGAATCCGCTGATGTTTCTCAGATNATTTAATTTATTATAATGAGAAATATCATTGTAAAAATAAGCATGTTAATTAAACTTGAGTTTTGCAAATGTGAGTCATCCCGTGTGGACACAGTATAATGAATATAGACAGGTAGAGTCTGCATGCCTTTTTTTTTTTTTTCTCATTAAGAAAATTAACATTTACATCTTTAAACCCTGCAGCTATTAGTTATTTTTAATGAACTGTGTTGCCATTTCAAAGTTAAGCTCTTCTATGATGCAATCAGATATTGCTAGGTCAGGAAAGAACTTTGCTAATTAAGTGGCAGAGAAGTTCCTTGCCACAGATAATTGATTAAAGTTGCTACATGGATAATCGGTTTACTCAGTTAAATAAATAAAAATAAATAACTGTTAAGAAAACCCAGGTCATGTAAAGGTACTAAAACAAAGCAGAACCCCGGCCATCCTGGGGCCCAAACGAGCCATGAATTTGGAAGTGACAGACTGAACCTCTTTGTTATCATCTGACCGGGGAGAGAGGGACTGCGGGGACTTTTACAAAGGTGATTTGAACAGTGATGGTTTGCTACTGGTGAGGGTGGGAGAGGATGGGGGCATGATGCTCTTTCCCTTTCAAGTGAAGTGATTGGAAGCAATTTTTCTGCCTTCTCATATCATTGGTCTCTGGTGCATCCATCTGGTCTTGTCCCATATTCATTGTATATGACAGGTTGCATCCTGGTGTGTAAACAAAAAGCACTTGGATGCACTCCCAGCTTTCTCACAGATGTGTTGCATGGCCTTGAACATGTTCCTTTACCTCCTGGGCGTTCAGAAAGTGCTCTGAGCTACAGCCTTGCAAATGGTAGAGGTAATGCTACTCTTTTAATTAACATCCTGCCAAGTTGTGTGTTTGGAGGTATCTCAATCTCAAACAGGCAAAGGTCTACAGCAGGCTGGCTGCCAGCCCGGACTGAATCCCATTTCTGAAGTGGTCTAGCCCCCAAGGGAAGGAGGAGGAATGACTTTGGTACAGCAGTGAAATTAAACTCTAGGGAGGGAGAAGACTTTGAATTATTTTCCATGAGCCACAACAAAGAGCTGAGGATGGGATACCCCCACCCAGGACCCACATGCCAAATGCACTGTTGTCCCCCATGTAGAGGTTCAGGCAGTAGCAAATTTGTAGGCAAAAGCAATTTTAAGATATTTATCTACAGAAGTGCCTCTTTATGCTATTCTTTAGCTCGTTGTCCACTGAACCTCCTCTTAGTGTCTGCTGTAGGACTTTGGGAAGGTCAAGATTCTTGAATTTCTTCCAAATGCAGTGGACATGTTTTGAATGAAAAGAGAGAATGAATTAAGATGAGAGTCCTCTGTACATAATGAAGTTGGTCATTTTACTGGCGGTTGTCCTCCAAAACCACTGTGTGTTTGGAGCCCCTTGACAGCTTAGTCCCGCATTATGTAGGTCCCTTTCTCCTGTGCCGCCAGACTTTCTGATTTTTTTTTTGTCTTCTTTTCACTGTGAGTGTAAGGAAGAGTTTTCCAGATGAAGCTGTTGCCCTTTCTTCTTCTCTTTGTGTGTCTGTGTTCCTCTGATGGAGGTTTACAGAATCGTCCATCATCATGGGCTCTGCTGGCCTCTGCGGAACTCCCTTCTTCTTGCAGGAGCAAATTCAAGTTATCCCTGAGCCATTTTCCTTTAACCATAAGGAGAAGTTCTACAGGAATAAGCCTGTGAGGAAACGGAGATCTTGTCTGCAGGGTTGTCATGGTTTGGAGTTAGGGCAGCCCGCTAGATCTGTAGCAGACACTCTCTGTTAACTCCTTCCCTTCCTGAAGGGGAAGAGAAAGAGAATAACGGAGAGAGACTTAGCAATTAGAAAAGGAATCTAGAACAGCTTTAATGAAAAAAAAACCAAAAAACTAATATATACAAAATCATTAACGAACCCAATACCCCCTTGCTCCACCCCTCTATGGTAATTACATCACTGTCACCACTGGCGCTGTGGAGCAGGCACCGAGAAAGTCCCGGACTGGGCCTGGCAGCAGATGGGAACTGAGTTCATGAGCTGGATTCCGGTACTGGTTTCAGGAACACTCAGATCAGAATTGAAGGCAGAATGGACAGAAACCTCCTTGGATGTTGGCCACTGAAGAAGAAGAAAGGAAGAAGCCAGAAGAAGCTGAGAGAAGCCCTTGTTATCCCTCAGATTTATACCGAATATGGCGTATATGGGATGGAATAGCTTGCTGTCAGTTTAGGGTCACCTGTCCTGTCCACTCCTCCCTGCGAGTGTGGCCTTTTACTTTCTGCACCACCCAATATGACACACAAGATCTAGCAGTGGCCTTGGTCTGCACACCAGTCCTTGGTACTAACTCTAAACATGCAGTGTTGTCACTGCTAGAAGCAGGTGCTGCCTGCAAAAACAGGCTGCTAACTTCAGAAAGTGCAGTTAGTTAGAAAAACTTAGCTGAAAAGTAAAATCACTGGACAGAATTAGTTCTGTTCTCACTCAAATCAGGACAAAGGCTCTATGGGCTGGTTGTTCTTTGATGAGCTGCCTCATCCCAAGGGGATGAAACACATAACCAGGGTTACAATGACTGTTCACAGAGCAGTTAACCCAGACAGGGCCAGGGGCCATCACCCTGGCAGAAGGCTGTAGCTAGCACGCAGGTAGGCAAAGGGTCCCAGGAACTGGGCTGCAAAGATGGACAGGGGCTGCCTGACAGAAAGCTGCAGGGACAAATGTAATTTCTTGCACTCAGTGTTGGGCCATCCACTCTGATACCCTGGAAAGCTGCAAATATGTTGGTGTCCATCTGTTTGTGGTGAGTGCAAAGGCTGCTCCCATTATGTGTCTATTTTAGATCCAGAAGAAAGCCTAGAGGTGGTTTTGCCATGGTGAGAACTGGAAGCACTTGTGGCCACCTGTGTGCTCATGCCAGAACAGAAATACCCACATCTCATGGCACTCATAACTCAGAAGATGAGTGCGACCATAAAACCTTATTGTTGAGGCCCAATACCTTGATGTAAGAAGCACCTGTAAGTTGTGAATCAACAGTTCCATGGCAGGAGGTAGCTGGAAAGCAGATGTTGTGTTAGGGTCTGAAGGAAGTCACCTAGGAGGGTACAGTGGGTAGGAAGCAGCCTCTACCTCTGGCCTGCAGCACATTCAACCTGCGTAGGCTAAGTCTAATGGAGTACAACTGGGCTTGGAACAAAGATCTGCCTTCAAACCTGAAAGATGGAGTTACTACAAAAACATCCACATCTTTAAACAGCATTCAACTACAGCACCACACAGGGTTGCTTCCCTACCTCATGTGCAGGGCCAGTAGATCCTTATCCAAAAAGGGCCCGGTGGCTGGCTGCCCATCGCAGCAGGAGCTGACAGGCAAATAAGGTGTGCCTGCTGCAGGCTAAAATGGGTGCTTGTGCCTGTGACCCTGAGGATGTTAATGCCCACTCTAAAATAATTAGTAATTACCAACTGAATGAACCCACTGGCTTCTCACATCCAGGCTAAGTCATTGCTTTTCCCAACTCGGTGGCCATCTGCTGCCTTTCCAATTCGGCTCCCAGGATTTTAACCCTCCCCAGCTACTGTGGAGTGCGGGGAACCCATGGAAGCCAATCTGTCTCCTGATCCCTGCATCCCTTCCTGCCTGTGTCAGGCTTCCTGGCTCCCTATGAACTATCCTAGTATAATTAACTATGGATGGGAAGTGTGCTCCAGGGAGCTTCTCCAAAACACCCTCTAAAATAAGGAAGGCTTGAAGACCTTGGCATATACTGTAGGAAGTAACACTTCCTTCTCCCCGGTTACTAGTCCACATTCTTTTGCCTAAATTTGGACTTACTTAGGTAACATTTGAGAAGTGAGTGGGCATTATCGCTAGCGATGCCAAGCATTCAAATTATTCAAAAGACATTATATTCCTCCTTGACAACCTTGAAATAGCCTAGAAGCTTCCAGAGGTTTTATATTACATATAGGCTGATCTACTTGTTGGCAGCTGCCCAAAACCACAGTCCTGCCTTCTTCCCAGGCCCCTGGGAGCGTCCTCACTCTTTGCCTCCTCTCTGACAGCGTCTGACATTTGCCTGACCCCTGGTTGAGCTAAACCTGCAGATGTCTAGCTGGTTTTGGTCCTTTTGTACATCTGCCCATTGGCAGATGACTTTCCTGCATGCTGGTAGTAAAGGAATCATGGGAAAATGAACCTGGCGATGGAGACAAGGGTGGACCATCCTCTTTGATGACAGCACACCCACCTAAATTTCTGTATCCACAACATGTGTGCGTGTAAGGCACGTGCTTAATCTACTGTCATATACAGTAGTGAGACAATCACTGCAGTTAAGGGAGACTACAGAGTGATTTTGCTAAGCAAATAGAGGTTCTTATTATGAGATGAGCCAAATGGCCCTCTAGACCCTCCTGACCAGCCCTCATTGTCTGCCACAGGAGCACATATGCCTACCAGTCATGTAGACCCCTACGCATTGGCCACAAAAGGCACATCTGTATGAATCTTCAGGTAAATCCCACCCTGATGTCTCTCTGACTTCAGTGCCTGGTCCTGGCACTGCTTTCAGAGCATCTCTTGCATGTGTTGAGATCACAGGATTAAACCCTCATCTCAGAGTTCACAGTCGTATCAGCTAACAAGCATGAGTGTTGCCACCTTGTTTTACTAGAGCAGGCATTGCAGAAACCAGAATTAGGGATCTCACAGTAGAGTTTGACTCCATCACACATTGTTAAACATAAAACATCCTTGAAGGGATTCAAGAGGCACATGAGAGAAGAGCAGATTAGTGGGNCGGCGGCATTCAGCTGCGCTCCCGGAGTGCTGTGTTACTCGCGTGAGAGCCTGTGATCAGCGCCGTAAGTCGCCTTTCAGGAGGTGTCCCCGCATGCTTTAGTATGCATGTCACCGCCCGGGTTTCTTAAGCCTGGGGCACTAGCAGGCGAGGAAAAAGAATGAAAAAAAAAAAAAAGAAAGCAAAAAAAAAAAAGTTCCAAATAGGATTTAGCATAAGCTTGAGGAGATTTGGAAAGGTTTCAAAGATCAGGCTGTATCAAAGGCTTATGAAGCCCTCGTTAGCTGTGGAAATATAATAGCATGGCAGGCTATCCCATTCGAGGAACCAATGTCTGTATTATTTCACTATGACAGGCTAAAGGGAGAGAAAGTTGAACAGTTTCCACAGAGGAGTTGGACTAAGTTGAATATAATGAGCAAACGCCACATGTATCCATTATGTCCCCCTATTCATTCCCAATCACTGCCATAACTCTTTGACTAAACGATGATGAGCGCTGAATTACACACAATGCCCTCCTCATATTAAAATACATTTAAGACCTATCCCTCCTGGTGCCCTGTTACGCCTATTCACAGGATTTTCTTTTTGTCCTAATAGGGCCTCTCTGGGAAGCAACACCAGTCTCGTTCCAGAAGAACAAAATAACAGCATGAGGCTGAAACCTGGCACGAACCAGGGGGAACGAAACCATCTGCCCCGCAAGGCACCAAGGCCCTGCGCGGAGCCCTGTACAGCCTCCCAGGCCTGGGCCACGGTGGGGAGGGCGGCCACCCATCCCAGTGAGGACGAAAGCTGAGGGTCCTGAGGGGCATCCGGCTCTCCAGGAAACTGCATNTTTTTTTTTTTTTGCTAAAGTGCCACAGAAGGTATCTCTGGGATCTTGTTTCCTTGGTGTGTGTGATGGGCTGACCTTGGTCAGCAGTCAGACCCTTACTCAGCTGCTCACTCACTCTGCCTTCTCAACAGGACAGAGGGAGAAAATCAGATGAAAAAGCTCATGGGTTCAGATAGATACAGAGATCACTCACCGATTATCGTCACAGGCAAAACAGACTTGACTTTGGGAAAATTAATTTAATTCTTTGACAATTAAAACAGGCTTGGATGTTTGCCCAAGGTCTCTGCGGTGGCAGTTTCCACAATCCCAGAACATCTCTGGGGTACTCAGGAGACAAGACACTTTGTGGCTGCGATGCTGTAGCACCACTCTTGTGTGTCCTAGGTATTGCAGCTACAGCTGCACAGGTACACTTGGAAAAGAGTCTGTGGGAATTATACACTTAGGTTTTTGTGCTTTTGCAGTTCTCTCCTTTGATGCCAAAGAAATTGGACAATGGCACCTAGTTGTGAGTCTGCTGGTCTCCAATGGCCTGGCTTGATTGCTACTGATACTACCAGGTATCTTCATCTTCATCTAGCCTACTTTGGTTACAACTCCCTCGTTTTGCCTCACTGTCAGTACGCTCAGATCAGATGGGCTCATGGCAATTGTTAAGAGCAAACTACCCGGCAGTTTTTGAAAGCACATGGGATGAGATTCGTTTCATTAGATGTTGGATATCCACAGTGCGAACATCTACTGCCACTGCAGCCTGCGTTTAGGGAGGGATGGGAAATTTCCCAGAGCAATACACCATACCTGTTTCAGCTGGCTGGTTCAGGAAGAAATTATTTTTGTCCTCAAAGTGCCTGTTTCAGTCGATTGTGAAGGGAGCTGAGGGTGCATTGCTCCATTATAGGTGACTACTGGAGACTTCTGCAGTAGCAGACTCAAGCTTAAGGTTAGGTCTTTTGTGATCTCCAGCTGCTGTAGCCACTTTGGGCCATGAAATTAATGCCGATTCAATGAAAGAGTGGTGTTTCCAGTCCTGTGTCCTTGCACTCCCTCCTCATTTCTGTCACCATAGCCAGAGAAAGGCAGCCAGGAGACGGCAGGTCTCTGTGATGAAGAGGATATGCGGCCACACAGTCTGGTCCACTGCACGTGACACAGGACTGATGCCACAACATGCCTGGCAAATAAATGGAATGTAATTGATATCTCTGCATTAATTTCTGAAGTTTGTTAGCAAAAATCTCAGTTATGTTAATCAAAACCTAAAAGAAAGAAACTAGGACATACACAGTGAAATAGCATCGACAGAGCAAACATTTGATTCAATGGGCCCTGCCCAGGAGCTAAGCCTTGGGCTCCTCTCTCCACTCATCTTCACTTTGGATGATGTGTGCTTTCATCTGATGGAGCTTGGAGATTTCTCTCCCCTAATTTTAGGCATTTAAAAGTTAAAGGATTCTGGGTTGCTGCCCTTTGCCCTCATGGGCAAAGACGAGAGCAGGAGCTTCAGTGATGCATCTGAGCTGTCCACATTGCCTGTGTCCATGTCAAGATGAGAAATTCTCAGAAGAGGTCTGTATGTTTCCATTATCCAGAGTCCCTGCAAAACAGCGATCTCAGATTTAAATGCTGAGTGGATGAATCCTACATTTTTCTGGCAGTACCTAGAACTCCAGAACAGACAGCTCCCTGACCCCAATGAGACTGTAGCTGATTGCTACAGAAAATGCTTTGGGAACAGGAACATGCAACTTTATTTTCCCTCCATTTCAAGTCTGCCTCACCTTGCGGTGGCCTGAACTCCTGGATAGGCGGTGAGGAGCATCATTTCACCCATGAAAGTGCACCTCAACACAATGCGATGGACCACCCTTTGACTGTGGCTACCTCCTGCCAGCCTCCTCCAGGAGAGCCTAGGGACCTCCTGTGGAGGTGTTGCTGTAGGTAACCCAGGCTTTTGAACTCAAAGAGGAAGAACTAGCTTATCAGACTGTCCTGCTTTTTTGTCAGAGAGCCTTTCCCTCCCCGCGCTCAGAATTATGACTAATTACTTCGCATGCAGGCTTGCTGCTCTGCATCACTGATGATTAGCCGGCAGGGAGGCTCCCAGCCTTCCTTCTCAGCACCCACCCTTCAGACCCAACTTCAGTTCTAAATTTAACCAAGATGACCCTCTTAGTTCATTAGATGCATCACGATTTTTACTAACAGGTTTAGATAAATCACCAGAAATACTCACCTATTTTCCTGACCGTAAAAGCTATATCACAGATGCTGCTTCCCAGTTGAGTCTTGCAGCAGCCTGATCTCAATTCCCTTCAAGTACAGTCTCTGAAGCTCTCTGCCCACCACAAATCTTCATGCAGTGGCTTTTATGAAGCCCCTGTTAAAACGCAGACTGTGTGTGCATAAAAACTTGGTCAGGCTCTGCCACTCTTTCTACACGGGCCTGAGAAAGATGGAAGCTGGGAAAAAAAGGGAATTTATGTTGATGAAGGGACATGCAGGTGGAACACTGTTTTCTACTTACATTTGGAGACACAAAATGTAAGTGGAAAACTGTAGAAAAAATGTAAGTAGAAAATGTAGACATTTGTTCATGTCTAAGAAGCCTTTGTATTTCCTTTGTGAGTTATCTTCTATACGTATGTACCATACTAGTTAGGCAAATAATTGAAGAATTCATTATAAAAAACAAAAGCTTTATCATATACAAATTTCTGGATTACTGATTTGTACAAAATGTGAAATTATATACTGCAAGTGAGGAGCAGGTCTTCCTTTTGGAAAACTGCAAATATTAAAATTCCAATAGAAATGTTATTTCTGGTGTAAGCATTTTTGTGAACAAAGGAAGAAACACACTTCATTTTTTATTTTTTTTTCCATTAAGTGTTAATCTATACCTGACTTCAGCAAAAGGATTTGAGATCTGTTTTTAGCTTGAAAACTTCAGGGGAGGGAATTTCAAAGCTCTATATGATTTTTTTTCAGTACTGTCATTTCTGGGAGGAGACAAAATATGTATCACAGACAATCTCAACATAATCAACATCTGTTCTTTCTGTTTCAGGCACAAATATAAGCCTATCTTTTCTCTCGCTGTATAAATACATGCACAGGAATGCAAGTTAACTGTTCTTTAGTAAGGGATGGACATATAAGGACACACCTATGAAGCTTGACTCAAATCAACCTCAGCCAAATCAGAAAGCAAAGTGCTCGAGCGGCTGCAGATGCAAAGATATTTGCACAGTGTGAACACTTCAGTTGATGGACGTAGCTTCATTTGCTACACCGCTTCCCACCAGCGAAGAATCAAGCTGGAAGAGCTCAGATGAGTTAGTGAAAAGCGAAGGTCAGCTCCGTCACACAGCCCTCCCTCCCACCCTGCCACGCATCATTAAAATCTCTAGCGCTAAACCCCCAGTGAGGTATCGCCAGTGATGAAGGATGAGCAAGACTGGAAGTAGTGCTGTTGGTGCTCCTCCTCAGCGCTTGTCTCTGCACGAGATACTTTTGTTGACCCGTAAAGACCTCTACACTCTGAAGCATGAAATCCATGAACAGATCCCTCCAACACGTCACAAAACCTTTATTAGTGTTTATCAGTGACACAGATTACAGGAACCAAAGGCAATTAAATAACATTTAAGTTGACCACAGACTCAAGAACTACAAGTCACATTTGGCAAGGCAAACTTCTCAGTACACTAGGTTGCTTAGGCTATTATTACACCGTGAGAGAGGAATTTCCCTTACAAAGTTCTACATACTCAGGATATTATTATTAATTATTATTGTGTCTTTGACACAGTTCCTTTGGCAAGAATTCCCATTTTTTAAGCTTTTATTATATAAAAATAGAACCAATTTTCATTATGTACAAACATTACATTACACAATGTACAGGTTAAAAACACTACAAAAAATGGCAGGCCATGGGTGAACCAAAAGCAAAAAACAACCCCAATGTAGAAAATATGAAAAAAAATAAATCAATTAAATACTGCACATTTCATAAAAATTACATTAGCTACAAACAAATTTTTTTTTTGTTTGCAAATATCAAACAGTACTGACGTGATTGGAAATCTTTCCCAACGACTTCATTTTTAAGGCACATCTTGCAGATTTACACATACGACACGGGATCTGGTCAATAACTTAAAGGCTCTCAGGAGTGACCTAGTCATGTGCGCGCAGGGACAGGTGTGCTTGGGTGGGGAGCACGCTGGGCTACACTTTCTCGGCCGTATCAGTCTGAGGGCCCAGGTATCTAGTTGAGGGGGCTGGGTAGAGGGGCACTCCGATCTCCTGAAGGTCGGGGAGCCGCGCAGGGCGCGGCGGGGAGAGGAGCGTGATCGTCCGGTCAAAGTCCCTGTGCAGCACCTTCTCATAGACGCTCTGAAGCCCCACTGTTTTGGGCAGCTGGGCTTGATAAAAGTTGTCCCTGCGAAGGGGATCCCTGGGCAAGGACGTGCTCTTGCAGAAGGTGGAGAGGGGTGCTGAAGGATGAGGAGAGGGGTGAGGGTTGGCTCGGCCACAGGAGGGGCTCCAGCAGCGGTCTGAGTGGCCCAGGATCTTGCACTCAGCTGTGCATGCCCACAGACCTGAAGAGAGAGAGAGGGAGAGAGAGAGGAGGAGAGACCTGTCATTACTGCAGGAATAAAACCACATCACTCGTAATCCTCAGAGTTATCAGTCATAGGATGGTTTAGTGAACTGATGGTGGGAGCTGGGGGGTGAGGAGCTACGGCACAACAAAAAGACAAGCTGGGGAAGGTTATGTCATTTTGCTAGGACACTCCTCACAACCCTAACATTAAGGGATGCTTTTTGAGGAGAAAACCCTCAATTCTACAGTACTTCCAGCATCTGCTCATTTGTGCTGGGCACTCAATACAGAGAGGAACCAGCATCTAGCAACCTGCTGCAAAGAGGCAAAAAGATGAGCAATTTGAGCCCCGCAGCATCAGGGTTTCTCCCTCCAGCTGCTCTGTCTAATCACCATGCCCCAGAAATGGGTCCCTCCGCCCACCTCCCCATCCGCCTGCCCGTCTGTCTGGAGGGGCCAGCCGGGAGCAAGGGCTGAGCTCTTACCATTCTGCATGTGCGTGATGAGATCTTTCTTCAGGGCATCTCCGCTGACATCCGAATCGCTGTCATTAAAATCGCTGTCACCTTTGCCGCTATCTTTGCCGCTGAACTTCTCTGCCTCTCGGCCGGAGATGGTGTTGAAGGAGTGCCCCTTCCAAATGGCCACGGGGGGAGCAGGCTCCTTGCCGTAGCTCGGAGTGGCAGTGAAACCCTGCTGGGGTGGGGGGATCAAAGGAGAGGTGAGAGAGGGAAGTAATGAAGGGTAAATCAACATCAGAAATGCATCTCTGCAATTCCTGTACACTGAGAGCCCTCCCCCCTGCTGACCCCCTTCTCCACAGCAGGACCTTACCTCCCCGCTCGGTCCTCTGAGCTTCTTCTGACCCTCATAGAGGCAAGCGCTGTCGCTGCTGCTCTCGGCAGTGGAGATCTCTTCGGCAGCTGGGGAAGGGTCGGGACTGGTGAAAGAGGTTTTGCTGGGAAAGGTTCGTACCTCAAACACATTCCCCCTCTGGCTGCCCTCTTCCTGTCGGCCCTTCTCCAGGTGGGAGATGTCTATCTGGTCCTTCAAGGAAGCGTTGTTTTTGATCTCATTACCCTTCTTGCGCCTGTTGCAGGTGGTGGCGATGGTGATAATAGCCACCAGGAGGAGGGTGCAGCTGCCTGCCAGGACGATGATCACAATCAGAGGGATGTCCCACTGCAAAGCCTTTCCTTCCCAGGAGCTGGGCTTGGCTATCTCCTGGATACTGGAAGGAGCAGTGGCAGTCACTAGGAAGTTCACTGTGGCGGTTGTGGCCAGCGGGGGTCTGCCGTTGTCTGTCACAGTGAGGATGACCTTGAACAGCTGTCCCAGCTCTTCAGAGAGGTCGCCACTCAGCACAATGTCCCCAGTACTTGGGTTGATGGTGAAAAGGTCCTGCTGGGGTTCTTCCAGGAATGCAAAGGTAAGCTCGGCATTGGCCCCATCATCTGCATCTCGGGCTTTGATCTGGGCCACCAGGGAGTCACGGGAGGTCTTGCTGGATACGCCAATTTCCACCGTCCCGTTGGTGAGCACTGGGTGGATGATGACAGGAGGATTGTCGTTCTGGTCCACCATCCTCACTTTGACAAGGGTGCTGCTGGAGAGCTGTGGAGAGCCACCATCAGTAGCCTGGATCCTCAGATCCAGTTGCTTGAGGATTTCATAATTGAACGTCCTCAGGGCATAGATGGCCCCAGTGGCAGGGTCCACTGAGACGTAGGTGGAGATGGGAGCCCCCATGACCTGTGTCTCCAGGAGCCGGTAGGTGACCTTACCATTGTGACCAAGATCAGGGTCGCGGGCTGCCACAGTGGTGATGTAGGCACCCGGGGGGTTGTTCTCTGGCACGGCCACCTCATAGAGGGGCTTGGCGAAGAGCGGCGCATTGTCATTCTCATCACTCACCCGCACCGTGTACTGACGGACAGTCTTGAAGGGTGGCGAGCCCAGGTCCTCAGCCACCACAGTGAGGTTGTACTCGGGGATGCGCTCACGGTCCAGTGCTGCTGTGGTGACGATCATGTAGCTGTCCTCGTAGGCACGCTGCAGGGCGAAGTGGTCGTGGCCACGGAGGCTGCAGCGCACCTGCCCATTGGCGCCCGAGTCACGGTCCGAGGCACTGACGAGGGCCACAAAGCTCTCGCTGGCTGCCGCCTCGCTGACGTAGGCCACGCCAGCGGCGCTGGCAGCACCACGGAGGGCGCTGATGCTGATGCGCGGTGCATTGTCGTTGACGTCGGTGAGGCGCACTATGACGGTGCAGGTGGCTGTGCGTGGGCTGGCACCACGGTCCTGGGCGCGCACGTCCAGCTCATAGGTGCGAGTGCGCTCATAGTCCACGGCAGCCTCCAGCGTCAGGCGGCCAGAGCGCGGGTCGAGACGGAAGAGCCGCCGAGCTTCGGGGGGCACCTGGCTGCCAAAGGCGTAGACCACCTCACCATTGGGGCCCTCATCGGGGTCAGCGGCATCCAGGTCAAGCAGCAGGGAACCAGGTGCTGCATCCTCAGGCAGCTCCACCGTGACCGAGGCTTGGGCAAAGGAAGGGCTGTTGTCATTGGCGTCGAGGACACGGACATGCACGGTGGCCGTGCCTGAGCGTGCTGGGCTGCCACCATCCTTGGCCACCAGCTCTAGCGTGTAGGAGGGCTGGCGCTCACGGTCCAGCTCCTGAAGGAGCACCAGATCAGCGCAGCGTGCCCCATCCGCCCGTGTCTGCGCCTCCACTCCAAAGTGGCTGTTGAGGGAAACCTGGAAGCTCTGGATGGAGTTGGAGCCCACATCCTCATCCACAGCCACCTCCAGTGGGAGGCGAGTGCCAGGTGCGGCGCTCTCTGACACCTCCAGCGCCATCTGGGCACGGGGGAAGCGTGGGGCGTTGTCATTGATGTCGCGCACCTCCAGCTCCACGTGCACCAGGCGGTAGCGCTCCCGCCAGCAGCTCACCACGTCGAAGGCCAGGACGCACTGGGGGGCCTGGCCGCACAGCCGCTCCCGGTCCAGCCCCGCTTCACCGATGCTCAGCTGCCCGTCCTCCTCCCGCACCCGCACCAGCGAGCTGTTGCTGAACTGCCGCATCAGGCGGAAGCTCATCTCCCCCGGCGCCTTCACCGGCATCTCGTCGGCCAGCGTACCGATCACCGTGCCCGGCGCTCCCTCTTCGTCGGTGCGGTACCTCACCGTCTTGCATCGGGACAGGGCCAGCAGGCAGGCGACGGCCAGTAGCCTCAGGGGACTCATGGCACTTGAGCGGGGCTCAGCCCGACGGTGCGGTGAGGTGAGGTCCGGGGAGGAGGTGATGAGGGGCTGATGCGCGGTACCCGAAACGCGGCTCCGCGCACCCTCCGCCGCCGTCTGCGCCCCTCCGCGCCTCCGCACAGCCTTTCATAGACGGCGGTATGCAAATGAGCGGGCGGCGGAGCCAATGGGAGGCGGCGGGGAGNAAAAAAAAAAGAAAGCAAAAAAAAAAAAGTTCCAAATAGGATTTAGCATAAGCTTGAGGAGATTTGGAAAGGTTTCAAAGATCAGGCTGTATCAAAGGCTTATGAAGCCCTCGTTAGCTGTGGAAATATAATAGCATGGCAGGCTATCCCATTCGAGGAACCAATGTCTGTATTATTTCACTATGACAGGCTAAAGGGAGAGAAAGTTGAACAGTTTCCACAGAGGAGTTGGACTAAGTTGAATATAATGAGCAAACGCCACATGTATCCATTATGTCCCCCTATTCATTCCCAATCACTGCCATAACTCTTTGACTAAACGATGATGAGCGCTGAATTACACACAATGCCCTCCTCATATTAAAATACATTTAAGACCTATCCCTCCTGGTGCCCTGTTACGCCTATTCACAGGATTTTCTTTTTGTCCTAATAGGGCCTCTCTGGGAAGCAACACCAGTCTCGTTCCAGAAGAACAAAATAACAGCATGAGGCTGAAACCTGGCACGAACCAGGGGGAACGAAACCATCTGCCCCGCAAGGCACCAAGGCCCTGCGCGGAGCCCTGTACAGCCTCCCAGGCCTGGGCCACGGTGGGGAGGGCGGCCACCCATCCCAGTGAGGACGAAAGCTGAGGGTCCTGAGGGGCATCCGGCTCTCCAGGAAACTGCATGATCTTCCTTCCTTCCTTCCTTCCTTCCCTCTTCCTTCTTTTCCTTCTTCCTTTCTCACCTTCCCTTCCCTTTCCTCCTTGCCTCTTTCCCTCTTCCCTCTTTTCCTTCTCCCTTTCCCTTCTTCCCTCTTCTCTCTTCCTCCCTTCCTCTTGTCCTTGTTAATGGCCAAGGCTAGGAGAATGTTTAGGCAGACCAATATAGAGGCAGCAAGGGATAGTACTAGAAAACAAAATACTTATCTGCTAAAAACTCAACACCAGCAAACCCACTAGGTTTAGGAATAGGACTACTATGGAAGCAGCAAGGGCTAGTACTCCTAATTTGTTGGAAATTGAGTGTAGGATGACATATGCGAATAGGAAACATTCTATTCTTGATACGGAGTTATACTAGTAGGTTTGTTGGCC
The DNA here is from genome assembly GCA_013396935.1 of Baryphthengus martii. NCBI lineage: Eukaryota > Metazoa > Chordata > Aves > Coraciiformes > Momotidae > Baryphthengus > Baryphthengus martii. The sequence goes on along the minus strand of VWZK01021656.1, from coordinate 627 downwards.
CCTTTTCCCTCCCTCCCTCTCTTCCTCTCTTTCACATTTTCTTTCCCTCTTCCATATTTTCTTTCTCTCTTTCCTCTCACTCAGTTTTCCCCCTTCCTTTCCCTCTACCCACTTATCCTTCCTTTCCCCCTTCATTTCCCTCGTTCCTTGCCTCCTTTCCTGCTTCCTTCCTTCCTTCCTTCCCTTTCCTCCTTCTCTCTTCCCGGGTGTCAGGGAACCTAAAAGATAGTTTTAAAGGAAGAGGGATTAAACTGAGTGGGGGTGTCGACCCCGCCCCAGTTTCCTTTGGAAACCTGGGACAAATGCGCTCCGTTCCACACGGGAAGTGATGGAGCATCTCAGGGGGCTCCATCCCCGTCTCCGTGCGGGGTCGCCCCTCTCAGGAGGGGTACCCGAGTCGCTGCGCGGGTCGCTGCGCGGATCTCTGCGCGGGTCGGCACGCGAGCAGGGGGCGGCGGGCTGCCCGCAGAGCCGGCTTATGGAAATGGGATTTAAATCGCGCCTCAGCGCCGACTGCGGGGCCGCGGGGAGGGGGGCACGCTCGGCCACCGACAAAAGCTCTCCAAACGTCTGGTTTCCATACGAAAAGCCTCGGCCGAGCTCTTTTCTCCCCGCCGCGGGAGCTCC
>VWZK01021655.1:253562-315686 GCA_013396935.1 Baryphthengus martii | reverse complement strand
GAGGGGCTGGAGCGTGGCCAGGGAAGAGCTACGAAGCTGGGCACGGGTCTGGAGCACAAGCCTAGTGGGAAGCGGCTGTGGCCCCCGCCCTCTCAGACCCTCGCACTGCCCACAGTCCATCCCTGCCTCGCCCCTCAGGCCTCGGCCCTGCCCACGGCCGACCTCTGAGCTGCACACCCCCGGCCGTGGCCACGCCCCCTCAGGCCCCGGCCCCCACGCCCCCTCAGGCTGGCGGCTGCCCCACGGGACCGGGGTAAGTGGGCCAGATCACAGAGCCACGCCTCTTGCTCTGCCTCTGCGCCCGATGCTTCCCCTCCGTTCCCGCGCTCGCCAGGACGACAAACGTCCCCGGTCCCCATTGGCCCCTGACTCTCCTCCCCTGGACAGCCCTCCCGTGGGGCACCTGCTCGACACACAGGAGGGGACCTCCGGACGCAGGGCTGGCCCCTTACGCCCGCTGCGCTGCACGACCGGCAGGAAAACCGGGGCAGCGATGGAGCATCATCACCAGATGCTCACAGCAACACATCTCACACAAAAACCACAAATTATAGGTCAGCACGTACTGAAAAAGCAACACAAAATAAGCCAAGTGAGTGACTCAGAGTAACAGACAGAAGAGAAGGTGAGCAAAGTTTCATTTATGATGGAAGTAAAAAAAAAACAAAACAACCCACACAAAATAAGACCGAAACAGTGAGACAAGAGAGTCCACGTACGATTTGACGTGTACAGAAACAAATACTTAAAATATCCAAAAAAACCCCCATAAAACCCCCAGAAATCCACCGTGCTGCAAAATACAAGGCTACCAAAAAGGATGGGCAGATCTGCTAAGGCCTTTGGCTGTAGTGAAGCACTCAGAGCTACACAAGCTTATGGTATCTCACCTGTTGCAACTGAGAACCCAGAGACGAGCGATGCCACCGGCTTTTGGAACACGTCCCGTGCTGGGACTTTGAAAGGGAACTGACTATTTTTATCTCTTCTTTGTTTTATTAAGGGAGTAAAATGTATTGTTGCCCACGACTACTACTGCCAAGCACATCATCTCCAAAGATCCCACACCGAAGGCAAGTTCCTAAAATGCAACTTCTTTGAAGGAGAAGGATTTTCATTCTGGAAAAACCTCTTCCCAATTGAAGTAAAAAATGACACACTGTACAATGAGGAAGGACGTTACTGAACTGGTGATTGACCACAGAATATGGCATGACTCGCTGTCACCAGTTAGGAGGCTGCAAAGGCTTCGTGGCAAAGCCTGGAGAACACATGTGAGCATCACTGATTTGTCCTGTTTGTCACTGGCTCCTATTTGGCCGGAATTGCTTCTAGCACACATGCCGGTTTCCCAGCAAGGTTATCGAGTAGTCCTGTAAGACAGCTGAAACACTTACTGACTGAAAAAGCATAAAGTTTTTCTCAGGGAAACCAAGGTGTTTTCTCCTGAACAGTGTACTCTTATGAACAACTTCTGCCCTCTCTTTTTTTGTACAACATTGTTTTCAGAGGATCGTTCCACAGTAAGCATGCAGAAACACAAGATTATGCTTTCAGGACCAGAAAATAAACACAGGGAAGAAGCTTGGCTGATGTGGAATGGGCTCCACAATTGTAAGAGTCAGTCCGAAGAACAGTATTGTCTCAACATTGCCATTAAAGACTTGGACAAGCAGGTACCCTGAAACTTAGGCTAACGTTATGACAGGAGTCCGCAGCAGCCTACCTGAGATGCAGTTACTGATCTACAGGATGGAATGCAACCCCTACGGATACCAAGACACAAACACCCTGGGAGGGAGGATTGCGAGGTACAAGGAGTACGGTATAATTACGCGGCACAAGAAGAAATGGCCAAGCTGCACCACACAGCTGCTGTCGAGAAGATGGACTGTGCATTATAATACAAAAACACACCTCCTGGTCAAAAGCCACCCACCTCTAAGACAAACCACGCCTCAGACACTCCTGCTTGGGCATGTGCAGAAACCTCACTTGGGAAAGACAGAGATTGGCAGAAATCCACGGGACAGAGGAGGAGCAAGGTGTGTCGCCTGGCATAAAAGCTGGCTTCTTAGCAATCGAACATTGGAAATTTCCCCCACCAAGGATCATGACAATGGGAAGGGCTGGCAGGACGCTGCCTTGGACCCGTGATGGTAGCTATAATTCTCTTTCCCTCTCTTTACTTTACCTTTTCTTCTTTTCCTGTCATTCTTTCTGTCTATTGCACACTGCTTTATGGGCAAAACCATTGAAGTTGATTGTTTGACTGAAGCATAACCCCTCGGTGTGGTCGCCTTGATTTTTGCACTTCGAGATCACAGCAAACGAACCATCACGCATCCACTGAGTGGACCATGACAAGAATAGATCTTCATTTCGGTATTGGTGTTAAAGTGTTTCCTCTAAAAACAACAGAAAGATATATGGCACATTCTTCATGACGACTTTCAAGTCCAGCTACAAGGCCTCAGGAAAAACTCAGACCTACATCAAAGCCAGACCTCGAACTTCCAGACCACTGAAGATTCTTTCCATCTGCCTCATCTTTTCACGGCAAGAGAGAGGGTGATGGCGGTGAAATGGTTGTGGCCGGCGTTCTGCCGAGAGAGAAAGAGAAATGTTCAGCTGAAGACTGGGCAGGAACCTAAAGCTTCCTTCTTACGAATGTTTTGCAAAGACAGGGAGAGCTTGACAGAGGCGGAGAAAGAAAGCAGCAAGGAGAGAGTAACAGAGGCAGCCAAAAAACAGGGAGGGAGAGCAGGGTAGACTCCAACAACGAAGGATGGGGAGTCAGACGGAGATGCAAGGCAAGCCTTGGACATGCAGCAAGAAAATAAAAGTGGGGATGGCCAACAGGGCAGAGAGGGAGGATCAAACAACAGGGAGAGGAAAAGCACGATGGCCAACGAAGGTGGGAACGGGTGAGAACATGCATGTGCACCCCCACATCTCCAAAACAAGTCACACTGCTATGTGCTACAGGACACAGGGGGAAGAATTAAGAAATAGGGACCTGGGAAAAAAAAAAGCACTGGAGAGCTAAAAGTAGAGCAATGCGTACAGAAGGTAAGAGGCAGGGGGTGTGTGTCTAAACTAGGGTCATCGGGGAGCCAGACACAGTGAGGTGGAGAAAGGACCAAAGTGACAGGCCACAGGGCAGAGGGAGGAATTCCAGAAGAAAGGAAGGACGACAGATTGCTGGCCACAGAGAGACGAGAAAGGCTAAAGGTCACACAGAGCAGAGAGGGTGGAATTAAAAAACCAGACGCGTGAAGGTGGACAGAGATATAGGCAGAAATAAAACCCTGGAAAGCGATGGACCACAAAGCAGAAGGAGGAATTGACAAATTTGTTGATAAATAGTTTAAAGTTTTAATCAAAGGAAAAAAAAAACAAACCAACCACCCAAAACCAACCCCAAAACCAAGCAAGATTAAAATAGTAATGTTGTGGCCTCCAGAGGAAAACAGGTTTACTCATGCCGAGGAACCGGGGGGTGCTGTCAACACTGGGATTCTACGATTTGATTTACCTTAAGGTAGAACATGGAAGTTTCTGTGTGGGACCGCAGAGGTGCCACTGCCCCCACCCCTCAAGCCCCCGCCCGCCCAAATCTGAATGCAAAGTGTATGACAAGAGTGACATGAAAAAGGAAGAACAACTCTCAGTAATCTACTTGATACTACAAAGGCCTGCCTAAGTTCATAGGCGCCCAATAAAACTACTTCTACTATAAAAGCATTGCCTTTTACCTCTGCATTTGTTCGGATTGCACTGCTGAGAACAGATACTGTAAAAGGCCCTCCCTCCCAGACACACACTTAACATTTCACCTGGGCAGTTTGTCCATGGCATGTGCTCAGGAGGCACATCTGGCCAGCTGCACTGCCCAGGAGAGATTCTATGTACTTGCTGGGGAAATGTGCCACTGAAAGAGCCCGCTGTCAAAATATAGGGAAAAAACCTCGCAACATTCAGTTGCCTCTTTTTAAACTTCTAGAACCGAAACATTTAACTGCTCAAAGACACCTGATAAACTGTGTGCTATAGGTATTTGGCAGTTACAGTTTAAACAATGCAAATCAGGCTGTACACTATACACTTCTCATTTTTTTGAAGCTTCATTTATGATAGGAAAAAAAAAAAACAACCTACAGTGAGATAAGACATGCCCCATGTGGTTTTAGTTTTCGGCAAAAACAAAAAGAAGAAATCTCCAGGACTGCAGGACATAGGGCTATCAAAAAGGACGGGCAGATCTGCTAAGGCCTTTGGCTGTAGTGAAGCACTCGGAGCTACACAAGCTTATGGTATCTCACCTGTTGCAACTGAGAACCCAGAGACCAGCAATGCCACCGGCTTTTGGAACACATCCCATGCTGGGACTTTGAAAAGGAACTGACTATTTTTATCTCTTCTTTGTTTTTTTAAGGGAGTAAATGTATTGTTGCCAATGACTAAGGAACTTTAAAAATGCAGATGCAGAGGCAGGCAGAGAGCCAGAGGAAGAAGAAATTGAAAAGCGGAGAGCAGGAGTCGGCTAGAGAAGAAAAACTGCAATGGGCTCCAAGATAGAGGAGGCAGGAATTTCACAAAGGAAGGGACTGAGAGCCATACGGAGAGAAAGGGAGAAAGGGAAGGTAGTGACAGGAAGCAGGGCATTGAGGGAAGAATGAAACAGTAGGGACAAGGGAATAAGACAGAGACACAGAGAAGGAAAAAAGACCGATGGGCTACAAGACAAGACAGGGAGGAATTAAAAACCCTGGTAGGGAGTCAGACTGGGAGAGATGGTGAAAATAATGAAACTGCAACTTGGCACAGGGTTGAGTAGGTCAAAACTGAAAAACAAGGCCTGGGAATGGGAAAGAGGGAGCCGGAGAAAGAAAATAAACCTATGGACTCGAGGGTAGAGAAGGAGTAACGCAAAACCAGGGGCAGGGAGCCCTGTGGAGAGTCTGGGAAAGAAGAGGCAGAAAGCCAGAGGCCACAGAGTACAGAGGGAGGAAGTACAAGCGAGGGGCTGGGAGCCAGATGGAGAGAGGTGGAGAAAGAGGACTTTAGAAGGGATGGGCTACAGGGCAGAGAAGGGGGAATTTAAACAATCTGGATGGTGAGCGGGACAGAGACAGAGACAACAAAAACGGTGATGGGTAACAGAGGAGAAAGGGAGAAATTTAAAACCAAGGCAGAGAGCCAGGCAGAGAGAATAAGAAGGGGAACAGTTCTCACGGGCTTCCAGAGGGAGCATGCTGGGGATTAAAAACGGGAGATTGGGAGCTGGACAGAGAGAGATGGAGAAAGAAACAAACTGCATCAGGCTACTGGGCAGAGAAGGAGAGTTTAAAAATGAGGGAGCGACAAAGGAGGTTGTACAGCAACAGCGAAGGACAAAGGAGGTCAGGGAAGGTGAAAGAAGGTCAGGGAACAATGGCCAAGGACAGGGAAGGCAACAGCGAAGGTCAGGGAGCGACGGGGAGCACCGACCAAGAGAGATGCTACGGACCTGTAGATCTGAAGATCTGTTCTGATAGAAAGTTTCTAAAATGCAACTGTTTCGAAAGAGAGAGGTTTCCATTCTGGAAAACGTCTTCTCAACTGAAATGGAAAATGTACACCCTGTACATCCAGGAAAAGTAGCATTACTGAAGTAGTAACACACCAAAAACTCATCAGGCCTCATGGTCAGTAGTTCCTGCACACACTTCTGGACACAGCCTGCAAAACACATGGAAGCAACACCGCTTTGCCCAGTTCTCTTCTTCAACTTTTCAGCACACGTCAGCTTCCCAGAAAGGTTATTCAGTAGTCCTGTAAGACAGCTGAAAAATTTACTGACTGAAAAAGCATAAAGCTTTCAGCACAGAAACCAAGTCGGTTTCTTCTGAAGATCTGAACGCTGTTACAAATGGCTTCTTTCCACTTTTTTGTGCATCATTTTCACAGGATTGTTTTATAATGAGTGCAAAGAAACACAAGATGATGCTTTTGGGAAGAGAAAATAAACAGAGGGAAATAAGCCTGGCACAGGCATATGGTCCTGGTTCGAGAACAAAACTAATTCTGTTCTGTGATTTTATTTTCAGCCAAATTCTTCTAACTGACTGCACTTTCTCAAGTTAGCAGCGTGTTTTTGCAGGCTCACTCACCCTGCTGGCAGGCTCGGCACTTGCCCACTGCGCTGGGACCCCTGCCCTGCACGCCCCCATGCCTCCCCATGTATCACGCACATGCGCCACCCAAGGATGGTGCGCCCAAGGGGCCAGAGACGGCACGCAAATGCCAGACTGTGGTTCCACACACTGTCGTGTGCCCGAATAGGCTGCGTCATCATACCCTGAAACCTGCAGGGTAGGAGAGGCCTGGGTGGCAGAAAGCGGTGAGGATGCTGCACTCCCACTAAATGGTATCTCCTCTCACGACTGTCACGTGTGCTGTGACAGAACACTGGTGCAGACTTCAGACAAGAGCTCCAGCCCAGTACAACATTTTTTGTGTTCTTAGGACACGTACAGAGAAGAATGGAATGGAAAAGTGATAATGTTTTTAAATACTTTGACAGCCTCTGTCTTGTGGGTCATCCTGCTGAATCAGTTTCTCCCTATCATCATTAGATCTCTTTGTGCCCTCCCACTGCCAATCCACTGGTTGAAAACCTGAAGTGTTCAGGAATGGCATAATTAGATTGCAAAGGAAATGATATCTGTAAATTTTTGAGTCTCTAAACACAGTATAGCTCAGAAACAAAGATCAAAATTTTATTTCCGTGTTGTAAGAAAAATAATTCCATGACTTCTCTAAACCATTGCATAAACACTATAGTGTAGAAAAGTTGTAGCAAGTGTTAACAATTTTAAACAGCTCACTGCAAGTAAATTAGTATGCATTACAAATAATGTTTTGTATTAAGAACAATTTCATTCACAGAATTACTTCTCTCTGTACACTCAAAACATTAACAGCTTCCATAAATTACTATGAGTAAAAAATATTTATTTAGGGTCTGATGATGACCACAGTTACACAAGCATTATGTGACAGTAATACTACCTATATTTAATACTAGGATACTCTGAATGGCAATACAGAATAGAACAATTATGTCTTTAATAATCTGCTATTCAAAGAAGACTAACAATAAGCCTATGGCATGCAACTTGGGATCTATCTGTAATTAGCATACTTCTGGTTAAATTACAGCTCCTAACTGTAAAAGCCCTGAGAAATGACAATTTTAATCTATTATTCCCAGGCTAAAATAATTGTGACAACATAATGGCATTCACATTAGAAATTATACTCTTACATAGATTAACACATAACTTTGTCAAATACCAAAAAGAATCTTGATAATCTGTTTAGTTAGCTTTTATGTATTTTGTGAATTCAGGAAAATACCATACTGTAGTCTCATTAAAATACGATTTTAAGATATCCAGTTTCTAGGTAGTGTATAGAGTAACAAGGATGAGTCCTTACAAAGATCAGGTTTCATTTTTGACTACTGCCAAGTGTCTCTGGTCTACTGCATATATTTTATTATCCTTCATTTTAAAGTACTGGTGTAGAAGTAGGTACTTATTTGTACTTGCTGTTGACTTGCTTTAATAAGATACAGAAAAAATTGTTCCAAACTCTTCACAAAAAAAAAAAAAGTATTATTTTCATATGACTGCTACGTATTGTTCAAGTGATCACCTAAGGATTCATATATAATTACAGCAAGCTGCCCAGTCTGGGAATTTGACACATAGGAATGTTTCTTTGGTATGTGTTTTTACCTGCTCAAAATGGTTTGTTGATCGTTTTTAAATGTATCTTTAATTCAGCACCAAAGAAACTTACAGGGAACACCTGCAAAATTTTCAGTACTAATACTACTATAGGACACACATTACTGTTCTCAAGATTCATCACTGCAAAACACAAAACATTCAACTTGAAAAAGTAACCGACTAAACATATTAATTTCCTCTAAAAATTCAGCACGTATAAACTATGAATGTCACCCTGATGATTCACACTGCAAGTGCTGTTTACGTTCCTTATTTGTTAGTGTTATGAGATTAGGAAAATCGCCTGTTACTATCAAAAAAAGGGACCAAAAAAATAACCCTAGGACATAGGCAGATGCACATGAAGAACTATGAACTTTGACAAAATAGCAAAAAACACGCCTCCATATCTCACAGGTAACAAACGTCACACAGCAGCCTACGGGCAGCACAATGTGGCCTAAGCTGGTTTCTTCTAAAATACCAAAGAAAAATTTTCACTAAGATATTTCTGAATGGTTTTGGGAGCACAACAGTTGCAGAACGCTGTTCTACATTAGATAAACATAGTAAATCAGTGTCTAGAATAACTGCTTGTTTGAAAAATATGTAACAACATCATTTCAACCTAGAATTACGTATTATTCTTTTATTTGCTCACTGTATAAAAAAAAAAAACCACAACCGTTATACAACTAAGTTTGCTTTAGTTCAAAATGCTGTTAAGGTTAAAAAATTAATCTTTGTCATAGACTACACAGAAGCAAAAAATACATTAATACCTACAGACAAACTTGGTGACTCAAGTTCCTGTCTTTTTAAAAGTCCAAAGCTGGCTACATTGTTAAAGCAGCAATATCTTATTTTAGGACGGAAAAATGTGTTTGAAAAATGCAAATACTGTCCAATTTTATACTTTTCTCAGTACAAATGTTTTAGACAAACTGTGTTAAAGTCAACAAAGTAACATTATTAAACCCAACTTTGGTCTTTAAAGTGATCTTCAGACAAAATTTTGAAATTGCAGCAAGTAGAAATGTATTTAGTAGTTTATCCTACTTCACCCTTCCCAAAAGGTCTCCAATGTTCCTGCCGATCAGCATGTCTTAGGAAAGCAGTGACAAGTCTGTACATTTAGTTCTGACAGAAAATATGCAGTGATTCTTTGCTAATTCAATCCTTTGCACAAAGAATGCTAAAAACCAAAGGAGATAGTGATTTCAGTACTGTTTTCTTGGGCCCTTTATTTAATGCTGACACAGTTCTTAAAGCACTAGCTCGCCAATAATGTTTTTAGTATACATCTCGGGTTTTGTTTTAGCACGACTGACCTTTAATGAGATTAACTCTTTGCTGTCTGTGTGAACTCATTTTTTGTGCTGAAGACAGTAATACAGAGATACAAATCATGTAACACAGTAGCAGGTCATTTCAGTCTAAGTTGTACTAGTGTCACACCTGAATTTAACAGAAAAAGGAGTAATGCAGGAAATCATTCCATGTAAGAAAAGTAAAAAGATACAGTGTTAACAAGTAGTAATTAATTAACTTCTCCTCAATTGCATGTTCCCAACTACTAGGATTAAGGATATTACCACCTTTTAAAAGAATCACTGTGTCAAAGTGCCATTGCCTGATTGTAAGCTTTACTATTAATAATGATATAATAATAATGTATTTCCTTTCAAACATGCGCTACTTCATTACTGAAAAAAAGGTATTTTTGAATATTTATAAAAGAGATGTATTTTAGTTATTGTCAAATTGTTCAATACAAAATTAAGCAATAGAAATTATATATGCAAATTCTTTTTTTCTTTTTTTTACGTCTTCTGCCATTTTATAGGATACTGGGCATAGGCACTTGGTAATATTATATATCACGTCTGCTCCAGATGAGTATCACACAGGTTAGGAGATGTACAAAACCTTTAAAACTACAAACATCCAAACAGAGGGAAATATGCAAACGCACAGTTGTTTACTAAAACTGATCTGTTTCACAAAATTGAAAACGTATTTGAATATGAAAGCATATGTGCCTCGTGTTTTTGCCTCAGCTGGTACATTTATAAATACTACAATATGCAGTTAACTTATAAATTGTAGAAAAACTAGATACGTTGTCATTTCTATTTAATCAGATTGTGTTTTAATATTAAAATCATGTGGACTATTTTAAATTCACAGTACACATCTAACATGTCATATTATTGCATATTAAAAAAAAACAACATGAGACCTAGAAAGCAGCGTGAAGCAATTTACAACATATCTTCTACCAAAACACAGTAATTAAAAAGTGCTTTTATATTAATCAGATTTTTTCAAACACCCAAGTAAACACAGTGCTAGACTGATTCCAGAATACTGGCTCTGGCATTCCACACACAACAGACACGGCAAAGGGACCATTCATATTGTTGAGTGTGTCATTACTGTATCTATGCATCCATCTTCTGTTAATGAACTTAACAGGTATAAACACTTCATTCAGACTTTGTGGAAAGATTTATATAAAGTGAGAACAGTGTAAATGAAAATAAGTAGATTGTGCACTAGGAATGTAAGTGGAGTCAGAAAAGGCTGCCACAATATTGGGTGGGGAGGGGAATGAAAGAACCTCAGGACTATAGAACCTCATCAAACGACTGAAGCTGATATGTAAACATGGGCGAGCCTTATTCTAAATCTTACAGCAAATAAGTTTCTTACATCAAAATGGAAATCAGTCTAGCACGATTCAATGGATTAATTATGAGTGATATAATTCTTATACAAAATATAAAACCATAAAATTACTTAATTCATGAACGTGATACTACGCCTATATGTTACCACAGATTATTTTTTATCTTGCAGCACGGACAATCTTCTTGTGCAGCTGCACAGTGATCACAAAGTACATAATGTTGGCATGGATCCAGGATAATGCTACGATCATCTTCCTGACATATAATACACTTCTTTGACTGAAGCTGAAAAATCACCTGTAAAAAGATTACTGCACTCAGTAAAAACAATTCCAATGTATACAGTTGCGTTCAGATAGCCTTATGCTTAGCTGTCCCCAATAAACTTCTAATTTAAGAACACAAAGGACAGTGTTTTTGTATGACAGATAGCTGGAATTGAGGGTCATAAGATCAGAGCACACATAATGTTTAAGGTAGCAGCTGGAGGAATATAGATGCTTTTAGAAAGGAAAATATCTAGGAGTGAATGTCTGGACTGAAAGTTTTCTTCATAATTGGGATGAGTGATGCAAACAAGCAAAAACAAAAAAAAAAAAAAGGGAGCAGGGAAATAAGTCTCTTTCAGTGTCACGTACTCCCTCATTTTGCCATTTCAAACCACAGTTATATTTTCTCATGCCATGGGAGATGTTCACATTAGGACAAAATGGAAGCATCTCAAATGTGTGATGCTTTCAATAAAACTACTGACGCAGACTTGGTGGGGGGTGTTACAATTGCAAACAAATGTCTCCATGCGATAAGGCGTAACAACCCTATTAAGGAACAAGAACAATTGAAAGGCATGTAAAAGCTGTGTTAATTTTTGAAGAGCAAGACATGTTTCAGACTAAGAGACGAACCCAGAATGCTACGTGTGGCACTAAGACAACACTCTCCTCCCAGCAAGAAAAGCTAGGTGAGAAGAGGCCACAGTAGTAAAGGAAACCTGAGAAGCTAAGGAGCTGGAAAAGGTGCTAACGGTTCTGATCACTCCAGCCTGGCTGATATAACTTCCATTCCAGGATGTAATGACTTTTCGGTAAGAAATCCCAAGACTCTTGGGCTCCTCTTTAAACTCCCTAAAGAGTAAAACAGTAGTGGTTCCTAATCCAACCCAGAATCCTGCAAATTTACTCTATAACAAGACCCTGGGAACTAGCAACTCTCATTTTTTACTTAAATTCTGCTTATGCTATGGGTTTTTTTGTGTGGTTTTGTTGTTTTTTTTTTTCACAGCTGTAGTTATACTGTTTACGGATTGTACTGGACAGGAGTCGCATTGAGACAGAGAAGACACTGCGGAACTCAGAGTTCAGAGTATGGCAGACTGTCCCAGTAGTGAAATTAAATCTTTTTTTGTGTGTGTCTGGACAGTTCTGTCACAGTTAAGCTCACAGGAATTAATGTTATACGTGATGTCCACTGCTCTCTGAGATTGCAGGGCAGAAAGCGATGTGGAATTAAGTTGTTTCCAGAAAGGTCTGAAGTATGATATCTGGAGCAGCACATAGTCACTCCTTGACATGCACAGATCGGCACCCGATATTCCTAGCTTTGAGAGCCCTACGAATTTCTTCACAGTAAGGGTGGTGAGACACTGAAACAGATTGCCCAGGGAGGTTGTGGATGCCTGCTCCCTGGAAGTGTTCAACGCCAGGTTGGATGGGGCCTTGACCGACCTGGTCTGGTGGGTGCTGGCCCTGCCTGTGGCAGGGGCGTTAGAACTCGATGATCTTGAGGGTCCCTTCCAACCTAAGCCATTCTATGAATCTATGAATATGGCAGCAAAAGAACATCCTACATTTTGGCAGAAACTGAGTCTGGATTTGAAAGAAGGTGAAACTCAGCATTATGCCACACAGGCAATTAAGGGACTAAAGCATTTGACATATGAGGAGAGGCTGAAAGAGCTGGGATTGTTTAGCCTTGAGAAGAGATACCAGCTTACTGATGTGTATTAGTACCTGATTGGAGGGAGCAGAACAGGTAGGGACAGACTCTTCTTGGTGGTATCCAGTGAAAAAAGAGGCAACGAGTACAAATAAAAACACAGAAAAATCCACATAAACATAAGAAAAAGCTTTTTTTTACTGTGAGGGTAATGAAACACTGGAAAAGGTTGCCCACAGAGGTAGTAGACTCCCCATCCCTGGAGATACTCAAAATATGACTGGGCAGGGCCCTGAGCAACCTGCTTGAGTTGACCCTGCTTTGAGCAAGGGGTTGGACTGGATCATCTCCAGAGGTCTCTTCTAATGTCAGTGATTCTATGCTACAAGTCTGTACTGGCCTCTCTGACTACACAAACTCCTAGCAGGGAACCTCACCACCTACCTTCTAAACAAGTGAAAAGCATTTAACTATTTTCATTTATTTAGGGCAACTATTACTTATGTAGGTAGTGCCCAAAATGCTGGGGGTAAAAGCTGGCTTTAAGTCTTTTTTTTTTTTTCAGTCATTCCAAGAACTCTTGTGAATTACCTGTAATTTGTTTTGATAGCTGATCAAAAAATTAGAATAATCCATTAGGTTGAGAAATCTGAGCCACCCTCTATTCCAGAAAACAAAGACTTAACACTGAGAGCAGTGTTGCTCTTTGAAATGAAACCTGGAATAAATATGTCATTGAAGGATTCTGAGTTGCCAGTTTCAGTTAATGAAAAATAGTTATGCAGATGAAGAAACTCACCTCATCTATGGTTTCTAAATCTGAATGCAGCCGACTTTGTAAGGAACGAAGCTTTGGCAAGGATATCTTTTCTATATCTCCACAGTTTTTCAAATAAGGTAATGTAGTAGAAAGACAAGCAGCTAATTGTGCCTTCAGTTTTTTTAATTTATTTTCCACTTCCTCCTTCTTCTGAAGAGCAAGTTGTTTATCTGCATCTGCGATGTTAGCACGTTCTTTTGCTTCTTGAGCCTCTTTCTGCCATGCATCACATGCCTGGGAGAAAGAGATTTCCAGACTGTAAAAAATATTTTTGTTCAGAGTAACAACAGAAGACCACACTCAAAAGCCTTCAAAGATGCAGGTAATCTCTAACTTCAGACATAACAATGCATTTACTGTCAGTTTAATACTTCTACCTGCTTATCCTACCTTCTAATTAACAACTGTTCTTGTTTTGTCTTATTGTAATTTTTAGGTATGTCACTGTTACTTGTCTGTAAACATCCAGAAGTCTTTTTCGAGCTCTATAAATGGAACACATTTTAAATGTTAAATTCACAATTTCATGTTACGAGACATGAAATACTACAAAAATTTAGTACAGCTACTTAGCTACAGCTACAGCTAAGTAGCTACAGCTACTTAGCTCTCGTCACAGAGAGAAAAACGTGAGGGGAAGGAAAGGACTACAGAAAATGCACTAGCTCGGCAGTTATTAGCAACCCAGTTTGGCTGCTGAGATGGCTAGATCCTGTACAAGCAAGCCACACAACCACAACTGCTGGCAAGCCTCTAGTTTTTTTTGTGCACTTATCATCTTGAAAGAGGTATGGGAGGAAATAATGTCTTTAGTTACTTGAATACCAAGAGATGCTGCTGTTTAGCCCTATCCTGAATATCTGCAAGTGTTCCTGTCTAGAGTCAGATCAACTTCCAGGAAATTTATGGCCCTTTAAAAAGCACCGTTTCCTGTATGCCACCAATTTGTTTTGAGGATGGAAAAAACATTCCTCTGACAGATTCTAATAAAATTTGGTGTCCAAGAATAAGAAGATATAAGGAAAAGCAGTAGGAGTTGCTTGTTTGTTAAAAAATATAAGGAATTTAATATTACCATAAATTAATGTACCTGTTTTACTTGTTGCCAAGACTCTTCCCATTGTTTTAGTCTTCTCTTGGCATCATCAAGCTCTTGTCTAACTCGAGTTAGTTCATTCCCACTGGTGTTTGAACTTATTGAGGGGGTAGTGCCACTGTTTAGTACTGGGGATGGACTAGGAGAGAAACTCCGAGTTACAAAGTCCCAAATACTCCCTGTAACACCATTTAAACCTGTGAAACAAAGGCAGAAAAGATAATCACTCTGCACACACTACTGCAAAATGTTCCACCTGCAGCACAAAACTTATATGCCACACAAAATTTGTATTTTTATCTGCAAGACTTGTAACATTATTCCACTACCTTCAGAAATGTGACAGTCTGGAAAATGTTTACATTATTTAGAGCAATTCAACATACTTGCCACATGTTTTTTTTTTTGCTGCTTTTAATAGAAGACAGTACAGTCCACAAAAGAAGAAGGAAGAGTGGGAATAAATTTATATACAAAAAGGTTTGTTCCTAGCAGCTTATACATCATTTCAGTTCCTCCTCTTTCTCTGTTTTGTATTTTCCTTTATCAAAATGCTGCAGCTAAAATGCATTCCTGCTGCCCGTATGCTAACTGCTATATTTTACCCCTTTCAAACACCTCTGTAAATATCTCCTCTTCCAAGAAGGTTTTTTCCCCTTAACTAGGAACAGAACGTCACTCCTTGACATTCTCCCACATATCACGTGTAACGCCATTATCAGTAGTGTTATCACTTACAATAGCCAGGCTTTGTTGTCCAGATTAAGTCAAAAGAAACATTCAAAGCTTTGAACTAAACATTTCTTACCTGCCATTGAGTTCCCTCTTAAACACACAAAGTGTAACCTTCAACTTACTTACCTAAAGAGTTGTGAGAAGAGCCTGAGGTGCCTAACATACTATGTTCTGTCTTCAAGGGCTGAGGCTGCTGGTGGTGAGGAGCCGTAGTGGATGAAACGAAAGACTGAGACAGCGATTGTGAAAGAGAACTAAGTGGAGAGGTTGAAAGAGATGATGATGAATGCAAAGATGAGGAACGAACAAGAGAACCTGGAATATTGACAGGTGCTGAACTTCCCAACAATCTTTGACCTGTGTATGCATTAGGGGAGGAAGAAAAACAAACAAACCTGAAGAGATTTATTCTAAGCCGTACAAAGCTCTATTTTTTTCTGAAAAATGTATCAAAGGTAAATTAAACTGTACATTCAAATACCTTCCATTACAAAAGAAAACTATTTATCGCCTATTGCAGAAATATTTTTTACATTGAGCACTTAGAAGCAGTTTTCCAAGTGTCTGAAAACAGAATTTGTAGCTTTACACAAAAGTGGCTCACATGCAGCTACAAAGAAAGATAAAACACTTTTCAGAATTGCCATTTGATTTACTCATTTTTACAGCCAACAACTAATGGAAGTGGAGAAACTGACTGAAAATTAAAGAATTAAGAAAAAATTAGTTTTATTTTAATATATAAACTAGGGTTAAGTATGTGAGACTACATGCCTTGAAAATCATACACCGCATAATAATCAGACATAGCACAATTTCTTTCTTCTACGTAATTTTGCTTTTGTTCAGTACATTCAGATGTCAAATGTACTTAATTCTCTATGACAAATGAGTTTAAAGCAAAATAAAAATTAATAATAATTTAGGCAAATTGTTCATAATTTCCAAAATTAATGATCATAATAAAAAGTACATATTAAAAAAAAAAGATGCTCAGTCATGCAAACACTTAAATAAACATGCACAGGTGCAATGCATTGTCCTGGTCAGGAAACAGCTCAATATTTACTGTGAAGATCTTATTCATCAATATGTTTGAATAGCAACTAAAAATGACATCACCTTTTCTTCAAAAAAAGTATAGCATTCAAATGACTATACTTAAAGCAAGGGTTGTGATTCCAGTTTTCTGGTTTTCTTAAGACAAAACAGGTGAATTCAAGTCATCAGAGAAAATATCATTCCTTTCAGAAGCATTTCAAAACAAAAAGACAGAGACACCACATTGCCACAATTTCTTCAAAAAATGTATCTTGAAATATTCAGCAGAGGTTACCATGGTCAGCCTCATGACCGAATATGAGGGAGACATAGGACAGACATATAACCACAGACATGCGTAATATACCAGACAATAAACATACACTGCTCTTTGCAAGAGCAGCAAGGAATCAAAGTAAAGGAAGTTTAGCTTAAAAATCTGGCCAAGTAAGAATCAAGAGCCAAAGTAAAGCCTCCAAACAAACACTGTATGAAACGGTAGCAGAACCATTTCTTTTCTGGTTCTTAAAGTAGTCTTCAAATCCAGTTGAATTTTGGTAAGTACAATCTGCCTTTGTGTCGAGTTCATAGGGTAAGGTTTTGGTGGTAGGGCGGGAGGGAGGCGGGGTGGCTAGACAAGACCAGGGGCTGCCTCATGCTGGTCACAGCTGGTTCCAGGCAGCTTCAGCAGACCTACCACAGGCCAGCGCTGCAGCCTTCAGCCACACTGGTGGCGCCTCTGGGAGAATGTTTTTGAGAAAGGAAAAAAACATGCCACACAGGCAGAGCAGGATGGAATACAAGGTGTGAGAAACAGCCCTGTGAACACCAAGGTCAGGAAAGAAGCAATAGAAGGAGGTGCTTCAGTTGCCAGAGCAGAGATTCCCCTGGAAGAAATCACAGTGAACAGGTACTTCCATGCACCCCATGGAAGAGACTACGATACAAACAGGAATTTCTCTGTATCCTGTGGACAGGACCAGGTCAGAGCAGGTGGATAATGCCTGAAGGAATCGCAACCCATGGAGAGCCCATGCTGGTGCAGGCTCTCCTGACAAGAACTGTGGCTGTGGAGAGGATCCGCAATGGAGCAGGGACAAGCGTGAGGAGGAAGGAGCAGAAGAGACTAATTGTTATGAACTGACCACTACCCGCTATTCCCCTGCACCACTTGCGATGGGGGAGGTAGAAGAGCTGAGAATGAAGTCAACTCTGGAAAAAAAGGTGGTGGGGGTTGCTTTAGTTTTTCTCTTTGTTTCTCTCCATCCAACTGTATTTTAATTGGCAATAAATTAATTTTCCCCAAATCAAGTCTCTTGTGCCCATGCCAGCAACTAGTTAAGTGATCTCCCTATCTTTATGTTGACCTATGACCTTTTTCATCTTATTTTCTCCCCCTGTCTTGTTGAGGGAGGGGAGTGAGAGAGCAGCTGGATGGGTATCTGGCTACTCACCAAGGTCAACCTACTACACTGTGTGAACTATCCTCCACATAAAATTAAAATTGGTTACAGTATTTCCTTCCTGTTCCATACTTCATGGTACTTCCTATTAAGCATAATCATTCCTGCAGCACAGAACAAGGCAGCAAATCAAATATCAGTCAAATGAACTATAGCAGCATAGGAACTGTTGAGCCTGACATTACTAGTAGAGAAACACATTTGAAATTGCACATACTATCGGTTTCTTTCCAGGTGTTTAAGAAGGGGAATGTCATGACCAATAATGGAAAATGTTAACAAATAACATATAAACTAGTGAAAGAACAATGTGTTAGCAACATTACTGGACATAAAATCGTAGGAAGTCAATCAACCAAAACAGATACAAAGCCTTAAAACCTCTGAAGATACTCCCACTAATACTGTTGATGAGAATCTACATAAAACTAGATGACGGAGATTGTGACATTTTGCATCATTCTGTATGGATCCCTTAATAACCTGAAGTACCACAAATACAGCTTCTAGTAACTAAGAACCACCTTGGGAGAAAACACAGTTCAAGGTGGGAGGTCGAGCGAGGTTCTCCTCCCCCTCTACTCTGCACTGGTGAGGCCCCACCTGCAGTACTGGATCCAGTTCTGGGCACTCCAGTTCCAGAAGGACAGGGAACTACTGGAGAGAGTCCAGTGCAGAGCCACTGAGCTTGTGAAGGAAGTGGAGCATCTCCCTTATGAGGAGAGGCTGAGGGAGCTGGGTGCCTTTAGCTTGGAGAAGAGGAGATTGAGGGGTGACCTCATTAATGCTTACAAATATGTAAAGGGTGAGTGTCGGGAAGATGGAGCCAGGCTCTTCTCAGTGACCTCCAATGTTAGGACAAGGGGCAGTGGGTGCAAGCTGAAGCATAGGAGGCTCCTTGTAAACATCAAGAAAAGCTTTTTCACAGTGTGGGTGACAGAGCCTGGAACAGGCTGCCCAGAGAGTCTCCTCTGCTGGAGACATTCAAAACCCATCTGGATCTGTTCCTGTGACCTACTCTAGGTGATCCTGCTCTGGCAGGGGGGTTGGACTCACCAATCTTTCAGGGTCCCTTCCAGCCCCTGGCATTCTGCGATTCTGTGAGGGGCACCAGAGCTTGTAGCACGGTTGTCAAGATCTCAGAAACTAGTATTTAGTGTAAGAAACTTCTTAATCAGTGCAATCCAGCACCGGTCTTTTCTAGATGTTGTTATCAACAATGAATCTACTGCTACAATCTGCCTCAACTTCCTTGATGCCGAAACGTTAACACCATCAAATGCGACACCAAACCTGCCTCCACAAATTCTCTGGGCAGATCTGAAGACAGAGGCATGTCACCAGCCACTTTACGTGAGGCATCTTCTGCCCACCGCCAAATGAGTGAACTGATCAAGTGAAAAAGTCCACTTTAAATCAAGTCACTTTCCTGACTTCTCTGCTCTGAAGTTTCACATATACATATACAACAGGGCTGATGAAATTCAGTAGTCATGCCTAGAACAGCTCCCCTTTCACTGCAAAGGAAGCACTTGGAGGAGGCGAAGTTTGAAGCAGAATCTCTCTGGATACCTGTGTCATTTCTGAAAAGAAGCAACTTAGAGTTGCTTATAATATATGCTTGATGTTCACTTGGGTCAAAACGATTTCTATGCCTTAAGACGAAGTCTTGAATCTGTAATAATTGGGTACTGTCCTGTCCACTGTGGTTCCAGTGATAGCTTAAATATTTCAGCATCATCAAGTGTATCTGTGTATTTGTTAAAGTCAGCGGACTAAAGATACAGGAATTATCTTAAAAGAAGAAAAAATGCAGAATGTATAGAGACCCTTAAGTGCAAGCTTTTGTTCTTGGAGTAACAGTCAGCAGTAACAAACCAGGGCAGAGCTGTAGTTGTTTTACCCTTTGTATCTAGAGCCACAGGGTAAGAAGGACACAGGAGGAACATGTTTGCCATCCAAAAATACAGGCTTTTTTGCACAAGGGGAAGCTTAATACATATGCACAACCATCTTAATAATCACCATAGATGTCCTTCAATGAAATGCCAGCAAAACAGGTATCAGGAAATAAATGGAAGCAGTACAAAAACATGTCTGTTCTCTTGCTCTATGAGTCCCAAAGGAACATGGTAACAAAATTACAGTTCTGCATTTTTCACTTCCTGTTTTCCTGTATCTTTTCTCTGAATTATTTTCATAAAGAAAAGGTGACATTTTAATTTCTTGATGTTCCCTTCTGCTTCATCCCGCTGTCTCTTCCCCCGCACTGCTCTCCTTTGCTATATCTTCCTCTCCTCTCCTTTCCCAGAAGAGGTGTCAAATGGTTGGATACTTCTCAACAGACCTTCTAAATTGCTCCTTCCGAGTTAGATTCATAGAAAGATTAAGTCCCAAACTTGCAAGTATTAAAAGTCCTAAGGGTTGCTAGCTCGTTCTTCTCAAGAATTGTCCCTACTACCTCTCTCAGCAACCATGTAACCGTGGAAGTACTTGTCACTCCCCACAGCGCATACTGCTTTCTGTCAGACATTTGCAGCACTCAACCCGCAGGCAGCAAAGCTCAGGCATAATGCCTTCCTGTAAATGCATGTAAGTCCTTCCAACAGCTATCACACCCATGGACCGAAGTTATTAAGTATGTTAATAAAAAAAACAACACAACAAAACAAACAAACAAACAAAACTCCAACAAATCAAAATGTTTGATAGACTGATCCCTTGCAAAATACAGGTGGGATGATAGTAGTGCAGTCTCCTTACAACACAAAGGTGAACAAAATTGAGGACTTTTCTTCAAAGACATTGCTGTCTAACTACTTTGATGAGTAAAAATTTAGAAGTGTAAGAACTAAAGATCTTTTAAATGAGTATAATTTTACAAATGAGATCTCTTACTTGCTAATCCACGGTCATCGCCTTCTTGATCTTCTAATTCTCTATCTACAGATGCGACGTTCACATCATTAAAATTCAAATCTAAAGTAGAATCTGTCAAACAAAACATTGTTATCAATGAATTAGCCTTGAATTATCCATAAAACTATCATGATGGCTGAAATGAAGAAACTGACTATTTTTGTTAGTGTTTCTGTCATGAAACTCTTTCACATCTAGTTCATGATCTTAACCGTCCTACAGACACACAGTGAAGGAAATCCTCTGTATTTTGTAAAAGGGAAACCTTTCATATACAAGCTATTACGGGTCTTTAAAGTGGTGAGATGAACAAAGGATAATGGAGAGGTGTCTATCTATGTGGATTTTCAATACCTCTGAGTCACCTGCTGTGTTTAGATGTATGCCAACAGAAAAAGAGGAAAAATAAAATTTGGATACCTATGTAAATATATTTTTTATTATTATTGAATATAACCAGGTATTATATCTAAGGTAAAGCATTGTAAATACCCCTTGAAACAGTTAGCTCTTGGGGTAACTTGTTTGCGTATCAGGGCATATAGGTGTAAGGAATGTCAGAATATTCAAATGAAAATGTGCAATATTTTAAAATAAAGTGAAAATTAAAAAAAAACGAGTATTTCATTTAGACTCAGAAGTTAGACTGCCTTTCATTTTAAGGGTTATATTGGTCTAAAATTTCTCTGGACAATGCCAAGAAAAAGTTCTTATCAGTATACTTCTTATTAGGTCCACGCTAACAAAGTGTTAGAAGATGGATATTTTTTCCTTTCTTCCTCTTAACGTCTTTTCTGAACAGAAAGAAGTGTCATTAAGGAATTTATCCCTCCGTACCTATACTTCAACTAATATTGAAATGCACAATCAGGCGAACAGGAGAGAAATCTGCATAGGTATTAGATAGATTTTAAAGGTATAAAAGCGACTATCCTATTCGCTATGGTGATAGTGATGGCCTTTGTAACGACTTTTTAGATTGGAAGTTGAAACTCATTAAAAACTGGCACAAAGCCTAAATAGGAAGTTGAAAAGGAACAAACAAACAGAAATAAAAGACACACTGGCTTGCGTAAGTTTCTGTAAGATCCAGAAGGGATCTCTTGATCCCTTTGGAATTAGACCAGTTCCTCTCTTTTAGCCTTGTCCAAAACATCAGGCACTGTAAATTGCAGAAAATCTTTGGCAGTACTACACAGCTGTAAAAGTCCTAAAAGTCAAAAAATCAAAGGACCATTTGGATCATTAATGCAAGATCAGTACAGTGTTATGATGCATAAGCATTTTCCAATGTTGACTGGGCTATCTAACAGTTTCAGAGTTCCAGATAATATACAAAGGGAGTTACAGATCTAAAAGCGGGATTCACAGAACAGTGCTCAGCAGGAAGCTGTCTAAGCTGTCCAGAACAAAACACCAGCCAAGATATAAAGTCCACATACTACACAATGACACTCATGACAAAAGTACCTGCAAGTTAACAGTTCTTTGTTACTAATCTGGGTCTCAAAAGTAACACAACTTTATTAGTATGGAGTCTGCCCAAACAGTAAACCTTTCTTTCAGTAGAACTGACAAAGCAGCGTGGTGTCCAACAGCCAAGAGGGAGAAAGCTCTTTCTGTATCATCATTTTGGCCTGAAGGGATATTCCCTAAGCCTTTCAAAGCTTTCCAGCAGTAATCCTATCTTGGAGACATGTGCCTAAGTCAGTCCTTCTATAAAATACAGTAAGGAGGCGAGAGATGGCCTCCTTTTATTTGATGACTTAAAGCTTACAGTGACCACCAGCGCCTTGTCAAACCGAAGTTCAAAGTCCCTCTTCTATACTGGGTTTCATATCCCCATTACTGCACTGTGCCTTCCCTACCTTTGTCTTTTATATTGAGAAGGGCGTATCATCTGCAACACTGAAGTCTATTTTGCCCTTTCACCCATTTGCTCTGGTAGTGCCTTCCAGAGTCTTTCGAGCAGTATATTTTCTTTCTTGTTCTCATGGTCACCACCTGGCTACCCTCAGAGAACTGTAAGGGTAGGTTCTAGGGGGAAGTGACTGCCACTGGTGTGAGACTCATGCTTCCTTTCTCTTCTTCTTCTCTTGATTGTAGCTTTTGATTTACATTATAGGGATCCAATAACATCTTTGGACGCAGTTCAACAATCAATTAGCACGCAACACCATCTGCTCCATTTAGTGCTAGCAACACTGTAAGCAGAAAGAACCCGTAAGGAGTTTGGGATGGTCTGGATGAAAAACTATAGTTAATATAGTTACTAGGAGAAAAGTATTACATAGAAGAGAACCAGTTGCTGCACTGGAGAGGATGCCCAAGACAGAACAGGAGGTTCCAGGTAAATGTAAGGAAGAATTTTTTTCACAGTGAAGGTGACAGAGCACTGGAACGGGCTGCCCAGAGAGGTTGTGGAGTCTCCTTCATCGGAGACGTTCAAAACCCGCCTGGACGTATTCCTGCGTGACCTACTCTAGGTGATCCTGCTCTGGCAGGGGGTTTGGACTCAATGATCATTCGGGGTCCCTTCCAACAAACTGACATTCTGTGATTCTGTGAATGCTTGTCTGCCCTGTCTGTCACTTCTTTTCCCATCCAGCTGCTGGGACAATTTTCTCTTTCCCTTTCTTCTCTCTCTCTCTCTCTCTCTCTTCTTATGTTTCTATATTTATCTGGAAATAATTTTCACCATTATGTGCCATCAACTATACAACCCACTAACAGATCTTCACACGTGAATCTGTCTCAACATCTCTTGTGCAAAAGCACCATACAGATGTGAGAGCAAACCTCTCATCACTATGCTGGAGGATATTCTGGGGGAGCTCCCTCTCACTTTCACCAAGTGAAGCTGTTCCACTTTCACAAAATTTGACACAGAACCTAACACAGAGAACAGGGTGGAGTAAAAGACTGGCAGATGTCATCTACCATTAAGGTCTCATCTTCTCCCTACTACTACTTGAGTCATTTCCCTTCACTGCTGTCCATTCACTATTTATTCTTCTCTAAATCTGCCTCATTTGACACTTTGCTTACCTAATTTCTCTTTTTTCTTAAAAACAAACAAACAACAAAATCCCAAATTTTTTTTTTTATTTATATTTTTTTCTAATTTCCAGGAGGAGTTTAAATGCCCTGCTAGTTTTATGTTCTCAGATTATGCTTTTTTTTTTTTACCGAAACAAAACCAGACACCTTGACCCATTTCCCTTGACTCTGACAGGAGTAGACTGCAACAACACACCTTCTTTCAATCCATCATTCCTCAGTTTTCAACATACAGTGCTAAATACTAGTTCTATCTGATTGGTATGCTTATTTCCAACTCCCCTGCACCCTTCTCTTTCCCAGCTCTTGGGGACTATTTCTCAGGAAGCAGACACAGAGGGCTTGGAGCTCCCTGTGAGATCAAGATAAAGGGCCACAGAAAGGACTACGGACCTTACTGTCTGACAGTGCTCCTCGGTCCTTGCTAATGTAACTCTCATGCATTTTGCCATATCTTTTATCCAAACCCAATCATCTCCTTTTCCCATGATCATCCAGCTCCTTCCTTCGTTGCAGTTCCTTTTCTATCCATTTTTTTTAATCATTCTTCAATCCACCACTTCCTACAAGAACACTATGCATTTATTTTCAGTTCTACAACAACGTTTTAATTTTATGCTCTATTCAGATTACATGCAGCACTTTATTTTCAATGCCATCCTGTAGAGCCATGAAGCATAACTCTGGAAAAAAATATTTTTATACATATAAGAAATTCTTTTAAGGCAAAAACCCCAAATCTATGCAGTGACCATAAAGTACACTAACTTACACACACAAGACATGTATTTTATGATTCATATTCTGCTAACAAACACAGCATACTGAAAGTTGATGTAGAAAAACATTCATAGACAGCAGAGGCATATTCTAACTCTGAAGAATCAAGAGTCTCTTATGCTCAATTCTATAATCACATTGGGACATGGGAAACAGTGTATCACTGTTAATATGACTCTGCAACACTTAGTATATCACAATTTTTAAATTATACTGAATTAGCATCACATCTAGTATACAGAATTTAGCCCATGGTTTTTGTTGTTACATGAGTAAATTGTTGCAGCCATCTAGCGTCTACTTATTTCAGATGCAATGTTTATCTTGACTTCATTCTATAGGATATCTTAAAATATTAACCATAAGCTGGTGAAATTATATTCCTTGCATAGAATAAAAACCCAAATTCTGCTCATTCTAATTCTGAAATTTAAAAATAATTTAAAGTTTATTTTCTGTTCTAACATACAGATCACCAAACAAACCTTAATGGAAATCAAGCTATACACTTGTGAGACTGCAGAAAAAGATCCATTATTTTATATTCTGCACAGATTTCTTTCTAAAAAAAAAATTTAAAGAGCGAATGCCTAACTTACCATGCCGGAGTGCTGACTCACTGTCTGCAGTCTCCTCGTCGCTGCTACACATCGATTTAAACACAGAAAGCTTCAAGTACACCAGCTAATCACAGCAACTCCCTATCATGTGACTTAGATCACAGAATGTGAAATACTGCATCTTTCAAATCACAACATTCCCTGCCACAACCTCCTGAATAAACCACATTTGGTGTAAAAATGTCACAAATTTCAATGAGCTTTTGGATAACACTGAAACAAGGGTAGCAGCTGATACACTCAATGGCAGGACTGCCATTTAGAGGGCTCTTATAAAGATGGAGAAACAGACAGATAGAAACCTTAAGTTCAACAACGGCAAGTACAATACTGTTGCACCTGAGAGAACAATTCCTTGCAACAGTACAGGTTGGGGATCAAACGATCAGAAAGCAGCACTGCAGGAAAAGATCTAGGAATTCTGAATGGCACATTCAGAATGTTCTATGGCAATAAAAGCTAAAAGCATTATTGGTCTACATTAGTAAGAGTGTGACCTGTATACTGGGGGAAGTGATTATTCCTCTCTATCCAGAACCTGTGAGATCACAGCAGGAGGATCATGACCACTTTTGACATTCTCAGTGTCTAATTATTATTTAAATACTTCTCTCCTTTTAACAATTTCCACATAACAGCCTAGCTGGTTAGAAGCATAGAAAAAGCTCTGGGCTACTCACAAAAATATTTGGAAGTGAGTATTTCCCAGAATCTGTCTTGTACACATAGAAAGCAAAGGCTCCCTCCTCTTTGTACCCTTTCATATCTGGTCCATATCGTGGGAACAAAAAATTTTGTCCTAAAACATACAATTAATCAGACTGGAGAATATGCAGTCAGCCAAAGGAAAATCTCCCATTTTCATGTGAACGTCATAAGATTTGTAATTGCACCTGCTATGATAGCATTTAAATAAAAGTCACATTTCATCAGCTCACCAACAGAAGTTGAGGACACGGTACTTCTAGCAACACAGTGCAACACAAAGGTTTTACATATTTTTTTTAATCACTGCTCAATACCAATACAAAATTCCATCTTAAATGTCCCACTCGCTCATTCCTATGCTTACATTGGAGACCTTGTGAAAAATAATGATTTTGGGCGAAAACATTTACATTAAATTTCAGATATTGCTTTTAATTACATATAATAAAGGAGGCGCACACAACATTTCTGTCTTTACTAACAAGCTCTGTGAACCTACACTAAAACGAGAACTTGAATAATGCAACAAAATATGCATAATCAGAGATTAAATGTGTAAGACTTACCTATTACCGATTCAACTGTGTTACTGCTGGAATAAAATGGGAGAGTTTTGGCACTGATGGCAGAGAGAGTTGTAGGAGACGAACTATCTGATCCAACACTGGAGGCCAGGCTGGACGTTATACTTGAAGCAAATGGATTAACTGCTGAAAAAACACTGAGATGGTTCTGTTAAAAAACAACATATGTATACACACATAAACACACTAACACAGATGTATGTACAAACATAAACATTTAACAGAATGTATTTTTAAAAATAGTTATTTTAATTCAAACAGAAAGAAATCCAGAAGAATCCTATGAATGAATAGATAATTTTCCTTATCATTCACCAGCAAGTGCATTTCTCCAGTACGGCTGGACATCAATCACTACCATACAAGCAAATTCAGGAAAAAGCTATTTAAATACTTGCAAATAAGCCCTAAAGCATAATTAGTTAGCTGAATTCTGATGCCTCTTTTCTAAAGGAAAATATCTCTTGAGGAATTGTATCATTTCATTATGCATTCATGCACAAATTATATCCTGTATTAGTTTTTAGATCTGCAAACTTTCTCATTTATTCTAAATGCAGTTGGTGTACAAACTGATCTTCAGTTTAGGTAGTCAAGAAACCTGACTGCCCTGCACACATGTATCATATATAGTGGCCTGTACCTGTGTCACCTTTTTCTAGCTGAGTAATTTTTTCATACAAATCATACATATAAAATGCAAAAAACACAAACAATATGTAACCATATAGCACTCTAAACTGGAAGATAACTTCACAAAGTCTACAGGGGCTTGGTGCAGAGCTTCCAGTATATTAATTCGTTTTATTGTTTCTTTATTCCCTTCACTCTTTTAGTTAATAAACACATTTAACTGTGACTGATTCAATCCACTAATCCTCTCATCGCCTTCTATGTGATGAGCAGTGATTGTGCAATATCTACTCTCCTGATTTCTACCAATACCAGTGAAAATTTCTATTTCAAAGCTAGATATAGTGCAAGATTGAGACCAATAATGAATCATGAGAATGATTTTTTTTTCTTTAAAAATGGGCACAAACTGAAATACAGAAAGTTTCACTTAGACACAAAAATATTTCTACTGCAATGGTGGCCAAACACTAGAACATGTTGCCCAAATAGGCTGTGGAGTCTTCATTTTTGGAGATATTCAAAATATTACTAGACAAGGCACTGAGCAATCTGCTCTAGTTGACCCCATTGTGGCAAGGGGACAGATGGACTACAGACCTCCAGGGAATCACTGAACGGTTTGGGTTGGAAGGGACCTTTAAATATCATCTAGTCCAATCCCCCTGCAGTGAGCAGGGACACCTTTCACTAGATGAAATGTCTGACATGATGCTCAATGCCCCACCCAATCTAACCTTGAATGCTTTCTGGGACGGAGCATCCACAACTACTCTGGGCAATCTGTTCCAGTGTCTCGCCACGCTCACTGTGAAGAATTTCATTATTATATCCAATCTAAATCCACTCTCTTTCAGTTTAAAAACACTGCCCCTTGTCCTGTCACTACAGGCCCAGGTAAAAAGTTTTTCTCCATCTCTCTTATAAGCCTCTTTTAAGCACTGAAGAGCCACCATAACATCTCCTCAGAGCCTTCTCTTCTCTGAGCTTGTTCCAGGTTTGTGATGGATTCCCAAGTACAAACACGACCACATGTGCACAATAACTCTATGTGAAAGCAGCTTTATTGGTGTCGTAAAACAATCCAAGCGAAAGCAGAGTTATTGGCTCCGTAAAACAATAAATCAATTTAACATACCGACCCTGCAATGATGAAGGGTTGTCCGCCAAAGCAGGAGGAAGGCCGGTATGATGCTGCTTGGAGAGGGGTCAGCAGGCACGGTGCATCCACAGGGTGTCCCCTGGTTCAAGATGTGCACCACACCAACCTCCCCACTCCCTACACAGCACGACATATATATAGTCCTCCTCTGGGGGTGTGGACCCTTTCAAGGGTCTGCGTCCATGCACGCGTGGCCAGCGTGCACATGGAGGCCGAATCCCACGACACGCCCCTCGTGGCTAACAGCGGTTACATAACCCAAAACACAACCACGCACGCGCGGGGGTCTTGGGGTAACTCTGGTGGTCATTACTTCATTGCTCTTCAGCTTCCTTTGTGTGTCCTCTGGCTGGCCTCCAGTGTTTTGGTTCCTTTCATCAGCTGCTAACCACCAAGGACTGGTTTTTAACGGCTGGATTCCTTCTTTAGCTACCTCCTGGGTCAGTCACGAGTTTTTTGCTCCAGTGTGTTACAACAACAGATCATTACTGTCCATCCCGCACATAGGGCTGAACAACCGCAACTCTCTCAGCCTTTCTTCATAAAGGTGTTCGAGCCCTCAGATCATTTTTGTGTCCCTCCTCCGGACGTGCTCTAACATGTCCATGTCTTTCCTGTGCTGCTGGATGCAGTACTGCCTGTGGGGTCTCACAAGAGCAAAGTAGAGAGGGAGAATCACTCCCCTAGACCTGCTGGCCGTGCTTCTCTTGATGCAGTCCCGGATAATCGGCTTTCTGGGCTGCAAGTGTACATTGCTGGCTCATACCCAATTTTTCACCCACCACTATCCCCAAGTCCTTCTCTGCAGCACTGCTCATAATCCACCCATCATCCAGTCTGTACTGATACTGGGGACTGTACTGATCCTGGTGCAGGACTTTGTGCTCAGAGTTGTCAAATTTCAACAGAGGTCCCTTCCAAGCTCAACTATTCTATGACTCTATGATATGCTTTTCCAAACTCTGTTCCAATATTGCAATTTACACTGAATTCACAACACATTCTCTAATATCTCAATGCAACATGTTAAATGGAACATTTCTTTGCTGCTTTCTGGTTTCATAAATGTGTCAGCTGAAAAAAAAAGGTAATCTCTGAAACAGCAACACCCGTTACATTATAAAGAATGGCCGAGCAATTAAAAAAGTGAAGAAATGACAAGGCGTACGATTCTTAGGTTAAAAGCCTGATCGTGATCCCTGTCACTGGAGAAACTTGATACCAAAGTTAACACAAGTAAGAGAGGCAATACAGGTTCTTCATACTACTGTAAAATTATCAAACTCGAAATACACCTTCTTTCGGCCTGCCCTACCTTAAGCTGAGACCTGTTGGTGAGAGGGAAGTGAAGAAGTTTCACACATCCACACAAAGTTTCTCCCCAGCATAAACACTTACATCTGCTAAACTATTTAGTCCATTTTCCTTCCTAACTTATTTGCAAACAGCAAGCTTTTTGTCCCACCCTATACCTACAGACAGATGCACTCATGCAGCTTAGAGATTCCTTTCCTTCTTCTGTTTTGACAGATTAAGATTGACAGACCAAGACCGACTATCTGTGACTTCAAAACTCTGCTCTGGGGAATATCTAAACAGAACAAACTAAACAGAAAGAAGGAAGGATAGGAAGGTTATTACAAAAGATGTCAACAGTTTTATAAATTACATAGCTGAATTTCACACACACTGCACTACTGAAATTTAGATTAAACAACACCTTTTTTTAAAAAGAGGAGAATTAAACCAAGTCGCTATGTATTCTTAGGATTCCCAGATAATAGGAAAATTCAGGTTGTAATGAACTTGAGGAGGTCATCTAGTCCAATCTCCTGATCAGACCTAGGTCAGCTATGAAGTCGGATCAAGTTACTCAGTGTTTTAGCCGCTCCGATCTTGAAAACCTCAAGGATGAAGAAGTACAACCACGATGTAAGAGCCCAACTATTAATGTCTCAAACCGTGTGGGACAACCGGTTCCAATGCACAGCAAAATAAAGTATTTCCATACATTCGAAAGGAACCTCCTGTGTTTCAGTTTGTGCCCACTGCCTCTTGTCCTGTCACTGTGCACAAACTCCCCTAAGACTGTTTTGTAAAGCACCACTTCGATATTGCATTAATAAACTATCAAACAGGGCTAAATATCAACAATATTCAGCTTTTGGCAATACCTGCTTGTTGTCTTGATCTTTTATGGTCTGCTGATTCTCAGCTGGGAAGCTTCGATGCTTTGTCTGAAAGAAGGAAAATCTCTGTAACGTATGAATTTAATGAGTCATTGCTGTAAAATATATTATTAGTTTATGAAGAGTCAGTGGCATCTCTGTAATGGTATCTTCAATTGGCTTCAAAACGAAGGCTGACTTAATTTCCCACACTGCAGTCCCTTATGGAGCATTAAATTTTAATGTTCAGAGTAAATCAACGTGGAAAAGGAACAGAAGTTGCATTTGTTCCACTTACAGGCACATGCAAGTTATTTCTGGCTCAAAAATAGAGGAGCCATTTTAGCCATTACACTGTGACTGAAATAACACGTCCAAAATGCTCATCAGCTGGAGAATATTACTCCAAGAGTCTGGTGGGATAGAAGCCTGAGGTAGCCAAAAGTTTGAGTGAAACTGCCTAGATTTTCCCTTAAAGTGATCATGCTACAAATAACACACACATACAAAACTTCAAATATAAGGGCAGATTTTCTTTGGACATCGTTTTATAATATGGTAACTATCGAAACAGTGAGACATACTTAAGTAAAAGGGAATTCTAAGTAATTTCTCTTTGCCCACTGTGTTCTTGCACAGCAGAATCCAAGGATCTCTCTTCTTTTCAGGCCAGTAATTTTCAGCAAGTTCCTGAGTTGCAATAAACTCTGAAAGGTGCTCTCTGTCTCCTTAGGAAATAAATGGTTCTTTCTGTTGCCTCTGAGCAGTCTTGTTGTGTTTGTTCCTTGTTTCCTTTAGGAGATTCCCAATCTGTCTTGTAGCGAAAGCTCCCTAGCAGTAGCAATTCTCCTCCTCTTTATATGCCTCCCACTACTCTAGATACCTTTAGATCAATAGTAAAGTCCATCGCTTCTTTCTCTCTAGACAGGTCTGAAGTGGCCACTAAAAGGCAAGCACATGATGTTTTTGCTGCTGAGGCACGTTCTTTGTAGCAGTACAGTACTCTCCAACTGTGACCAAACCAGCAAGATAGATCTTCAACAATAGTTACATTATTTCTCAATTATTGCTGCCTCATGTTCAGAAAGTAGCCATTTGCTACTTTAACTGCCTTGTTTTCATGACATTTGATCAACGATCACTTGATCCCTGTATCGGGAGATGGAAATCTTTCCTGTCACAGTGATCAGCTCTCTAACGTACAGTCTGTCCAAACATCTACATGTAAGAAAGCAATCCTGACTGGAAAACTTGAGGGTAATGATCATCACCTACAAGTTACCAATTAGAAAAATAATTTTTCTTCCTTTTGTTCTTTTTCCGTCTTTTACTTCTGCACTTCTCTCTGCATCTCAGGTTACAGAACTCAATTCCGAAAGCCACAAATTTGCAAGAAGGCTGATTAGGTTGGCTGCAGTTTATTTAAATGTGCCATTGGAGCTCCTTTTTTTAAACAGTTCCTTTCTGACAACTTAGAAGTGTAACCAGTATTATAATAGAGCATGAAAAATTTAGCTTTAACAGGTAAATACAGGGCTTTCAGCTTTTTCTCACAGGCTAGGAGAGCTGTTTCATATCCCTGAAAAATATCAGTCTTCCTTTCTCCCAACTGTCTCTAGCATTGCCTGTTTTATCCCTACTCCCCAACTAAAGGATTATAATTCCTCACCAACTTCAATTTCAGCCACCCTCCTTCCATTGTTAATGCTACGGATATATCTCTCTCTTTAAGAGGCTTGTTATATTTTATCATCTATGTCTCTCTCACCAGTGAAATAGTCCAAGGAGAGAGGCAGCTGCAGGTGGGAGAAGAAACAGACTCAAATTAACAAAGATTTGAACTCATAAATAGTATCAACAGCCAGAAATTGATACATCTTTTCACCATCAGTTTTCAACAATAAGTAAAACCGAATCTTACCAAGTCTAACTATGATTTTTTCTCATTGTTACCTTGCTCTGTTCTTGGCCACACAGGTTCAAAAGGACAGTCACAACATTTCTATAAAGT
Source organism: Baryphthengus martii (assembly GCA_013396935.1). Taxonomy (NCBI): domain Eukaryota; kingdom Metazoa; phylum Chordata; class Aves; order Coraciiformes; family Momotidae; genus Baryphthengus; species Baryphthengus martii. The sequence continues at coordinate 283,477 of VWZK01021655.1, read as the reverse complement.
CAGAATTTATTGCATGTCAGCTGAGCTGCAGTGACTGTTTGCAAGAGTATTCTTGGCCTGTGAAAACTGTAAAGTAATTTGATGCAGTTTAGCTCACTAAAGAGAGTTCAGAAATGTGTGTCTTAAATTACCAACAATCAGTGCTGATACACAAGACAGACAATATTTTCTGCTGAATCTAACTTAAGATTGCATTGCGGACCCAAACTATTTACATACCTGATCTTCCCGTTCAAAGCCTGGTGCTTTTGGATAGCTGGGTGTTGGCGAAGATACACCTGATGTGCTAGGCTCCGAACACAAAACACCATTTGCTAATGATCTCTGTCTACAAAGAGGTCCAAGGGGTGATAAAGAACTACTGCTACCAGAACTTGATGTTACAGTTGGACTTGAAGAACAGGAAATCTGTAGAAGACAGAAAAGAGTGTCTAATATACTCTTACGACTTTTTTTAAGTTTACAGCTACAGTCTCCCTCCATAACACAACCAGTTGAAATGATAAATTAATTTCAGTCTTATGTAAACACAACACTAACTTTCGTTTATTTGTATATATTTAATATTAGCTTAAAAATGTAGCAGATGCCAACAGTAACATGGAGTTATTTTTAATATACAGACTTCAAAAGCACATGCATTTGTACACACTAGAATATAGCCTTATTTGGTCCCTACACAGAAAATGGCTATTAATTTATAACAGAGGAATACTTGCTTTCTGACAACCCTGATTTCCATTCATTTATCTATTTCTCTACTTAGAGTCTAATGCAAGCATTGTACAACATTTCACTCTTTTAAAAAACCATACAGATAAAGCCAAGCAGTTCAAAAAGACAAAGGCATGTAGAATGTTGGCAAAAAGCATTTTAATGCTTGTCCGCAAATTTCAAAAGGCTGTTTTCTGAGATTCTTAAATATTAAAATGTTTAATAATTAAAAAAATTAACATTTTAGTATTTTAAAACAGTATCAAATTTATAATTTTTAGTTCTGCCATACATTTTCCAGAGACTTTTAAACTTCTAAAGTAAAAGGCTTAAGATGAAGGTACAATCTATAAGTAGGTCTGGATAATTTTTTTGCTAAAAGTACAATCCCAATCAACCTGAAATTTATTAACTCAGGTGCCAGCATCCTACAATAATATGTTTGAGTGGAATTGTGGGCATTGCTTGTTTCTACATTTTTAAAGTAAACTCTGTAATTTTTTTAAACTAGATTTATAACCAGACTCACAAAAGCAGTATGGAAACAGCTATGTTCTATGTTTATGCCTGGCACCACAGTAGTAAGAACACTCAGTGATGATACACACTTCAATCCCTTCTGTTCTTGTTTCAAACAGAATCTGCTAGCTCTCAAGGAAACTGAACTAGTCAATGCAATAAGGGAGTGAAATTCTGCCAAAGTTATTTTGGTTTGTTTAAATACAAAATACACTCTGAATCAGACAGAATAACAAGAGTAACTATTGAGTTGACTGTTAAAGTCTCAACTTGAGGTTAACCTTAACCCTTAATTTTACTCTATGTTCCAAAGAATGTTGGAAATATTTTAAGGAAATCAGGATTTTAACAGGAGACACCTCTCTCCCCAGTATAAGCTCAAGATTTCCCTCCTGAGCAGCAGAAACTTCAGATTCAAATTCCTGTAGATCTGGTAGAGGATAGACCTGAACCCAGATGAGGTCTTAACCCTGGACAGAAAATAAACACCTCCAACAAATGTAAGGCCTATATGTGATGATTATTACCTATGCATTTGTTCACTCCTATCCTTACAATCTCTTGTCACAAACCTTATCTATGTGGAGTTCTGTAATTAGATTGCTTCTGAAATCCAAAGACAGCTTCTCTATACAACCATCTGAAATGTACATATTCCCTGAGTGCTGACAGAAGAGTTGGTACCACGGCAAAAACATGTTTACTCCGACAAAATTCCTTCTGAAGTCAAAGGCTGAAGAATTTATGTTTTGACCTTGTTATAATATGTAATGTTTCTCTGTCAGTTACCATTTATTCCAAATCCAAAACTGAGGATTGCCCCTGTGCACAGCAATGCTAAGTTTGCACATTTTTTTCAGCTTTAAAATACTGAAATTCTTTCCTTATGCTAGAGAGAAAAAGAAAATAAAGGACACTCTCAGGAAAAAGAACAAACAATCATTGCTCTTCAGTGAAACTTAAAAAAACTAATTTGGTTTTTTTTGCTCAATAAAAACATGCTAAAATACTCAGTTCCATATAAAAGACTTTGAAAACTTTTTTTGAATAACATAGTTACATCTTGTAAGTACACTTACAAACACCTTCTTGGTAGCACAAGACTGCTTAATGCAGCAGACAAATATGTAAGACAAAATGACGAGACAGGGAGGCAGACTAACACCTAAGTAAGACACTAATTTAGATAAGCTACTGACTCAACTTAAGGATGAGTTCCCTAATCTGCACAGAATGTTTCTACGATGCATATTTCATGTCCACTCTTTCAGCTAGGCAGGCAACATAGATTATTTTACTGACACAGGAAGATGTACACTGTGGTTGCTTCACTACAGTTTCACCTAATGGAGATCAGGGGAAGAGGAAGAAAGGAAGATAGCCATTATGGATTACTTGTCTTGGAGGACTACAAGCAGACAACAGAGCCATAAGTAGGGAAAAAATGCCCTTGTTCACCCAGAAGTACTGGGCTTGATGGTACAGACTTACTGGTCAAGTTAGATGATATCAAGTATGTAGACCCTTAGATAAGACCATAAGGTGCCACTCGTGATCCTTCTGGTTACAGTACATGTCAATGGTGGCATTAAAATATATATATAGCTTTAAGCATTAAGAGCTTATAATATCACTTTGTGTAGTTTTGTTCCGAAAAACGAAACTAAAATAAAACTGTCATTCAGCCTTCTAAGATGTCCACCAGGATGACAAGAGACAGCAATAATCTGTTCTCTGTATTTGTATTTTTCAAAAGAAAAGCGAGTTAAGTGTTAATGACTGGATTACTCACTACCACAGATGTTGTGATTCAATTTGCCAAGAAAATACAAAGAACTCATGTGAATAATGTGAGCAAACGGATGATGTAATATCCATGGCACATTTAATACACAAGCAAGAAAAAAAAAAATTAAACCTAGACTGAATTTACAAAGCAACTACATAGAAAAACCACTCTTTTTAGTCTGAAGTTACTTTTTAGAATGTGTTCCTCCTGGTGGAAAAGGACCTGGGAGTATTGGTCAACAGCCAGCTGAATACGAGCCAGTATGTGTCCACGTGACCAAGAAGACCAATGACATCCTGGCATCAGAAACAGGGTGGTCAGCAGGACCCCAGAAGTGATTGTTTCCCTGTATTCACCACTGGTGAGGCTGCAGTTCTAATACTGCGTTCAGTTTTTGGCCTCTCACTATAAGAAAGACATTGAGGTGCTGGAGCATGACCAAAGAAGAGCAATGAAGCTGGTGAAGGGTGTAGAACACAAGGTCTATGAGGAACAGCTGAGGAAACTGTGGGGTAGGAACTCACATAATAAGAAATAATTATTAATTCTCAAATACTCATTCATTCTGTACAGCTTGATACAGTATACCCTCAAGACCACTGCTCCTGTATCTCACATCTCTCATGCTCTTTGCATAGAGTAAGATACAAAGAACACCTAAGCAATGTCAAGAAATCCATCACTAAAAAGAGATGTACGACTTAGTGCAGTACTGATGCCAAGATATTGAGCAAACATGTATTTTGTATCAAGAGGGACTTATAACTCGGTTAACATGAAGTCAAATATTACTACTAACATAAAATGAGTGTATAGGGGAAAAGGGAAACTGTCAATGCTTACTTTTTGTTCCTTGATGCTGCAGAATTTACATTTTGGTATCAATGTTGGCATGAACAGCAACGTCCTCAGCACTACCAATGGTAGGAAAATCTATTGCCAATTGTTAGTCTTAATTTTTTTTGTATTACTTTTGTAGGCTTTTTCTTCTTTATCAAGAGAGAAGCACAAACAACAGAAGCTAGAAATCATACAATTGCCTCAACTTTGGAGGGAGCCTTCAAGATGATCTCTGGAAACTGCTTCACAAATGTAACTTAAGATTTGTGGCATTTGATTTTGAGCGTGGGATAAAGAGGCCCAACGGATTTAAATGATCTTTAGGAATGAATCCCTCCTAAAAACGTAAATCTGCTGTGCTGTGTAGTCAAAGACATAAGCACAGGAAGAACACAGTTCGGCCCCTAAGGATTTAGTGTCTACTTTAAAGACCAGTACTTGGTGACACTTCTTACTTTACAGAAGCCCAGCTGTAATTCTTCACAGATTCATTTTTAAGCTTAACTAAACACTGCAGTTCGATACATTTCAGATTACTTCACTTTCACAGAAGTTACAAAAGACCAACCTTTTCAATTTTGTGCTTTGCTCGAGGCAATAGGAGGACTTTTCTGACACATCACAAGTCAAAAGATGCCAAGTTCGCCTTCACAAGGGTCACATCCTCATAATGTTGCATCTGCACAGACTTTGGCCTCTTAGATTCTTATGAAGAAATCATCTGTCACTATTCTTCACTGCAGCTAAATTGCTTAGAAAAAGCACGTAGAACAACTGATACATTCTTTCCCTTGGTTCTTGTCTACTCCAGCACTTTGCTTACAGCCAACTCCACAAAGTTTCATTTCTTATGAAAATAGGAGCTTGAGTTTCTCGATTTGCATTGTATTTTGTACTGTTATAGTGTCTGCATTTGTGGGGTTGGAAGGGAAGATGACAGGAAGTGGAAACGCAGATATTTTCAATTCAGCTGCAAAACTAATTTGTTCTCAAGTAACTTTAATTCCTTCCTATGTCCCTCACTGTCTCAGAACACTAATTCTCAGTAGGGGAAGCATGATTCAGCACTTGTTAAGACTCAGACTATGCACACATAATCAAACTCAGAGGCATTATCACAGCTTAACAAACTATTATTTACCCAATTAGTGCAGTAACTGATCGTGTGCACACGATGAAGACATCTTAGTTATGAAGTAAAACAGACAAATTGAAGCTTAATGAAGGCAGAAGAATGCTAGCACTGAGTCTGCAATCAGGATGAGCTATGAAGGCACACAATATTTACAGTTGAGCTGACAAGCACTGACTTCTTAACTGCGCTAACTCAAACGTGTCATCAACTCCTTACACATCTTTGATAACTTGATAAAACAAACATGGTGGTGGTTATCCTGTCTTCATCCACTGTGATCAACATATAGCTTAAGTAAATATTCAAATTTTTCAATGCCTCATGAACTCCTAAACCGTCAGCTGAGAGTGTTCTAAGAAGAAGTGATAAAGATTCTTGATACTTTTTAGCTGCTCAAAAGAATATTCATTTTGTATTGATATAATAACACTAAAGCTAATTAAACAGCTACAGAGCATCAACTATGACTACAGTTGCATGCACTGAGACAACCTAGTTAATCCAACTCTCATGGAATTATGAGAAAAACAATACATAGGAGAAGACCATTTGAGTATGCTAAATTGCAATACATTTGGAAGATATAAATGACAGCAGTTGAAACGAAGGAATGAAATTCAGGTGAGGCAGAAGCTTATGGCTTAGAATGATGCATATATATGGGATGCAGAGGACTGAATGCCAGAGAGATTATTTTGGCAAAGGTTACTGAGGAAAGGTGTAGATAGTACAAGTGACTGAGGAAAAGGGCTCTGTAGCATGCCGGTTGATGAAGCATTACATAGTTAAAGATTCATGGAGAGACATGCAAGGAGTAATGGAAAAAGGAGTAAATATGAAGAAGTGGTAACACAACCAACTTCATTAACCAAGTAGGGCATCAAAGTTTAAATGGTGCAAGCAATGTATCTGAAACACGGATCAAGCTATTTCAAGACTTGTATGCACAAAAATATTCAAGAAACCTAGTCTACTATCATTTCCCGTAACCAAGGAGTTCAGATATCTGAATTTTACCAACGTAACAGAAGAAACAATAAGGAAGACCCTCTTAAAGTTAAACAAAGAGTGAAAGAAAAGTTTTTGTCATAAAAAAGGAGCGGTAGGAGAATGAGTCAAAAGGAGGGTTCCTTCTTACAATTAGACAACATGAAACAGAGCATAAAAGAGTAGCAAAGGTTAAGAACAGGCAGTAAGAGCTGAAAGAAAAAGTTGCTGGTATAAATGTAGCTCCTAAAGAAGAGACGTAGGAGTGGGAAAAGGATGAATTAATTTGTTGCTACTGTGCATACAAAGACTTTGAATCTTACTTCGCAGAATCACAGAATGGTAAGGGTTGGAAGGGATCTCTGGAGATCATCTAGTTCAACCCCCTCTGCCAAGGCAGGTTCACCTAAAGGTGGCACAGGAACATGTCCAGGCAGGTTTTGAATGTCTCCACTGATGGAGACTCCACCACCTCTCTGGGAAGTCTGTTCCAGTGTTTCATCACCCTCAAAGTAAAGAAGTTCCTGGCTTATGTATAGACGGAACTTCCTGTGTTCAAGTTCGTGTTCATTACCCCTTGTGCTGACACGAGGCACCACTGAAAAGAGACTGATCCCATCCTCCTGACATCCATCCTTTAAGCATTTATAAGCATTGATAAGATCCCCCCCCAGTGTTCCCTTCTCCAGACTAAGAAGATCCAACTCCCTCAGCTTTTCCTCATAAGAGAGACATACTAGTCCCCTAATCACCTTTGCAGTCCTTTGTTGTACCCTCTCCAGCAGTTCCCTGTCCTTCTTGAACCAGGGAGCTCAGAATTGGACACAATACTCCAGCTGTGGTCTCACCAGCACAGAGTAGAGGAGGAGAAGAACGTCCCTCAACCTGTTTGCCCCACTCATCTTGATGCACCTCAAGATTCCATTGGCCTTCTTGGTCACAAGGGCACATTGCTAGCTCATGGTTGTCCTGTTGTCCACCACAACACTTAAGGCACTTCACAGCTCTCACGCAATATGAGAAAAAAAATGGGTATGCCCAGAAAGCAAATTTAGGACTTGCTAAAGCAATATGACAAAAAAGAAGTTAAGAGGTGATGGTAAGTGTGGAGAAACAAGAAGTACTAACCAAAATGAAAAATTACAATCAAGGGAAATACGGCACCTCATTGGGCAAACTGCATTGTGGAGGATAAGTACATTTTGATAAGGTAACTGGCAGAGTACAAAGCAAAGAGAACTGCAAAGACAGACTGGAGAAATACAGGACTATCATAGATCATGTGACAGGACTGATAAAAGTATAATAATGTTAGATCTTCAAACCAGTAGAACATGCAGCTAAAAAAACATAGATGTAGAAGCTCTCCATGGAAACTGAACTGACACGTATCAAAAAAGGCTAAAGAGTAGACTATTTCCTGATTCAAATGTTGAAAGAAAGATACAGCAGAGGAATGCTGATGATAGTCCCATTGACAAGGTGATTTAGATGAAGACAAAAGAATACATTATAGATGAGATAAGAAGGTATGTTTAAAACAGTTACACAGCCTCCCTCACAATCAACCTGGATCATGTAGAATCTTATGGACTCATTCTTCCAATAACATTTATAGATACGACAGCAGTATTACTACATTCTAGAAATGGAGACTTAAGGAACTTGCTCACAAAGAGAAATTTTATGATAGAGCAGAGAACGGAGTTTGGATCTCTCAAGTACTACATCATTCTTTCCCTCTAGAAGCAACGAAAACATTAGGATACTCTCCCAGCATACCATAGCAGGATATGTAAAAGAAGTTTTGGAAGATAAATACAGAGATTTTGTTTTGAAGACACAAAGGAAGAGAGACATAAAAAGTCTAATTTCATCACGATAAAAACAACTAAAATTAAGTTTACTCAGGGCCAGTGCCTAACAGTGATGAGAACAAACAGGAGAGGACAGAAGGACAGATAGCTTATCGGAACAGAGAGGAAAACACTAACCACAGATGTAAATAAGTTATTGAGATACGGAAAATGAGAGGGATGAAAAGAGATTGACTATTTAAAATACTAAAATTAAACAGTTTACAGCAGATGACGAAGGTGAAAGCAAACAAGCAACAAAGCTCAAGAATTAAAAATGGAAAAACAGAAAACCAACCTGCTATGAAAAATCAGGAAATGAATTGTCAAAAATCACAAATAATACAAGTGTATCAAACAATGCTGCAGGTAAGTAATCAAGTGAAAGAAAGGCAGAATATTTTGCCCAACATCAGAAAAAAAATGGCCACGTGCAATAAAACTTCAAGTAGAAGGGAGCAGGGTCAACTCATTCTCACACTTGAATGATATTAGAGGCTCACTGACCACAGAACGGGAAATGTGCACAGTATTCATCAGATTCCTAATGACTTACAGAACAATGCACGTATATGGAAGAAGATTCCTCATACCTTGAAGGCATGTTAGTCTAGTTAGGGTTTTCAGCTGTACCTAAATCATTCATGAAAGGTTAAGAAGCTTCTGGGAGAAGACATGCTTTTACTGGTCTCTCCTGAAAGTTTCAAAACCATGACAACAACAAAATTAGCTTCCAAAATAAAAAGGCAGATCCTTTTTCAGAACATTTCATACACAGAAACAGACATCTGCACTAAGAAGCCAAGATAAAATGTAGGCATGGTGGTATGTTTAGTCTCAATCTACGGGACACAATATAAAGCTACAGGAAAGAAACTCAGGAGTTTTAATAACTGCACTATTTATTTGCAAACATTATTTTAAATATGTCCTTCTATCTGTTTTCTAACCAAACAGTACAAATCAACAGTGCTGGAAAGTGAGAAGTGAAAATTCTGGGAATAAATGTGTATGTCCTTATGATTCTGCACTGCAAATGAGGTAAGAAAAACACTTCAGGAGACAACAAAACAGATGTGACTATCTTTATATATTTTTTTTACAACAAACATAAAACCTACCAAAAAGATCTATTCCAACTGATACTAAAAGGAAGATAATGAAAACTGCAACATATCTTTCTCCTTTCTCTCTTCCATCCATAACTGACAAAATTTGCTAACACAATCTACATTTATCGCCCTTGTAATCAAGCACCTTTCTACTACCAAACATACTGCATGTACTGCACCACTGTAAGAAGCTTTAAGAATAAAGTATGTTCAGTTAAGACATCAATTCATTCCTAATGTTATCAGATGACAGCAGACAAGAGGGCTGGGATCAGGCAAGATCTTCCAGGAATGAAACCCTTCCTATAGAAAAAATAGACATATGTAAATTAAGTTGTCCTGTAATTGTATATTTGATTAACAATGATGTTCCTCACTGTATTATTCAAAATACTGCATTAAAGATAAAAAAAAAAAACAAACAAGAAGAAAATAATACAAATAGCACATAGACAAATCTGGTGCCAAGAGCACACATTTCATATAGGCTTAAAGTACCAGTTAAATATTACTGCCTGACATTTACTATAGCTGTGGATTTTTGTCTTTTGCTGAAATACAAAGAAATAAAGAACAGACTTTTAAGAAACAAAATAAACATTGTATATTGGCACAGTGATTATTATTAGTAACTTTTCCAGAATTATTTACACTTACATTTTCAGACTGCCCACTGCTATTTGTAATGCTTTTTGTGGAGTTAAGACTGCTGCTCCATTCATTTGCAATTCCTATGCTGTCTGTTGAAAACAGGTGAGCGCCTGGCTTTGACTGACAACCAGTTTGCAGTATGACTACATTCATGGTGTCCTCTGTTGAAGGAATCCCCAACAAATTACACACAGATTTGACACTTGGCTGTGTGAATTTAACAATTTCATACTTAGTACCAAACACAGAACCTGTCACTCACACGGAAACATCAATCACACACAAGAAGTATCTCTCTTTTCCTTTAAATATAAGAATAAAGGCAAGGTAAGAATAATATAAATCAAAAATACGTATTTGTAGCTACTAAAAATTGTGATAGTCTTATTTACTTACTCCATAAAAAATGGTGGGCGGTGGAAAGAAATACATATATTTAAAGTATTCTAGATTTTGCTTTCTTTTCCAGAATCTCTTATCACATCAAGGTTTAAGATTAACATTTTTAGAACTCCTGACTGGAAAGGTAACAATGGCATCATAATGATAGGGTTCTTTGTTTTCTTTTTCCAGTCTAGAACCAACTGACAATCATAAAACAATTTTAAGAGAATTAAGAATATGGGACTTGTACTCTTTAACTTCAAAAGGAATAATAACCTTTGAGGAAGCTCATTATTAACTTATATGTAAATTGTGAACAATGACTTGTTAATTTTCATACCAGAAAAATCATCAAGGTGACTGAATGATTACTTCACAATTCCCAAAAGGCTACTATTAAAGTGTTAAAACATCTTAGGCATTTGATTCCTTAAATGTGCAATATATATTAAGGAGACTTAGAGTTCCACTTTTACAGGCAAATGGTGAGTTAACAAAAAATGTTTACTTTAGTCAGCAATTATGTCTAATAACATTTCTCAGCTCATAATCCATGCACACAAGACATCAAAATAAGGAAGTCAGAACTGAAAACAAAATCTCTTAATAAGTTCTACAGGTACGGCTAGATTTTTTTCACCTCTAGCCACTACAGCATTTCTGAATAGGAAATGATAAACTACAGCTAAAAATCAAATTTAAACATTTCTCTCTACTGGAAACAATAACTAGCTCTGATAGAGTGCACGACAGTACAAGCCACAGCAGGAAACAGAATGATTATGAGATACATAGACACTTCTCTTCACTGGCGACAGCAGAGCTGATTGTTTCTAAAGATGTGGGGCTTTTCTATCTAGCACTTGATTTATCACAGTTCCATGGTCACCTTACTATATGGTCCAATGCTTTATCAAATACTTCCACTGTTGCATAAGTTACAAAAATAGGGATGTGGCTCACAAAAGAGAAAGGGAAAAGCTACTAGTAAGTACCACTATACACACAAGTCCAGTTCAGTCACATCCTAAAAGAAAAGAAAAAAAAACAAACCACAGGGGATTGCAAAGATGATGTCACTAGATCTTTGCTGCTCCTCCTACAGAATGAGAGTCAAGAAGAGTTGGGAAGACAGAAATAGATGCACTTTTCGCAATTTACTCCCACTTCCACTGCGCATCACCTAATCAAATAGCTTCTTGTCCAGAGCAAGTCCAATCACCCTTCTTACGTCCAGTCAACTCTCATACTGTGATAAGAAAAGCACTGATTCATGCTCTCTCTTAAATCTTCATTAGCTTTTTTTCCCCTGATACAATCATATACTTATCCAATATACTTTATGTGAGTGTAAGCAGTCACACCACCCTGAAAGGGCAGTGTAAGACTGCTTTCCGAACATTTCAAAGAGAAATAATCCATCCTTTCTTTTTTCCAACGTATTTGGGGAGAATAGGCATGATTAGTTCTTGCTATTCTGCTTATTGATAGTAAGTCAAACAGACACAGTAAATTCAGAACGTGTGCTTCCACATCATTCTCATTTTTTCCAAGAGTGACCATCATAGTTCCTGGCCAGCTGCACAGATTCTACAGTGTAAGCCTCTCCTAGTTCAACCATATTTTCTCAAAGACCTATACCTGTTGTAGAAGGCTGCGACTGACAGAAAAGCAACATTCTTACATGGTGCCCGATCTCACAGCGTTCAGTGAAGCTCAGGGACATTAGGACAGTCCTCAAAAAGAACTTCCAACTACCTAGCACCGGTGCGGTGGTGCTTCAGGGATTATGTATCAGTATCCTGGGATGTTATGTTGAAATAGGATTGTACTCTTTATTACAACTTTTTCAGCTATAGGGCCTCCTTAGAATTTGCACCAACGAGGCTTTGGTATCATGAATGTAAGAGCTGCCACGCTCAGGCTAGGTTGAGCCTGGGGAATCCCATCTTTCTTGAAGTCAGAAATAAGTTTTTTCATTGTTGCAATCTTGGCAGCAGAAGAGAAAAGCACTCTTCCTGACAATGACTGAACACCTAACTTCCCATGGACTATACCACTACCAGAGACAGGATGTGGATACTGTTGCAAGATTTCAAGTTAATTTGTCAAGATTTCCTTTTTACACAGTATTCATTCCCGATGATGCAAGTCAGAGTTCCAGAGCATGCTGGTTAAACTATACAAATCTCTTCTGATGGGCATAAAATTCTATTTAATGCAACTACTATGAGGAGAAAATTAAGCTGTTCCTTCTCAATTAGCACTGCCAACATATTCAAAGTCTCAGGAACTCTCTCAGAGTTCTGGAGATTTTTTTAAGAGTACAAGAATTCAACCTATATAGTAGAAAATAAATGAATAAGGCTGGGGTAGAAGGATTAGCAATAGATTAGAAAGATATCCCTTAGGGAGAATAACATCGGCAAATTGTTAAGATTGGATTTTCCTTCAGCCTTCTTTATCTTTAGGTTGGGAAATGTTTAGCCTTCCCTTAGAGATGGAAATCTTATTTATTGTCAATGATTGCTTCCTGTTACAATGATTCCTCTCATAGGAATCAAGCATCAACCGAACTACTAATGATAAAGACACACAGAAGCAGATCACAATGCGGGTCTCATCACATTTGCCTAGACATGTTAGATAGAGAGAGGAGACTGCCATTCCTTATTACTAAAGAATCATAAGATAAATACTACTGAACTGTAGAAATTTGAAGCTTTCCAAAATTGGTAGGGTCTCTCATCCCTCTTTCCAGCTCTAGAAGCAGAAGGCAAAAAGTAAGACAGGAGCAGACCTTTCTTATTCTTTTTGAATAATAAGCACAAGGTTTTACTGATTACATAATCAAGCAAAAACTATATAATTAAAAAATAAAGTATTTATCACCTATAAGAAACCAGTTACATAGAAATGCTTCAAGTTCTGCCTTGCATCACAACTGAAAAGAAGGCATGAATAGTTTTTGCAGCAACTGCACACTTCACATTCTGGAGTGCAGGAAATGTGTAATGTTAACCTAATTGATACTACTATAAAAAAAGAATCCAATAATGCATAACCAAAATCAATTTGTGTAGACGCATACCAAAGAACTGAGTGCTCTCTTCGAAAAAAGACAAACAGTCCCTCTCTCCTTTTTTTGTATGGAACAGTTTGAGTGCAGTGAAGATGTAAGTGAGCTATGGAGGAAAGAGGACAGCTGACATAATCATCTCTGTGTTCTTTTTAAGTTTACCTAAGGCCCCAATTCCGCAAATACTTGCAAGCATGTGTAACTTTTACCTGAGAAGTTTACTATAGGTTTCATTAGGACAGCTAGTATGTTCTAAAAAGTCAAGCCTATGTAGAAAATCGTCAAATCAAGCTCAAAAAAGTTACAGCGACAAGCTGCATTTGTGAAGAAAAGCATCTCCTGTTTTATCACTTATGCAAATTTTATGCAAATGCAGGATGCTCCCATAGCAATGCACAGTATCAGAAAACATGGAATCAATTTCTAAAAACAAGTGACATCAAATGCCATTTATACATTAAAATTAGTGATGTTAAGTCACTTCTGTTACTGATGCTTAGAAATGCTGGCTCACTCTTACGACCACTGACACAAAACAACAGTTCTCTTACTTACTTTCAATATGTGCGAACGCACAAAATGGACCACGTGGGCAGTAACCTGTTTGGCGCATGTCATTGCACTTTGTAGATTTATATATCTAAACAAAACAGAAGGGTGGTTAACCTAAACATACTTGTTACATAACGACAAAATAGAAAATTTTAAAACCTTTAAATGAAAAATTCTGAGTAATTACTAACAATACATGTTACACAGTTTCCTCAAGAAATCCAGTTCTTCAGATATCTTTTTTAAATCAAATAGAAGAGTAGAATTCTAAGAAAAGCAAATCTGAGAAAAGAGAATCTTAACTCTCTTCTGTATAATAATAAATAGTAAGCAACTAATATCTTAGAAAAGCAGTGTTTAAACTGCTTTGGTGTTCTGTGTTGTATAGAAACAAGTCAAACAGCGGGAATAGAAATGTCAAGGTCCTTTACATCACTTTCAAGAAATCTTGCAGGAGAAATGATGTATGTAGTAGAGCAGCTTACACAGCTGGGAAAAAAAAAAAGTTTGCTTTTTTTTGAACACAGTTTTCTTCATTAGGACACCTCTAATATTCAAATCATCCAAACATTCAAATGTCCTTCTCTAACATGACTGGGTGCATGAGAACTGAAGTAATGCTACTGCTCATGACAGTAAACTGCTAGTAAGATCCAGATTCAGTGTACTGCTCTACCAGGATCTTGATGATCTTTGGATCTCACAATGCTGGGAGGAGGGGCTGACATGCTATCATATTGGAACAACATTAAGAACCTATTTAAACGCACATAGATACTTCAGAAAATTAATTCTAGTGATCTGCACGTCTGTGGCAAACAGTAGGGGGAGCTTTTTGGTTCCCCAAACCTTGCTCTTTGGCTTTCAGTGTCAGCTGAGTAATTCATGGCTTGATACGTAACAATTCTTAGTTCAGAATGCCACTTCTTTATCACTTTGTCACTTCTATGCCACTTCACTTGTGCATATGCCATGTGAAAAAATGTTTACCTTGGACTATCACCTTAGAGTAAACATGAAAACTATGTTTTGAAAAAAATCAACAACTACTTCCATAAACTCTTTATTTTAGACCTATTTTAAGCATCTTAGATAAATTTGCCTCTTGTGATTTTAAATTGGGGCTGAAAATTTAGTCGCTATATTCCCTAGTAGTTCATGCATAACCCAAAGACCATCCAAGAAACTACAGTTAAATGATAAATGATAAAATTATTACTGATACTTATCACTCTACAAATAATTTAATTTTCCTTGAACACTGAAAAAGCAACAAATCATCCATGGTGTAAACAAGTTTTCATCCAATTGACACATCTACCAAACAAAATAGCAGGACTGATCTTTCCACTATTTTCACTAGGAATTATCACAGACATTACAAAAAACAAAGGAGTCATTTGTGGATACCACACCCAAACTAAGAAATTAAGTTGGGCCCATCTCCTTTCTCTCCAGTTCTCTGTTTATTAGTTAACTATAAACCCCAATGTTGACTTCCAAGTGGTTTCAACAAAAGATATAACTGTAAGTTCAGTCTTAGTTTGAGACTCCAGCCAAAAATTCTTGATCTTATGAGCCATTCAGCTGGTACGGAGTGCCTTCTGGTAAATGCTACAGGTACAAGAAATAACAATATAGATGACATAAAACTACTATTGGGGCAGAGCTCACACCTCAAAGACTGCTTGTGGCAATGGTCACGTCATCTACGCATACCGGTATTACAAGACAGACAGCAAACTCAAAGAACTAAACCATTACAGAAGACTAACTCCACAGCTACAGACAAGAATACAGCTGCTATCTATTAGAAGAATCAAGCTATTCCTGAATGTGATAACCAAGAGATTTCTTCAAAAAATAGTCACTGGGCCAAGAGGCAATGACAATATTCTTTATTTGAATTTGGTAAAGGACGAGTACATGAAAATATCCAATAAGAGAAGGTAATGTTGGACAAAGTGAGTATTAATTCAACTTAAAGAACATAATAAAGCAAGGTTGAATTAATGTGCTTGACATCAGTAAGCAGACTGAGTAATGAAGGCAACTGATTGCCACCATTAAATAGACTGATTTCCGTTAAGAACTCAATAAAAATGAGTGTTTTGAATCCTTTACAGAGGTACTAAAGCTGTACTGAATTTCCATTCTAACCATACAACTGGATGAAAGTCAGAGCTGGAGCAAAAGAGGGAAAGGATCACAGGGTATGATGTTGAGTGAATCTAGTACTTCTGCGAAAGTAAATACTAGACCCTAAATTAAGCGGTGTAATAACACTATGCCCACTAAATTGCCCTGATTATCAGTAGGAGTTATGTTCAATGCTACAACAAAGGAAGCACAGCTAATGGAAACAAGCAGATAAAGGCTGAGGTAACTATGGCTGATGTGAAAGTAAATCACTGACAGTTCAGGAATAGGAAGTGAATTAGATAACTGTTATGCCAGAATTTTTTTTTAAATGGTAATTAAGACAGATGTAGTCACTACGTACTTTTAATAAAGCAGTCATGTCAGAAGTAGCACACATAGCTGAGGTATATTAAGTATAGCTCACATATGTTTGAGAAGAGCAAAACCAGCCGATTCAGGCCACTGCACGCCCACTAATTATTCTACCTGTCACCGTTTAGATTAAAGACAGAAATAAATGGGACAAAATTAAAAGTATATTTGGCAAAGGCACATCATCGTAGACTCACATTGCAACTTCGACAAATCAAAGGTCCTTCTCTCAAATGGAAATGAGGTCATTCAAGGACTTCAATAAAAGATGTCATAAGATTCATTAATTAAGATAACAAAGAACATGACTCTTATCTATGTTATGCATTAAACTGACTAACGGAGAGATGACAACAAATGGTATGAAAGAGGAAGGCAGCAGGCAAAATTAGTAGCATTAGTAGATTAGCCTTGTGACTTCGCACTTTCATTCACAACTTTCAAAAATAAAAGTATGGTAGCAATACTACGCAGGAAGACACTTTTACTACAGAAAAAGGCTAGAATATGATGTAGAAGAAATCAGATGATCTGAAATAAATTTGGACTGTAGAATCTCTAGTATACTAAAGGACAGTGAAATTCTGGAGCAGCATCTCAAGATAAGAGACAGCTGACACTTATTTAGTATAAAGATGCAATTGGTCAGTTTATGATAGGGAACGTATGGTATGAAGCTCACAACAATCCTGAAGTCACTATTCTAAGAATTCCTTTCCCAATACGGTCTTGAGATTTCTTCAATAACAGTCATAACTGGAAGAGAAATTAGCAATTGCTTGAATGGTCTTTGCAATATTAAGTATTGCATTTTCTAATACAAGAAATTACCTCCTGCTGTGAATTCTTCATGTCCAGTCAAAGGTCCCAAAATGAAAAGAGATAGCCAGTATAGTACAGGCAGCTTCTAGCGTAACATATTTTCTGTATCACATTTGTTTTCATTAACTAACTGCCACATTTAGTATTTTCTTAGTGTCACTTCAGAATTAAATCTTGGCAGATTGCATGGCACTGCTCTCTTCCCTAGCATTTCACTGTTAGCTCAAGCATACAACAAAGTTACAATAACTTTGCCTACAGAGGAACCTAAAATCACCTTGTTTTTCTGGACTTCCTTCAGCCACTAGGAAAGGTTTCTGCTCTTTCCACCTCCTCCTGAACTATTCAGTTTCTCTTAATATTTGCAATGAAGCTTTTTTAACCGTATTTAAAATAGAAATTTGTCCCAAGTTTTTGAGCAGCAATTAGAATCACAGAATAATAGAATGCACTGGGTTGGAAGGGACCTTTAAATGTAATCTAGTCCAACACCTAATTACTCTTGTGACTTCATTAACAATTGGAGAAGTTAGGTAAAAAAGAGAACATGTTTATTTATGCCCAAATCCAGAAAATATTAATTACTTTTTCATAAGCAGTACAACAAAAATGTCTATCAGTGAAAACCACAGCAGTCCAAATAAGTATTTCTTAGCAAATTCTTCAACGACTGAAAGTGTTGAATAAAATGTCTCATTTTATCATAAATACAATCTTTAACCAATAATCTAATCCACAGTAAATTTGAAATCACTAAAAATAAGTAGAAACATAGTTCTTACCTCAGGATGAAACTGCTGCTCTGTACGAGAATGACAATATTGACAACTATCTCCACTTTCACACCTTGAAGGTTCACCCCATTCATCTGCATGTTTTACATTAGGACAAGGAGTGGACCTAGAAAAAATTATGTTCAGAGCATGTTTGTATCTATTTCCTAGTAGAAGTCACAAACAATTTCCCACTAAATCTGAGAATCTTAGATTCTGGGACCTGCAAAGCTGCAAATTCTGAGAGACTCTGACATTTTCAAAATTCTTTGACAGAAAGACGAGCTAGTAAGATTCTGTCTCTCTTCTGTCTTATTCACAGTCCTGAGATTGTCAAGCAAAGCCCATCCATTCTAAACTCTCTAAACCCAAAATCAACAAAAACCAATGAAGAAATCAGAATGTATGAGAAGTATGTAAAACGATGCAATGGTGGATGATGCAATGGTGAAAAGTAAGAGAGGAGATGCATTAAAATTTGGTCCTAAAAACATTGCTCAGAAATGGAAAATTATAGAACAAAAAAAGACAATATAATTGATCTTTTCATAACAAAGAAGGTTCAACCTAGTGATTCCAATTGTTGCTAAAAATTACATAAATTGCTTTTATTCTTCACAAGAAAGAAGGATATTTCTATTACAGCTTCATAGTTTTGGTCTTCAGAACTATCTGATCATTCTGATCAGATGCTTCTCCCCTCTCCCCCCCCAAAAAAAAAAACATTTAGCAAGGCTGTTAGGAAAGATGTGTTTTTATTCACAATAAATGCAATATCCAATTGCAATATAGAAAAACTCAAACACATCAGTCCATTAACAACTGTATGTGTGAGCAAAAAGTCTATTCTTTATATGTATTTATGTACCTGTATTTGAATTTTCTGGGATTTCGTCTTCTATCTCGACTATTGTGATAGTGTGGACATGCATAACCCTGGCGGCAGAGTCTGGGTGGCTTGGTACATTGTTCTGTCTTGTAGCCAGCTAATACAAAATTTGTGTCTGCAAACAGGTCAACAATCAAAAGAAATAAACAACTCATTTTTGCATTCAGAGTGTCTTCAGTGAGCTTAGGTATTGCACTGCTTTTTTGTAAAAAAAAAAAAAAAAAATGATTCACAGACCCCTCTATTCTTACGAACTTAGACGGACTCCTTAATTTTTTTAAATTAGAGTCTAACTATATTTACACGCAAAGCAATCTTCATTGCTTTGATATTCAATACCGGTATTACAATAAAGCACGCAAATAAAGCACTATCATTCTATTAGTAGAGAAACTATCTGGAAATTCTCATTTACATATACTTAACATTTTGAAAATGTATACCTGAAAACACGTTATTCATTTTAGTAGGACAAACACTAAAAACTTACACAACTTTATATCTAGATTTCTCTTAAGTTTCATATTGACAGTCCTTATTTCACCAAAAGTGCTTTCACATTAAGGCGCATTAAGACTGTCCAGTAAAACCTTCCTGGACAAATTCTATAGCCTCTTCTCTACCTTTGCCTCTGTCTTTACATCATTGGCTCCAGGAAGGAGGAATTAGGAGATGACAAACAAGGTTCTGTCTAGAAATAGAAAAATTCAGAAAAACAATGGAGGAAGCGAAAAAATTTAGCTAACAGCAAGCATGGGCTTGTGAGGAGTAACTCATGTCAAACCAATCTAACTTCTTCCTAAGGTGGGAAAATGGATGTAGGTAAAACAGAAGCAATGTCATGTATCTTGACCTCTGGAAATCTTCTAGCCTGACACATTCTCAAAAACAAATTGCAGAATACTACAAGACTCCTGTAGGATTTGTGGAAAACTAGATAAATAAACATTCTCAAAGAGTCATTAATGATATACTTTCAAATAGTGCAGATGATTAATCAGAGTATCATACAATTTATTCTTTTTCAGTCCCTCTCAATAGTTTCACTAAAGGCTTAGGAAAATAAGGCTGAAAGCACTAGCTGGATTATTTTCAATCCCTAGAAACTGTGTGCAATCTCACCATACCTACAGGATTGACAGAAGCCATACAACATTATATAACACAGACAAGTTACAACACAAGCAATGTAATAAAAGTGTCTGTAGTTGGACCAATTTTGCTGTCTTTTTACGTCAAACATCCAACATTTTTTTGATCTAAAGCTGACAATTAAGCCCTACACATTATTAGTACTTAAATGGTTGGAACTCAACCCATAGTAGATTTAAAAAATATAGAGGGGACAAGTATCATACAACTATCTCCGCTTAAATTTCATAGAGAAACATCTTCATGTGACCTCTTCCTGTGTTACTGCCCCCACATGAATTTTGTGGAAGTAACTGTACCCAGCAGCCTTTCCTAAAGTAAAATTTGGGCAAGAGCTCTGAAAATATCCAACTGATAACTAATATCTCTGGCTATGCAATAAGCAAGTCTAAACCAAGAACATGAGAACCAACTTTGAAAGCCTTACAAAAATACAGCAATTGGATTTACTTTAAGAGATTCAACATAACGCTTACAGGACATTCTTGTACTTTAACATTCTGCAATTTTCTGTTTAATATTCTACTTCATTCGTCTTTGGCAAGCTCAGAAAAGAATACCAGTCCATTATCTAGTCTATTTATGACTCAAGAAATGAAGACCCTAATCATTACTACCACTTAGCAGAGAGAGCTCCTATTAACCTTTAATAACATTTATTCACTTGCCACAGAGTAGCAAAATTTGTATCAACTAAACTGAAAGAGACCTATGAAATATTTTCAAAACAAAACATTTTAAAAATGCAATCTAAATATAAGTGTGACTGACTTGTTCATAAATATTTGCATTATTTACATAAACCAATTCTTTACTCTGTTAAAAAAGGCTTTTGAACTTTTCCCAGATGAAGATCCAGGATGAACAAATTGGATCAAACAACTCTAAAGAGAAAGGAGACAGAGTGACATTACCCTGCCATCTTGGATCTTCACTGAGGATCTTCTCAATCATCGCCTGGCTTGCTAAAATTCCTGGTTGCAGATCTGGAATGCCTTCAGCACATCCTAGCTGCCCGTTCTGTAATGTTTCCTGTGCCTGAAGTTCTCTGGAATGAGGAAAAGAAAATAATACTACTAAACTGTATAGCCGCAGTAACCCTATCTGTCACAGGTATAATCCTGTCCAAGTCTATCAAAATTCTGTCATTTAATCCAGCTCTTAACAAGGCTAAACTGTAAAACAAACTTCATTGACTGTATTTCAAATCATCACATGCACTTAAACTGGGAAACAATTGTCAGGAATAACTATGTCATACAAATCAAAGAGAACACATAGAGGAATGCTAGCATTGCGCACATGGACAATGTTTGTACCAGCAATGCCCATCTGTACCTCCATATGCTGCTGTGCTGACATTTTTGAATATGCTATTAATTTCTGATATTCCACTGTCACATAGGACATGAAAGAACTGAAATGGGCAATAACAGTGATCAGAAATAAAGAATTCCTCCTCTATGAGGGAGAATAAAACAGCGTAAGACTCTTTGCCTTGAAAAAGTTATGACTGAAGGGACGTACAAAGTACAGCTATCAAATACTACATGATGTAAATGCAGTCAAATTACTTTTGGTTCACTGTAAGATTTTGCAATAAAAGTTTGTCAAGACATTCAGCAGACCTAGTAACAAACAACAGCCATTATGAGAAAATGGAACCTCTTCGCAAGAATTTACGACTGCTCTGCAAGTAAGCAACTACAAGCTTGCTGAAAGATCAGAATGACTACTATGAAACTAAGAGGTACTGTGTTAGCAGGATGAAACTTCTATCAAAAACCTGAGACAATTTTATTACACCATTTTAGTAAAATTAAGCTGTACAGAGATTTGACAATGGCAAATCAGTACAAAAGATTAAAAAATAAAATAAAATAGCATAATTATACTAGGCAGACTTTGGAGCAACAAAGTGAGGAATCAAATACCTGAAGTGGCTCTATAATACTCTATGGGAATCAAAGGTCTCTACCTTCAATTGGCACTTTCTCTAGATACAAATACTCAAGGAGCTTACCTCCAATACCCAAATACTCCTACTCAGGATCTCTGAAGAGGAGGTAGAAAGGTATGGTTGTTTATAATTTAACTCGTTATGATACTATTTACATATCATTTCAAGAACTTTCCAGACCCCAAGTATCCTCCAAGAAAGAAAATCTCAAAGGGAAAGGAAGAAAAGAGACACAAAGCTAAGTCTAAAATCTTTCAAACAGTCAAAATAACTCATTTACAGATTCAGAAAAGGTGCAGGCAATGAGAATGAAAACAGATAGTTCCTAGAGTGTTTTTTCTTTGAGATGGCTATGTAGAAGACCAAAGCTATTAAGGTGAATAAAGTTAACATGCACATCAGTGATACTACTGTCATTTCTCTGCTTTTCACTTAAAATGAAGAAACCTTAATATCTGTGTCCATTGTAGTGCAAAAAGACTCGATTATTTGGACTTCCTTATGAACACTGGATGCCTGAAATCTGGAGAAGCAATAGCACACGACTGTTTTTCAGAAGCAGCAAATGAGTTTGAGGCAGCCTACTTGCAGGTTCAAGCTTTAAACACAGCCTCCTACCACAAATGTCTTCAGCTCCTCCTAGTGCTCTATACTTAGCCAATCAGCACTAACAGTCATGTAGCACTTGAAAAGACATTTAGAGAATGCAGCTTAGTTTCAATCTTGCTACACATTGTTTCCTCATTCTAATACAATACAAAAGATTACAAAGACACTAAGCATTCAGTATTCAGACTGATGTGGCATCATGCTGCGTATGCCAAGTGAGAAAAGTTAAAAAGAAGAAAAAGAAAATGGACATGTCTTGCAGAAAAAGCATCAGTTAGCTAATTGAAGAAAGTCTTCTGAAGACAAGTTATATATAACTAACCAGTACGTGACCAGGCAAGGCAGCAGTGAATTCTGTACCAAAGTATGAATTTAAATGATTGTGAAATTACTGAAAAGGCACTAACTTTACTAAAATTATTGTGACGGGAGATTTACCATCTCTCAAGAGATGGCTGGGAATAAGGAATAACAAAGGTAAGAATGTAGGAGTGCAGCCATACCGGCTCAGATCAAAGATTCATCTAGCCTGAAATCCTGTCTCCAACAGCAGCCAATAGCAGATGCCTAGGGAAGAGTACAAGAACAGGGCAAGTGTATAGTGATACCTCCCCAGAATGCTCTTCCAGTGTCCAGCAAGAGATACTTGTGACCCTCTAAATCTCTCTAAGTATTGGTATTCTTTCCTATTGAGTACATACAGACCACTTCCTATAGTAAGTGCTCCTCTTTTACCCACTTGTAATACCTTCCAACAACATGCTTACCTCCCAGCTTCGATCACAGCTAAAACTCACACCTACCACTACCGTGACTCACAAAGCAACTTCTTTCAACAATAACTGAATTTTGCATCAGAGAGGCAAAAAATAATACTGATATCTCATACATGAAAACCCCACAACGTAATTAAAAAACAAAACCAAAACACAACAGCAGTAGGCAAAATGTCAAATACACAAGCTGAGAACCTGAAAGATGGCTTAACAAAATCATAAATTTGTGAATGTAAAAAATATGCAAATTTAGAGGGAATTAATGCCAAAAGGTGAAGCATCTGGTCTTTTATCAGTTGTAAGAACTACATATATGGCTCTAGAAATTACAAGTTACAAAACCGTAGTATTTGTATTTACCGGTGTGCTTCTATCTGCTATCATGGTGCACAGAGAATTGTATTCTGTCTACAATTACAGAAGCAAGTATATTTTTCATGCAAAGCATACTGCATTTTCTGGTACATGGTGATAACAGACATGTGGTATTTTCTGCTAATTAGGTTGAAGAATTTGAAACAAGACTACCTCATATCATACACTGGTGGTCTAAGGTCATGTGGACCATGAGCAAAGGCACAATGAATTCCATTTTTCACACAGTGACCCCGGGCATCTGTTTCATGAATGCATGTTCCAGTCTTGTAGTATCTGAGATGATATTTCCTTTCTGTATCCCCTGTTGTTCGATGCAGGTAAGGGCAACTACACAATAGAAAGGGAAAAGTTTGAGCATTTATTTGGGTTTTGTTTTTAATAGTTTAATTCTGAATTATGCTATATCTCTCATTAACTTATAACAAGTAACTCTGCAGGATTCTTCAAACAAAAATTGTCCCAATGAAAACACCACCACAGATCAGCTTCAAAATCAAAAACATTGATCTATTTCTTAGTCTCTGAATTCATCACAGGCTGGCTAACAAAGATACTGTTAATAAGCCTAGCAAGCAATCCTGCAAGCAACATCATTCGAGATGAGGAATGACATCTCCCATACTGATACAAGCTCAAATCATTTCTACACCAAGAAATGTATCTTTTTAAAAATTTTATCGTCATCTAAAATCAAGGGGTACATGAAGCATGGTGATTTTTTTTCTGCCTGCTCCTTTTAAACATGGGACTTACTGAACAATCTCAGGGGAAATTTAAAATTGCTGTTAAAAGGATGAGAACAATTTTTATATCAGCAATTCATCTCTATACATATATGAACCATTTTTCAGACACAACTATGTCAGTTACAGTCTGTACTTTAAAATAGCTAGCATCGTGTATGGATTATAATACCAATTGCCAATAGTAAACAAAATTCTAAAAACACAAAAATATATACACAGGGATGTCTGTTCTCTCACAGTTTATTTCAGTGTAATTAATTTTGGTCTCTGCTGGTTTAAAAAAAATACTTACCTCCAAAAACTACTTTTCCCCATCCCAAAGTAAAAAGAAATTGCACCAAAATGCTTAGAGAGTGATACAGAACAACAAAGGAAAAGTCCCACAGAAATATTTTACTTTGAATGGAGGGAGAATACCAAAGCTTTAAATAGACTTTAACATTCATGAGAATATATGCTGGTTTAAGCTTTATTTATTATATACAAAAAAGGTTATCTAGAAACTAAACTAAACAAATTGAATTGTTAGCATACATTTAGAAGTCTGGTATTTATATATTTACATCAAAATCCTACATTTCTCCTGCTGTGCTAAACACCTGCAGTTTGTGCTGACTTCCAGGAATTGACATGGTTCATGATTTTTGAAAATCAAGCTGCTTCCTGATAGGACATTAAAACCAGTGTTTTGTTAAACAAGATAAATGGGCTGAAACAAGTTATTTGTACCTATCTCTTTAAATCCCAACAGAATTAATTAGTGGGGAGACTAGGTATACCAAATTCAGTGCTATGTCTCATTTTGTTGATGTAACATTGAGCATAATCTACACTCAGGATCTGAAAGTGTTCTTTCACACTTCTTGGCTCTACATGGAAAGACAAACAAGATGGAATCTTTACTGGGCACATAATAGTGCCTGAGTTGAACTACATCAGAAATTCTTTGTGATGTGTGAACAGTACTGACGCAGCCCTCCTGTTCTGCTAGAATTACTACTGATATGAAAAAATGAGAAAACCCACAAGAATCAGATCCTTTTGCCAGCACTAGTGCTGTACAGAACTCTAAACAAGAGAAAACACAAGCTGAGGCTATATTTTTGTAATTGCTAAATGCCCCACCACTAGCAGAATCTTTACGGGCATCAAATGTTTCCACTTTCCTAGTAGACAAACTCTAATCTTGCCCTCATACACACACCCCTCTCCAAGGTGAGAATATTCTGTCATATTCTTATGCATAATAGTCACACTTCCATTTTCATCCACTTAAGTTTGCTCATTCCTGATGGAAACAATAATTGAATGCCTTATCTTCCATGCAAGAAGCGTACAGGTATTAACATCCCCTTGCTTGTCTCTGAGTCCATGGTTCTCTACCAGAGGCCAAACATTTTTGCTTAAATATCTGCAGTTTTCCCCTAGTGGAAGCATCTTATCAGTGGAGGTGTCCCCCCAAAAAAAACCCAACAGACGTTAAAGACTTAAATTATTTTTAAATTACTGTTAAAAAAAAATATATATATAATTCAGTGGAATATAGACACAGCTGTCAGACAAGCTAGGCACAACTTGCATGCAAAGTGTATGTTTTACATAAAAATGTTATTCATACAGTATCACAATACAGATGCCGTTAACCACAGACTAGGATCATTGTAGGATCATTACACAGTAAGGCAAAACCCTCCAGTAAAAGCAGCTCTTAGATGGCAGATAGTGCTTACTAGTGTCAAACTGAGCCAACACACTGAAACATGCACAGAACAGATGTTCTACTCAATCTTTAACGAACTAGAGGGATGTTAGATCTTACCTTCACTTCATTAATGAAATATTTTAATGAACATAAATGATTGCAATACATAGCTTTAAACAACACTAGCATTTTGATTTAAACTGGCTGATTTTAATTATTATCAGATTACATGATTGCAAAATTATAAACTTGTTCTTACATACCATAGTGTGGTACTAAGGTTGTTCAGACATCATTCATTCCTTAGGAACAAAGTTGTTATTAAGGAAAAAAAAAGTTGTTCTCAGGCAGAGTAAGAAATCTACCTATGGTCCGTATTTCTACAGCCATCTCCCAGCTTAAAATAACTGTACTGAATCCTAACTTAGTTATCGTGAATCAGTAAAGAACACTACTCTGCATTTTTAAGTTCTGTTGGAGTCTATACGCAACATTTAACTATTGAAATCAGCTTTGTTTTCTGCATCCAGATCTCACAAAGTAAAACTGTCATTATAGTATTCAAAGTACATGCATATACCATAAAACAGAACATACATTCCCCAAAAATTAGAAGGTTAACTGATTACTGAAACGTGTATTTCTTTTTCTCACTCTTCTTAATTCACATGATAAACATTCCAAAGATACCCTTTAAGAATAAAACAGTTCCAGCTTAAAGGGTAATGTTAGATGTTTTTAAGTGTATGAAAACAACTATATAGTTGAGTCTCACTGGACTCCAACGTTGGTCCTTGCTCTTATCCTTACAAACTCAAAAATCACCACCTCTTTGCTGGTAACTCCTAGACCTATCCATTTAATTCAAACTGTAAGCACGAAATGCTAAAACAAAGGTGTGAATCTTACTACTGGTCTTATTTCTGGTTAAGTCCTCTGTACTTCCATTATGCCAGACAATATAATCACCCTGTTTGTCATTCAGGCTCCTAATCAAGAAGTAATCTTCAGCAACTGTAGGAGACAATCATTTCAATCCAATTGCAGCAAAAAGGTTTCCATTTCACATGTAGTGAAATAACTCCTCTTATTTGCTTCTAAATTCCATCTTTCCCAGTTAATGTCCTTTTAAAACACTGCTTCTTTTTGCTCCTTTACAATCAGTACCTATCGCTCAATAATGAAAGGTCAATTTTTGACCCAAACCAATCCGTGACATAACCATCCATTATCCCTGCTTGTTGATTTTCAAAGAACTGTCCGTGCTGCCCCAAGACTGGCAGGAGTACTTTACAAACACCTGAAAATATAATTAATTGTTTTCTTTTAAATCAACCCTCAGAGACATTTTTTGTAGTTTATACTGCTTAGGCATGGTACTCAATTTTGTCACACTACCTAGTGCATTTTTGTCGTCTTCTCTTACCTCTGTTGCTTAGCTTGTAAAGCCTCTGGGAAAAATCCACCTTTTCTTTCTGTGACTACAGCCTATAACACAAAAGATACCTGATCCATCACAAGTGCTGCAATATATTACAGTAACCAAAATAATTAATCTTCAATTTTTTGAAACAGATGACCAGCATAACTACTTATTTCCTGGCTGGTTTTCTGCAACTTTTTTTTTTTTTTATCTGAAGTCCTTCCTTGCTTCCTTCACTGTAGATGAAGGTAGCTCCTCTGACATATGACTACAATACACCCAGCTCCTCTGTATATGCCTGCCATACTGTACCATTTGCTCATTCTCATCTTCACAAAGCCTGTTCCCCTCCCCAAGTTCACCGAAGACCCTCTTTAGCCTTGACCTAGAAGAGACAGATGTCCATGGAAATGCAAACACCAACAGGCTAGCCAAGACAACTAACAGTGAAGTCTTTGCTTTTTCTCACTGGAAGCATCACAAAACAGCCATTCTCCTCTACTACCCATCAATCTTCACAAAACTTACGTAAGCTTAAAATCTTGAAGCCACCCCTACACATACAGTTTTCACCTACTAGTCAATTTCTAAGTTGTCAGGAGAAAAACGAAGCATAACTGAAAAAAAAATGAAAAGCTGCAACAACAATACCAGCACAAGTGTGCAGGAACAGTAGTAGCAGAAAACCAGTTCCTTATGCTTTACAGACCACCGCGATACAAAATCATAATTGTAAGAGAGTCTAAAGAATACACGCATATATAAAAATATGTGCCAAAGCAATGACAAATCACTTACAGAAACCTGTTTTCAAATGAACTGCAGCAGGATTCTATTGATATTTTTGCTAAGAAGAAATTAGTATATTTTCTTAATGTCACTGATAATACTATAAATACCTAGAACTGAAAGAAATCACTTACTCATCTCCATCTGGGCAGATTCCTGTAGTCTCATCATATTTTGTACAATAAACATCTGGATTGTAGTTAAAAGTCCCATCACGCCTTCGTATAGGTCTACGACGACGCTGATTTAGGAAATGCCAATGAAAACAGGTAAATGGTCTGTGCTGGGTACACTTGTGCTGCAAAAATAGGGGGCACTGCTCTGTCCTAAATTCCTTTAGATACCTAAAAAAATTAAACTGTGTTACAAGTTTATCTTATTGGAGGCACATTTTTACAGTATGAACAGGGCACTTGACAATTCAGTGCACACAGCCCGTGAAAAATTGTACAAATGTACCTGCATACAGTTTTACTTCCTATGCACAATTTACTGTTTAGCTGTTGAATACAAGTGACTTCATTTTTATTACAGATGCATTACTAATAAAATACAGTGGAATACCTGACAAATTATACTACATTTTGTAACTAAACTAAAACCAAGTGAATACATTAATTTTAAAAGCACAGTATTTACAATATTGTTCTAAGTAAACCACCAATCAGATTATAAATCCAACAAGTTCATATCCCTTACTACCATACCAAATAGTCCTACAAAGGTTATTTTAGCTAAATATCACATGTAATTTAAACAACAGTCCTTAATCACAACATTCCTAGAATGACACACTATATAGAAAGTTATAAGGTTAAAAGATCGTTATGAAGGTTATCAGGGGTTGTGAGAGGAAACTTATTTTAGTGACTATCAATGTCTATGTTGAGACAGTTGGGTCTTGCCAGAGTGGGCTCTAATGTGGCATTTGTCAAAGGAGACAAGACAGCACTTCTTCCTGTCTCAGTTATATCTCTTACCCAATTTCACAAGTTCATTATGTTGCTGAAAGTACAGAATGTTTGCAGAGGAAGGGGTAAAGAGGGGCTTTGAAGAAGCGTAGAGTTCCTAGAGGTATCTCAAAGTGTGCAGGATGTATCACAGGCTACCGGGCAATTGAAGATACAGGGAAAGGAAAGGATTAGAAAGAGGAATACATTTTATCTTTTCATTCTCAGTTGCTTATATTGGCACGTGAGGGATGTAATGACACAGAGTTATGAAGCATGTGTTTTAAGTTCAGATAAGAATCCCTAAACTATTCAGGACTGTGGGGCGGTAAAAAGAAAGAAAACAATTTTTTTTTTTTTTTACATTAAGCATTGTAGGACAGCCTGTAGCAGTATCTAGGTAAGTAGCTACATTTGTGTTGTCTTTCTCTGAGAGTACTGGAAACGTGGCATTATAGAAGTGATGATATGGGGGATGGGAGTAAAGGAATGTCACAATTAAGTGATAAATTATTGTGCATTTGTGGGGAGCACACGGTCCTACACCAGATGGGCTGACTAGCGCTAGAGGGCTGCAGAGACTATAGACTATATCGGAAGAAAACAGAAGCTTGCAGAGAAGCATATGGGAGGTGTCTTTCAGTACGGGACGGTCTGCAAAAATTGTTACGGAAACATCCCAAGGACTCGAGCTGCGGCTTGCTACTCAACGCTTAAGAGACGCGAAAGGACTGTTGTCATAGCTTGGAGAGGGCATTCTCAGAGTGCGGGAGGGCGATGCGGGGCTCGGGATGCCAAACGATGCCGGGGGAAG
>VWZK01021655.1:183914-242406 GCA_013396935.1 Baryphthengus martii | reverse complement strand
TGTCGGGGCGCCGGGCCGAGCCGCTTGCCGCCGGGCACTAACGCGGGTCTGCTCTGTACAGCTTGCCTGGAGGGCGAGAGGGCCGCGGAGGGTCGCGCCCCGGAGGTGAAGTTCCCGTGCCCTCTTGCCATGTGGGAGCTCGGACACTGCGATCCCAAGAAATGCACCGGGAGGAAACTGGCCCGCAAAGGGTTTCTCCGAACCCTGCGCCTCCGCCAGAGATTCTCGGGCCTTGTCCTCAGTCCTCTGGCTACCGAGTACGTCTCTCCAGCTGACAGGTGAGTCCTCGATGAAGCCGGCACCCGGTGACCGCAGCGCCTGTGCGCAAAGACCGCAGAGGTTCAGGCTGTGAGGAGGAGCGCTTGGTTCAAATGCTGCAGCGATGGTACACCGGGGAGAACATTTTGACCACCGACTCATAGCCAAAACTGTGCTACGGACTAAATCTGATTTTCCTGTTACGTTACATTGATGCATGAACATGAGAAACAGCCATTTTATTCCAGCAGATTAATGTTTTTATACAGCTGGTATCAGGAGAAAAAAGCATCTGTAGATCTTCATGAGAAATGAATGTATGTGCTTTGTAGGTTAATTTGTTCAGAATCACGCTACTGTATCCTTGATGATTCCATATTCAAATTCTTCGACTAGGCAACAGAATGCATTATATTGAAAAATTATTTGGGGGAAACGTTTAGAATTTTCTTCAAATGTGCCTGGAGAATTATTATAACGATGTCATTATTCAGAGAAAGGATTAGTCTTTAGAAACTAGCAGAGAACCAGTGAACTTTGGTGTACCTTTAAGAATGCAAACATTACTATTAAGCAGACTTTTCTGTCACATTTTTAAACCTAGAATTTTTCACTTTCAGTTTGAAAAATACAGATGAACCTTTTTTGCCACATGCATGCTCAGAGAAACAATGTGTTATTAGTGTGTCTCCTTGCATGGGCAAATCTGTTGCCAGTATAAAGTGGCAATTGTAATTCTCACTTATTTTATCAATAGAATTATAACATTTTTTTCAAATATGGTGATGTTTCTTTTTTTTTCAGGCATGTTATTGCTCAGAGTGGAATTGCAGTCATAGACTGCTCATGGGCCAAATTAGAAGAAACTCCCTTTAAGAGAATGAGAGGAAGTCATCTACGGCTACTGCCTTACTTGGTAGCTGCCAATCCTGTCAACTATGGTCGGCCATGCAAGCTGTCCTGTGTGGAAGCTTTTGCTGCAGCTTTCTGCATTGTTGGTAGGCTGCAATATGTCTGATGTTAAATATGTTACCAGCAATTCTTACATCCTTAATAAATCAGAACAGATGATCTGCAATAGAATCAACTGTAATGTTGTCCCCATGAGGCATTGCTTTGTTGAGTTTGGATTCAGATTATCAGGCCCTTAATGTTAGAAAAACTGTTTAAAAAAACCCAGAGAAGACAGAGAGTGAATCCTTAGGCACCTTTCTCTTAACGAGAGGTAGCAGTTATCTGTTAATAACCAGTTCTGCTAAAGAACAAAAGAATTTGCCCCTCTCTTGTGAGGTTTTGCAAACAGCACAGAACTTTCTTGACAGCTGAAAAGACATGCTGTGCTATACTACAGACAAATCTTACCTTTCTGAAAATATTTTATGCTCTGTACAGCTCCCTGAAGGGAGGTTGGAGTCAGGCTGTTGTTGGCCTCTTCTCTCAAGTAAGTAACAACAGGACAAGAGGAAATGGCCACCAGCTGCACCAGGGAAGTTCAGATAGACGAGATATTAGTAAGAATTTCTTTACTGAAAGGCTAGTTGAGCATTGGAACAGGCTGCCCAGGGAGTGGTGGAGTCATCATCCTTGTAGGTGTTCAAAAAAGGGGTGCATGTGGCACTTCAGGACATGGTCTGGTGGTCATGGAGGTGTTGGGTAGAAGGTTGGATTTGATGATCTTTGAGGTCTTTTCCAACCCTAACAATTCCACGATTCTATGAACAGCTGCTCTCTTACTGAAGGACTGTGGGAGCTAGAGCTTGAATCATTTATTACCTGTACAAAATATTTTTATATAACACTCACTAAAAGACTATGAATTTTTTTTTTATTCAGTTAGATATTTCAAGGTAAACTGAAATTTGAAAATAACTCTATCTTTTTTAAAAGTCTGAATCCCTGAACACTGAAAAAAATGCTGGCAAACATCTCATTATTGCAGTGATTCATAGGTAATGCAGTGAATTTAGCAATCTGTAAGTTGAGTGAAATCTCACACTGAAAAAGAAAATCGATAGTTTATTTTCTGTTTTAGGATTCCCAGACCTAGCCACCATTCTTCTAAGGAAATTTAAATGGGGTCAGGCATTTATTGACTTGAACAAAAATCTCTTGGAAAAATATGCAGCCTGTCATTGCCAAGAAGAAGTGCTGAGAGTTGAAAAGGACTTTTTAGCCAGTGTCCAAGAAACGAAAGACAACAAAATAGGTAAGAGAAACCAGACACACCACACACCCCCTTTTCCTAACTAATTTGCATACAATCTTTTCCTTTAATCTCATGAAAATATTGGTAGAAGATAGAAGCTTTGTTGAGATACCTTGTTCTGTTTTTATACTGTATTCTTACAAGCAAGTTTGCCTATTTTTTTCCATCCCAAAAAGATGAAAATGACGAAAATGATTTAGTGCATATAGTAATGTATTCAGTTGAACTGCAGAGTAATCACTCTGTGTAAGGATATTGGAGAACTAAGGAGTAAAAAGATCATCTGATGCTTCCTCATTTTATCTACAGAAGCTAAAAGCAGAGCATGAGTAAAAGAACTAGTAATTCAGGAGGATTACAAGAGAAATAAAGGCTGACTACATAAAACTGGACATGTTTACATAATCCCTAATCAAGACGTTTAAAATCAGACCTATAAAGACAATGAAAATAGTTTATAATAAGGTCAGTAGTTTATTTCCAAATTCTCCTAGTAACTTACTGGTATCCCAGTATTGCAGGCTGTATTCACAGGTGAGCATTTGGTCTCATTCAAGACAGCACAAAAAAAGCCAAATCAAATGATCAAGAACACATGAAGAGAGATGTTCCTAATTCATGTTTTCCTTATGCAGTGGTTAAGTCCCGTAAGAAGAGGCTAGGGGCTCACACTGCAAGGAGATGGTAGACAACCTTTAGGCATGCTGACCTCTCTGCCCTGATGTACTAGGCTGAATGAAATCATCCTGTTTGGTGAAAGCCTAACTATGGTTATACTAAGCTGAAGACAGTTCTTAAGGGGCAACACTACTATGCCAAATAAAGCACACTTCCACTCGCAGTCCTGTATATTTTCTGTCTGGACCGTGGTACCAAAGCTGTCATGCCTTGTTTGACTTTTCTGAGGTAACAGTTCTCCCAAGTCGTGTAAGCCAAAGTACATCTAACCCTAACTCAGCAAGAGCTAAGCCTGGACGTCTATACTTCACTTCTAACTATGAATTAACTAGATAGCCCTTTTAGAACAAAACCATTCTGAAAACACCCGTGTTTTCCTACAAAAAACCTTAGAAATCTATATGTACAGGTCTGACTACCCCTAAAGAGCTACTGAACCCCTGGGGGTGGAGCAGCCACAAAGGGCACAGAAAAGAGTGAAAAGACCAGAATGGGGGGCAAGACTTGACAGTTGTTTGTTATCTCCCCTGGTTTGTGACCAAATAACTCTGAAAAACTTACCAGAGAGCTGAAGCTAGATTCCCTATGCCTTCCCCTCCTTGTCAATAATCTTATCTGAAAATGAAAATTAATGCAGATCATTAAAATATGCCACCTTCATCATCTGTGTGCATTTTTTCCTTCTTTTCGCAGATCCATTTGATGTTGACTCAGGAAAAGAATTTTCTAATCCCAACAGATCAGTCAATTCCCCAGGGTAATGATAGTTCATGTAAATACTGTTTTCTTATTATAACAAGTTTTGCTTTTATAATCCTGAAAAATGTTTCCAGACTAGCACCAAGTGATGAAGAATCTGAGGACAGCATGAGCACTCCAGCTGATGCCACGGAAAGCAGTGATGAGAGCAGTCCAGAAGATCATGGTACTCTATCTGCGACAGCACATCAATCAACTATTTGAAAAATAAAAAAACCCAACCAAACAAAATACAAAAAAAAACCAAACACCAAACACAAAAAACCCAACCAACAAAAGCCAACAAACACAACCCACCACCCCACCCCCTGCAATAATCGCAAAGAGTTAGAACATCTTGTATAATTAAATTTTCTTGTGAACAGTTAAGTGTGGCTTATTCACCCGTAACTTAGTGCTTAGCAAATGCTTTCCTTTAGGAAATATGTGGATATATGTCTATTTATGCACATAGATGCTTTATGTTATTTCATTTTTAGGTAATTGTCTATGGATGCTAAGTATTATGTAAAGAGCCTGAAGCTTAGTTACAAGTTAAAAAACCCACTGTTACTCTTATCAATGTGCCTGGAAAGTGTTTTGTACGGATTATTTTAGTATGTTAAGTAAATCCTTCTACCTCCTGGGCAATATTTCAACTGCAAAACATGACTAAGTTATTGCCCTATTCAGAGCACCTACGCTAGGAAGAGTCTCTAACTTTTTGCAGGTAGGTAGTAATTGAAATACCTACCTGCTGTAGGTATTTCAACTCCTTCATCTAGTTTAAACTACCTAAGTTTAAAGAGGAAAAAGTGCTTCCTGGAATTAGTTAACATCTCAGTATGTTTTTCAGCAACCACACATGCTGTTTCTTCTGTTATTCATTGTAATAGACAGTTCTAAGCAACGTACAGTGTTTTGGCACTTCACTGCACCACCAGAGTTCAGGTCACAGGTTAAGCAGTGTTAGCTGCCTGTGTTCTCATCACTTGAGGGCAGACGTACACATTGTTTGGCCCTTAAAGATTCGAGTGGGACTCATCAACACTATTATCTTAGTTCACTTTTCCATATGCTTGCCAGTTGGTATAGCGGAAATGCAGGTTTTTCCTGTATATTTAACTACAATGCTTTTTTGAGTTTCCAGCACCTAACTGGAACTTATTAAAACCTAAGCCAGCAAACATTCAGCAGAATTTGAGTTACTAAGCACAATTCATAGTGTTACCTTCATATATACAAATTCTTCAAGTCACAGCATGATTTTCACCTCTTAACCTTCTTCTACGAGATTAATTGCTAGTCCTACTGGAGCTAGAAGTGGGAGTCAGAGCAGGAATTTTAGTGGTACAAATATTCCATTTCCCTTTAAAAAGAAAAAAAGAAAAAGGCCAAGTAAATGAATTTGGCAGGGAATCTTCTCCTGTAACTCAGTTTTGCAATTACTGCCTTTCCCAGGCCAAGGATATAAAGTCTCTCTCAAATCACCTGCTGCAACAAGGATTTCTAGATAGTGACAAGGAAGCTATTGTACAAAATTTTTAAAGGTCTGAATGATGTGAAAGTGTCAGCTATTCTAAATTGGGGAAATGCTTTTGTTATAAAGCTATCGTAATCAAATGCAGACAAGCAGAACAGATCTGAGAACAGAGCTATATCACACTTAAGAGTAACTTAAGTCTCCAGCAGTAGCCATTTTTTAGTAACAAAAGCACTGAAAAAGCTACAGCTCAGATGGAACAAAGCTTTTCACACTTCATATGTTTTGCAGAATGATTTTGACTAAAAAATACAATAAAAAAGTGAAAAGTTTAATAGAGGGAATATCAGTTTGACATACATGAAAATAACTTACATAATTTAACTGATTTCCTTTACAGAAGGAAACTGTAATTGCATAGAGCACGTCCTTTTCCTAAAAGCTATATACATTGACATATGGAAGAAGGCACAGAAGTATTTCTGACAAACAAGTACCATTTAGTCCCCAGCTGCTGTAGGTCCCCTTGCATTCCTTGGACAGCTTCTATTATTGTTTGTAGCAGTCTAATGCTTGTGTTATGTTAACGAGGTCACACCAGTGTTTTGATCCCTTTATGCACAGTAAACAAAGGGTCTCAGGCTAGTCAATTCCATAAGCTGTTTAAGAAACTGATCGAAGTCAACTAGCTGCAGTTACCACTCAGGGCCCAAAGAAGGGCCACATTCATTTTAGGGATGGGGTCAAGGTAAAGAAATGAAGACAACCTCTAAACAAAAGGTAAGTGCAGCATCACAGGCCTTAAAAACAGGACTTGCACTGAATTGTGTTCACAGCCATTTCAATGGCAGTCTTTTAATCATTTTAATGAAGATAAATGAAACAAAGCCCTTTATATAAACAGTTTATTTACTCTAAACAGCAACACAGACAGAACGCCATATAAACACAAAGGAAGTGATGCAGAATAAGGATGCTGGCTGACTTTGGATCTTGGAGGCTCTTAAGCAATAAACCTAGTTTCTGAAAGATAGAAAAACAAATTCAGGGAGGGAAGGGGGTGGAGGGCATGATGTTTTTTCATACAGCCAGCTAGAGGCTAAATATAGTTCTAACATTTTAAAGCATGCCTGCATCAGATAGCAAAGTAACTAGAGATACTAGTGAATTTATAGAAGTATAAAAGTTTATAATTTTACAGCAGTTGAAATACTGACATCAATATTAAAATAAAAGCAAGTTTTACATAACAATCAAAAATACAAAAGACTGAAGGAAGAGACCCTGTATGAAAAAACTGGGGGCAATTCAGCAAATTTAGAACTGTATACAAGTGGCGAATATGGAAAATGGCACACATACAACCCCCTCCCCTAAGTGGATATTAATTGTACATAGCAACATTAGATTTTGCAAAAGTTTTGTAAACAAGTTCTTGCCAAACCAATCCCTTCCTTTTTAAGATGCTGCATGACAGATGCTTATGATGGTGCAAACT
The DNA here is from genome assembly GCA_013396935.1 of Baryphthengus martii. NCBI lineage: Eukaryota > Metazoa > Chordata > Aves > Coraciiformes > Momotidae > Baryphthengus > Baryphthengus martii. The sequence continues at coordinate 235,545 of VWZK01021655.1, read as the reverse complement.
TCTTGGCTTGTGCTCGAACCCTCTTTTCGTATTCCACTCTGTTTTGGCTGAAAAGAAGAGAGAGAAAGAGTAATTACAGCTCGAGAAATCAGAGGCCATATTTCTTTTTCTCCTATTTCTCTTCAATATGAGACTAAGTCATTGCTGAAGGCAAAACCGTTAGGAATTGATCAAACACTACAATATATTAAAGGGTTTTCTGGACCGTTACTCTAAATTTCCTTTGAAGGGGAGTAAGGTACTGTTTAAGTAGTTACTTCCCAAACTTCATCTGTCGTCAAATGATTGTGCTCTCTGACTTCATACCATACCAGTCTCTATAAACAGGTTTGCACCTGGTCTTTATCAAGGCCAGCTGTACCTTACATGCAAGCACTCTCATTCATCTGAACTTAAGTTTTCCACTCCCCATGTTAAGACCTGAGATCATTAACAATAAATTCCAGTATAACAGCACAAAGTGGTTGCTAAGAGCAGCTGACTAACAGTTGGTGGACTTTACATGATTTTAAAATTATCACCTTTACTGCTTTGGGTAGAGAGGCGAAACACTCTAAGAAATGAGAAGCTGGTAACGGTATGGCAGTTTCAGCCTTTATCTCTGCAGATCCCAACTCACAGTGTTAGGTTTATCCTAACCTTCAGTTGAAAAAAAAAACAAACCAAAAAACTAACTCCACATTTTGAAAAAAACAAAGAAACAAACTCAAAAAACTCAACCAACAACAATAAAACACTCCACTATTGTCCACTAAATCTAGCATACTTGCTACAGAGTGATTAAACAAGCAAGTACTACTTTGGGGAACTATGACCAGTCATCAAGCCTCAGACTTAACACATAAAAGGGCAAGTTCTTATTTTCTATTCTTGTGCCAACAAGGGATGGTAGTAGCTTAGTAGAGCATCCATTTACATTCAACGCCATATTTTTTATTAGCTGTCAGAAGTGTCAGTCAAGAGCTAAACAAAAATTTGTTACCATTACTCTTGTGCCAAAGGTAGTTTACAGTGACTAGATTTTGCAGACAGCTTTGCAGTAAACTTAACTTACTTTCAGCTATGAAGGCTTGCTGCAGTAAAAAAAAACAAAGAGGCAGCAAGTTATATCCTCAGAAGTTGACAGTTTGGGAGGAAGAAGAAATGAAGCCAATTTTGGTCATAGCCAATGAACAGTTACCAGTAAACAGACCAAAAATAGTCTAGTTTCTTCTCATGAACAAATTTATAAATTTTATTCTACAATTTTTAAGCTACATTGCATTGTCGCATGAGAACGCAACCTAGCTGTTAAGTCTCACACCCTAAGAATCCACACAAAAGGATGTCTGCTGTAGTAGACTCTGCATGGCTACAGCAGAGAGGAGAAAGTAGGTTAGCACATTGAGTGCTAAAGTTAGAGCGATAGTACTAAAGCAACCAAATATTCTTAATCTGAATATAAAGTTTATTCTTGTTTAACATCTTACTAAAAGACATCTACTTATCTGCATCTTCCCCAGTTTTTAATCAGCTACATGAAATTACAGAGCATACACAGTCCTGCTTTGTTGAGCTACTTCTAACCAGCTACTCGTTATGTAGTAAGAGACACACTCTCAGACTGCAGAAACACAGTAACTCATCTGAAATACACATGTCCAAGAGACATGAAGAGGATAGATGGGAGCCTACATACGTGTGAAGCAATAAAACCCAGGTGTAATAGTTTATTCTCAATAGGTTTTTTTTCTAGAAGCACTTACAAAAAAGCGGAAAAACCCAGCAAAAACTGGTTTTGTACATACATATGAGGGAAGTGATAAATAAAAACCACACAAACTATTTATTTACACATGTATAAAAGTATATTATTCCTGCTCCATACTCCCTCAGAGTGACTTTTTTTTAATATAAAAATAAGAAACAAGAAAGGGGAGAGGCCTGCCTCCCAAAGGTGGCCCCTATAACTGTCCTCCATGTGCACTCAGTCCCAACAAGTCTGCAGTAGATATTTAAAAGATTTTAAGATTAAGCCTAAAAAAATAACCAGTACTTTTCAGCTCACAATTCACCACCTTCCCTTACCAATGCAAACTTCATTCTGCTAAAGTTACAAGCTTTCTGCACTTTTTAAACCATTCTTTTGGAAGAGCCGATTTTTACAAAACCCTGTCTATTTCTTACAGCAACCACAGCATCTCTCCTACACCCTTCAGGAACAAGTGGTTGTAGGTACTCACTACTGGACAGAAGTTAGTCCTATACTGATGAAGGAGACTTGTTACCTAATTCAGTGTCCTCAATCATGGTCTCATGAAATCACTGTGCCTCATCACTACTACTAAGTCTTTATGGGAAAGGATTCTATGTTGGGCTAGAATCAGGATTAGAATCATGGTCTAACTGAAAGAGTATTCACACTTCACTGCTATTAAAAGCTCAACTAGCCTATTAACCATGAAATTACTGTTTTGTTCAAGTTTAGCACAAGCTAAGCATCTCCACAGGATAGAGCCATGAAGGTAAGAAAATTCCCCTGATCATTCCTGAAAACATTTGCATATTACACTATAAGTAACTGTTTATGTATCAGCTTGAAAGCTGTCATCTAGATACTCACCAGTAAATTGTGTAAGCCTCTGCTTGAGCTGGGTCTTGAATATTTGGTTCATTTAGAAGTTCTTGTATTCCTAACAAGATCTGTGGAAGAATGAATAGAAGTAATATAGCCGTGCATATTACTAAGAGACATTAAATTAAGAAGACCCTTAGAAACCAATTGCTGAAACACACTGTGAACATCTTACATTCACATCAGATAAACAAGCAAAGCAAATAAAAAGTCATATTCTTAGGCCAAGTACAATTAATGACCTGTTTAATTGTGATTGCTGGCCTCCAGTCCTTATCCTCCTCTAAGATGGAGAGACACACCGTGCCTGAAGGATACACATTTGGGTGGAATAGTGGTGGTTCAAATTTACCTGATGAAGAAGAGAGAATTACTTACATGCAGTACTAAGACTAAGATCAGAGAGTTGGTTTAGATCATTGAAAATAAATAAATGGTCAAAGACACTCCCCCTCACCACCTGCCCAAAAAAACCCCACACAGACTTCTGGAGCTACTAAGACTGGTTTTCTTCTTGGCTCAGCCTGCACCTAAAGCAAGCACTCCATTACATCTGTGGTATCAGTACAAGTAGTGTAACACTATCACTGTGTCCGGTAATCTTTTGCTTTATAAAATCTATACACTGACAAAATAGCTTGTAGCAGCTTTGTGATAAAGACCTTTGTAAACCAATCCTGTCTTTACAGCCTCACATACTACCATAGAAAGGACAGATATGGCCCTTCACTCATCACTTCTCTCCTCACTTTAAAATAATGCGAGTTCCAGAGAAAGACGACTACATTTCTAGCATTTCTTCAGTTTCACTTTTCCTCTATCGAGACGCACTGAACAGGAGAAACCAAGTTTAAGTTGCAGGACTGACTAAAGGAGCAGGCTTGTGCAGCTCTCCTCCTGCTGCTCAACCTATATTCTGGCATTTCTTTAATCTTTACAGGACTTAAAAGCAACATCCACCATTTTGAGTAACAATGAACACTTGTTAGTGTTCATAACTATATGTTAGTGCCATTTTCTAATCCATCTGACATAACAAGTAAGTCTTGCTTAGGAGCTACTCAATGAAGTTCTGCAGGAACTCTGAAGTTGCACAGTAAGAAGTCTTACAATGACATACATGCGACTGGTAAGTCACCACAGTTTGTTTAACACTTGCAGGATGTGCTAGCCAGTATTTCTCAAGATAGTAATGTTAAATATTTCCTATTTATATTTTCCCCTTATGTCATATGTATTTAGGTGTAACATGTATTTAGGCAGTAACAACAAAAGGAGTAGCCAGGACAACCAATACAGCTGAAACACCAAAATGAAATGAGAAATAAGCTGCTGTCAAGAGTAATTTGTAATCACTGTCATTGATTTGATATGGCAGCCAATTCAAGAATCAAGAGACTAGGCAAGGCAACTGATGTTTTCAGATTTCTAAAGCAGGTAAGTTTGAGATGGGATAAGGTAAATTCAAAAACTTAAGAGTGGTATCTAATGGTATATTTTGTACACAGTATCAGAAAAAGAACAGATCCATGTTTTAGAGCAAGTCGATGTAAAGGTTAAAGTTGATGGAACTTTTTTATTATTTTTTCTAAATTCTTGCCTTCTGAGTTCTTGGCTTAGAAGACCAACTTCATTAGTAAGAACACACAAAGGGATTTGGTCTAACCGTGCCTACCTATTAGCTTCCAAAGAGTGCCGATCAAATAGTGAACACCTCAAGTGGTGCTTTTGTCAAACTTTGAGGAAACCCACACAGCAATCCTTCTACCCTACTAAATTTTTTATATTGAGCACTTAATTTCATCACAACTTTCTAAAGGCGAAGTGGTGGGTGGGGAAAAAAGAGAAAAGCAATTTTCCTTCTAAAAGAGTATCTGTAATAATAATAAGAAAGTAATAACCATTCATAGAATCTCACAGACTAGTTTAATACTGCTCCAATAAACCCATGTTTTTTCGTATTTTTACTTACATTTTGGGGGTGAAGAAGGGTAGTCATCCTTGAAAAGCATCCGTAGTTTAAATAAGCCTCCTTCCCATGGTGTCTATGAAAAGTTATGGTAGAGTTTCGATTACAGCATGAAGAAGTCAAACTTGTGTAAAAAAGATTATCAAGAATACAGTTTCTCAAGCAAAGCACAAGACATCCTTCTGCAACAGAGTACAAAATAGCTGTCCTATGCTGTAGCATGCTGTCTAGACTGAGACAAGTTATCCTACCTAAATAGAGTTGAGAAAGAAAATCCTGCTTTTCCACTACATACAGGTAACAAGTGTTGCCGAGTCATCAACAGTTGGGATCATTGTCAATAATTCCATATACAAGTAAAACTCTCTTAGTATGTAGAACAGAATACTTCTAAAGTTTTACGTGATACACATGCAATGAGGAAGGGGCCATCATATCCAGACTTAAAGTAAGTCTGAGAAGATAGGCTATGGATACACCCCTTAAGCGTGTGGACGTAAATGGCTTCTGCTTTGCCTCATAAGAATGTGGCTAAGAAAACCACAACAACAACAACAACAAAATCTAAACAGCACTGTAGTTACTGCAGTTACTGTAGTTACTAGGAGGTTCACTAGTCTAAATTAACCCTATCTGCATTTGGTAGCAAATAGTCTCAGAGATTCCATCTTTTTGTATAACAGAAATTCCAAGAAGCTTTTTATCCCAAACAGAAACCGAAAGAGCCCCTATAAGGGCTGCTCCCATGCTACAGAGCGGATCAAATAAGACAGCCCTACTCAAACGGGTCACGTAAACACAGGAAAACATCTAGCAAATGACAAAAAGCCTGTCTCAAATATATACTTCCTTGTCCTCTTATTTGGAAATAGAGGAAAAAAAAGCCAATTTCTGACAAACTGATTTCTGGTAAGAAGCGTAGAAATACTGAAAAATTATTGCATACGTAAAACTCAGACCACCTCTCTGTGGCTATGAAAACACTGTAATGAAAGTACAAGTGTTGGGTTCATTCTTTAAAATAAACTGGAGTAAAAACAGTTTCACGTCTTATCAGCATAAATGGTCAACCCTTATCCTCAAGAACAGACCGTTATCTGAACACCATCTTAGGAGGAAGTCCCTCATTATTTCCTACATCATTATTTGATTTTTAGCTGAAGGAAAAAGAAAAAAGGAAAACAAAACGCTACAACAAAAACCACACACAAAAAAGTACTGCATTGTCATTGGTGTCTATTGTGTAGTCTCAAACTAGAATAGGAAAAAGACATGCTACAGAATAACAAGATAACTGTTTTAAAAGGCAAACAAGTTTAAATACACTACAGCAAAAGTAATTAAAGACTTGTTCTGATCAGCTGTAGTTGATTGTCAACAACCAGAAATATCTGTTCTCTGTACCTTCTCAGAGGAGACAAACTTGTTCATTTTTAAAAGAGGGGAGCCTTTTGATAGAACAGACTGTTCCTATATTGTTTGATTTCATTCATAGGGGAAAATAAATAGCTTTTAATAATTTCTCCAAGTAGAACACCAGAACAGTCAACAAGAAGTTTTTACTGTTCTTTTGATAGAGCAACATATCTTACGGACGAAAACTAGCAGACACTTAAAAGCTTTACTAAGATAACAGTATGACAGCAATATCATCAAGATCGTATTGCGTTACTGGAAAGGTAGCAGATGTTTGAGTCAAATTCTAGGTATATGACAGATATGTTGCCAAAAAAAAAAATTAAAAAAATGAATGGAGATATCCAACCCAGCACTAATACCACTTTACTTCAATTTTTGATCTGATGGACAAGAGAGCATCTTGCTTGTTTCACCTACTCATCCATGTCAGGGAAAGCAGCTGCAGTGCAGCATGCCTCCAAACGCAACAGCAAGAGAGAGCAACTGGTTGGTCAGGCAGAGATGAGCAGGGCACGCTGTTTCTTGTTAAAGAAATGGCACTTTTACTCAAGTATAAACTCTGATTTTTTAAAAATAAGTCTCTACCAGGAATCACACGAGCATAACTGATCTTTTCCTTGTGAAATACTTGTCTAAAAGACAAGAAATTGTCTTTGAGGGTCTTATTCACTCTATTTTGTGGTTTATAAAGCTTTAAAGCAGTAGCATGAAAATGTCACATATTTAAAGACAACATAAGGTACATTACTGCCTATTATGAGGGATAATCTTGTTTTGGCAGAATACACATGGATGAGTTTTTCCTTACAGTTAAATTATTTTTTTCACGTGCTTCTCTAAGGACTAGAACTGCGCAGACAGCTACCAAAGTATTGAGCTGAGTTATAACCATAGCAGCAATCCAAGTTCAACATCAAACTGAGGCAGTAGTAGAGAATCTACAGGGTTTCCCTACGTGTTTTGTCTTCTCAAAAGCTAAGTAGTGAGATCTTAAGGGGACTTAAGCAAGTTCTCAAGAGGCAGCGGAACACGCGGAGCAACAGAAGGCTGCCCACATCCAATGCAGAAGTACTGAAGACCTCTCCCCCCCCCAAAAAACAAACCACAAACCAAACCCACCAAGTAATTAATAGTATTATCTCAGAAGAAACAATCACAACCAATGAATTCAAGAGTAATCTCTACATGCTAAGTAACAACTTGAAAAACAGAAACAAGATTCTGCTTGGAATGAGATCTTATAATGGCAGTGTACAAAATCAAAGAAGTTTCATGCATTAATGATTACTTCCACTTCAAAATTTGCATTTGTCATATCCCCTAGAACCAGATCAAGCTGATAAAAATAAACAATTCTGGTCTCTATAGATTTTTATGCTTTCCCTTATTATTTTAAGGAAAAAGACACAGAAGCACAAGTAAAATCAGATAAAAAAGAAACAATGGTAGAGAGTTCTATTCTTTCTCATACAAAAAGAGAAAATTCCATTAAATGGAGGGCAACGAAATTCCATGTTGATAACACAGAACTATTTTCCATGAAATCCAAAAAGTTAAAAACAGTGCTACAGCACTTCTGTAGGACTGAAAGGTCTTACTATTTTGTGGATAAAAAAGGTACAGGCACTTAATCAGCAAAGCTAACATTTTTGTAGTATTAATTTTCAAGATTTAGGGCTTAAATCAGCATCTAGAAAGAACAGACATCACAATAAATGCTGGCATGAAGCAGAAGACAATCTCAAGTTTGCTCAATGCAGGATTCTTACGCTCTCCTCTGAAAACTTGTATTCATAAGGTGTTCATTGCCAACGGTTGAACAAGTGTATTTTTTTTAGTGTCTTTCTTAGCCCACTCCACCTGGATTCTAAAGTAGCAGCAGGATCCAAATATTTCCATTAAACTACGTGCAAGCTATAGTCTCAGTTGTCAGTGTGATGCATGAGCAGGCTTATGTTACTTTTCACTGCAAGTGAGGTGTTAGGACAACAGTAAGTCTTACCCCTTTCTTTCCTGGAATAGCACACTCCCAGTTCATTAGATTCATTGTGCCATCTGGATTCTTTGTAGGTACTGCTACAAATCCCTGAATTAAGGCAAAAAGTCAAAGAGTGAGGATTTCAGATGATGTTATTTAGAATACTTCACGACGTTATCTTAACACTAAGTTATTTCTTTTTGTACTACATAGTTTTAGGTAGCTTTTTAATGAAGCAAAAAAAAAAATCACCACATCAGGGTAAAGAAAATCATAATCAAAAGACCAAACTAACTGTAGTCAGAAATTTGTCAGTTCTCATACTTACAAATGGATGATCTTTTCTCCAGGCTTTTCTCTCCTGTGCAAGTCTGCTAAGAGCTATGCCAGACATATTCAGAGTCCCTCTAAAACAAAAATAATTGCTTTTAGTGTAAGTTTTTACTTATAGTGTAAGCTACACATTATGTTATGTTTATAAATCATGTTCACTCAAAAAATATTTTGGCCTCTAACTTTCACCACTATGGCCAAGATACACATTTTTGGACACCGTGCAGAAGTCAAGTTCAGGAATAGCATCAAGTTTACCCATGTCAACAACCTTTTAGTTACTGGACTTCACGTAAAAAATACTACTCTCATCTAGTGTTTTATATTTGAACCACATCTTAGGAACGACTGATGGTAGCTTGACAACAGAAATACTATTACTAATGGCAAAAGCGCTCAGACTTCCTATCTGTGCGACTGACAAACATGTATCTATCTTATGCCAGAAAAGGTATGGCTTTCTTCTGTAGGCAAACACCTGTAATGCTCTTGTTTCTGACAAAGAGTGTAATAAGAAATGTTATTTTTAGCCTCTAAGTTCCCTTTGAAAGCCAGTATTCTATACAAAAGCAACACAGACACAGAAGCGATCACCTCAGTTTTCAGTGATGCCTCTATACCACTACTGGATGGCAGCAGGAACAGACAGAACTACAGAACAGAGCTCAGGAAGAGAGGACAGCCCACTCATTCCACAAGGCAAGTTTTCAGTTCCAGTATAAACCAAATTATCTTTCTGCAGCTTCACTGCCTTAGTAACGGCCAAGTATGGTGACTGAGACGGCGGAAGAATCACACAGAACACAGGTCACTATCACATATGACGCAAGAACGGTCCTAGACACCGTGGCTGCAACAGAGAGGTGCTTTTCAACACCGAAGAGAATTCTCTATTCACCCAGAATAGTCGTCAGGTAAGTTTATTTTTCAGTGTCAAACTGTATCTAAACTCAGGGTTTCGTTAGCCACGTCATCAAAGCAGACTCCAGTGAACCGGAGTTCAATTCTCCTCCCTACCGCACTTCTATCCATTTAAAATAGGAGCTGACACTCGGCAGTTGGAGAAGTCAGGTCAATTCGTTCTCAAGTCCACACACAGACAACCAGCCTTTATGACAGCCAGGACAGCAGAATTCTTCCACTAAACAAGCTCACAGAATTCATGAAATAAGTGTTACCACTCTATCGAGACAAACATTTAAACACTGGTTAAGAATTATGCAAAATTCACGTGCTATTAACATGCAGATTACTTGTAAGAGTATTACAGTCTCCTACTATAACCGGATGAATTGTCGCTCACAAAGATGCTTCTTTTAAAAATCTCACATGTTCGTGCTATGCCCGTTAGCATGTTCATGCTGAAAAGACTTACCAGGCACTGACCTATTCTGTGTAAGATATGTATATAGGTTCATCTCATGTTCATCTGCTATACCCTTTAAAGATTAGAGGACAGCATGCTTCCAATGTAAGTATTTACACATCATCAAAAGTGACTTAGCAGTATAGACACCTTAACTGAAAGTCTTTAAAAAGCACCATATTAAGAGTTTTATGCAGGACAGATGGTATTTGAAATCCCTCCTCCTAGCTTTTTTTCAAAGTCAGTTTTACATGGATGGCAGCAACCCATAATTTCAACTTCAAACCAGCAATTAAATTCATCTCAGATAAAGCTTTTTAAAAGGAACCATTAACAATGAGTAAACACACACACAGAGATCTTATATCCTGTCCAATATTCCTCTAGTATTCTCAATGCAAGTTTGCAGAATTTGACATAAATTGTACATATCACTTCAGATTTTAGTCTGTTCACACACAAGAGATGTGGATCCACTAAAAAAACACTATCAGAACAAAAAGACTCTCCCTTAACCAAATGACACAGGCAGACCTTTTAAATATTTTGTGAGCCCGTGTCTTTGCAACGGATGTAAACAAACTCCTGAACATATGGCAGAATTTCAGTTGTGCTGTTAGTACCTGATGGTCCCCTGTAATAATACTAACCTCCCCAGAATAACTGGAGAAAGTTATTTTTTGCCTATAAACTACAGAAATATTCTTAGATAGTTTAGTAACTCAGCTACCTTTCCTACAAGAAACATATTACAGAATGCTTTCAAATACATGAATTATATTTCCTGTGGCTAATAGCCAATTAATTACATACACCTCTAGGGAAATGCCAATGTTCCAGAAGGCATATAAACAACATATGTCCTACAGAACATCACCAATCAAGTAACTTTTCAACAGAATAAAAACAACCAAACGACCAACAAACAAATTTTCAGGCTCTGTATCCTGCTTGTTTTTGCAGCTGGTTATGCATTATACTGCACTACTAAATTAAAGATTTTTCTTACATTCCTTAAATACCTTTTCAAATCTTGAGGCATTTGTCTTAGTTAAGTACTGACAGACTACATCCAAAACTTCAGACTATACAAGAGACCACAAGCTTCAGTTACCCTAGCAAGGGCAAACAAGCATCTAAGAAACTCATTACAAGCTACTATCAAGCAGAGCAGAGACAAAGAAGATTGAAAGCCCACTTCAAAAATTAAGATCTCATTAGGTAAGCATCCTCTCAAAAGCAAATCAATCATCAATCGATCCATTGACAATGTGCCAACGTACAGACTCTCTTAACATCTCTCCAGAAAAAAAAAAAATAGCTTTAGTTCTGCTGGAGCTTGAGACAGGGCACCCCAAAATTGATCATCTCAGTATATATTTTGGTCTCAAAAATTACAGAGTAGCAGGAACGAGTGAGATAGCAAGCAGGTATTAAGCCTGAAGATAGGACATTCTCACTGGTAGTTTTATCTTCTTCAGTAATTTATGTGCTCGGTTTGTTTGGCTACTTCACCCTCCTCTGAAACAGTAGTTTTCCAAAATATCTGTATGTTACGTTTAGCTCTTGCAAACTTTTGATACACTTCGAAAATGCAAGCTATTTCTACTGACCTGAAATAGTTAAAATCAAACAAAAATAATCCCCCTCCAACTGCAAACACCCCCAAATATCCCAGTTCTTAGGCTTTTGATTTGATTTTTGTTGGTTTTTTTTTTTAATTTACTGTTGTTGTTTTTTAATATGACTTCTCACTTGTTTTATTTGTCTGAGATAGTTACTGCTAATGAATAAAACTGAAGTCCCAACATAATTAAGTGCTACATCACCGGAAGGAACACAAACTTTGGCACTGGAGGAAGTATATCACCCCTGTCTTGCAGGGGCCATACAAACCTAAGAGACCCATCCTCATGTCTTGTTTTAACTCCCCCAAATATGTCCCAGCATTAAGCAGTAGCAATATCCCTTTTACTGCTAGTGACTCATTAGAAAATTAACAGAAACTTACAAATTTACTCAGTAGCTCGCCTCTGTTGCTGTTGCAAAACAAAACCAACACACTCATCATAGGTGCAAATGTGTTCCTTTACAGATGATTTTACCCACCTATACCTTCTGACAGGGGAGGATGGGACCTACCTCCAAATGCAAAAAGCAAGTCTTGCAAAGCTTTCCTGTGCCACAGGAACAGCAATCACACCCACAATCCTGACCCATGACAAGTCTCTGAACATATCAGCAACATGCTCTTTAAGTCTCAGGAACTTTCAACAGCTCTTACTAATTCCAAACAAGGAAAAAAAAAATAAATCTTTAAAATTGCTAGTCTCACATTTTTACTCTGCAGGTTAAATACTGACACAGGAAGAAATTACAAGTTGGAGTAGTTTCCACCAAAACTATACAAGCTTTACTTTCCAAAAGGCTGGAGAAAACCAGGGGCTGAGGTTTAACCAAAGCACGTCAACCCTAAACAGGAACAGAAAGTCTCCTCCTGCCTCCAGCATGAAAAAGGTGGAAGAGGCGGCACTAGCCGAAGGGCTACCTGAGCCCCCAGAAGAACAAAAAAGGAACCGCGCGGCAATCACTCTCGGTGCCCGACGGGCCAAGTGACTTAGCCAGGGGCAGCCGCGGGGGGGTTNGCGCCGCGCCAGGCTCCGCCGTTCCAGGCCCCTCGCCCGGCTGGGCCTCACCGAGATCGGCCGCAGCACCGCGCGTGTCCCGGATCGAAGCGGCAGCGAATGACCCGGATGTTCCCGACTCGGCTCCCCCCCCTTTGTCTCTGCTCCGGAGTTTCCCTCCCTCTTCCCTCGGCGCGGAGCGCGGCAGCGCCGTCTGTCCCTCAACCCGACCCGTCCGTGGCGCTGCGCCGGCGCGGTATGACCCGGAACGCGATCCGTCCACCACGCTTTACGCGTCCTCTCGACTCAGGACCCAGAGGTGCCCAGAACAGCGCCTGAGCACGGAGCGCAGGAAGGAATTCTGGCAACCAGAACCCCTCCCGGTTGCTCCCTCAGCTCCCACGGCCCCATAGGACACCGTGTGAGTTTTTACCTCGGCCGCTGAGCGGGTCACCCGGGCCCTGGGCGGCCTCGTCTCTCGCACGGCGTTACCGCGACTCTAGCAGACCGCGCCTGCCGCGGTACGCGCTCGAGCCTGGGCGGGCCCCGCCCTGCCCACTGTGCCCAGTCAGACCTCTGATTGGGCGCTGGGGGCTCTGCCCACCTGGGGTTTCGCGGTGATGGGCAGGCGGCAGAGGCAATCAGAGGGAGCGGGGGGGGCGCCGTGGCCTCCTTTGGGGCGGCCTCCTCTGCGGCGGCCTGTGGATGTGCCTTTGGCCCGAAGGTGCTTTTGTGTTGCCCCGGTGGTGAGAGCGGGCGCGCGTCGTGCTCCTCTGTTTTGTTTCCCATTGCTTTGTCACGTATGTTCTGGAGGGAGGAAGTGGCGTTTGGCCTTTAAGAATGTATTTTTAATGCCGCACAGGGTATGAATGGTGTGCAATTCTCGTCTTGGATTTACCTAATTTTAATGAAGTGTAAGAAGATTCAGTCCTGAAATGTCTGCTTAGCCATGCTTTGCACTGGCCTGTGTTTGTTTATGTTTCTTGAGTGTTTTCTGTGTGGTATTAAAATTCAAAATGGTTCATCTTCTTGGGAACTCTAGAATGAACTTTTCAGTAAATAATCACTTAGATTTGAATTGATGCTAATCAAACTACATGCTGTAGTTAGGGTTCCTAACTGATGCCCAACATGTGAGCCCGCATCTGCAAGAGCAGTTCATTTTAGGCACATTAAAACACCTACTGGAGGAACTAGCTTTCTTCCTAACTCCAGGCGACTAGGATTCAATTACAACTGGCACCTAAGGCTGGCAGAATGAATCCAGGCATTGCTGGACACTCATGGTTATACTTTGTTCTATTTGGCCTTTAAAATTCCCACTTAAAATTCTTTTATTTTTCTTTCTGTATCACTTCAAACATGATGTACACAATATGCAGCTTTAAACCGTCTTTGAGAAAACGAAAACCTGTTGCACAAGGTAAGGTAGTAATGCGCGCTTCACGTTTGTTATGGAAGGGGCAAGATGTCATCAGTTAAAACTGCAGCAATAAAAATGGAGGTGAGGTATTTAAAAAAAACCTTCTACTGGCAAAGATACTACAACACTAGGCTTCCTTCTGGGAGACAATGGGTATGGAGTCTTCAGTTGGGGCTTTAAAAGTAAGGTAGACAGTACATGTTTTAAGTGTAGTAGTTGCTCCTGCTTTTAGCCAAGGGGATGAGCTGGGTTGTCTGATAGAGCTTTTTCATGCTTTTTTTTCCCATGAACATTTCATATTCTCATTTAAATTTATTTTGATTCCTACAGAAAGGATGGAGAAGATACTCTTTCTGTTTTTTTACCTCTCTAGGCTGGTCTCATGAAAACCATTGAGCTGTCAAAGCAATGAGTATTGCCTGACATAGCAAGATCTTTGTTATAAACTCAAATGTCCTTTAAGAAACCTCACTGCCAGCGGAGATGAAAAAGGACGAACTCCTTCCACAGAAGCATTTGCAACAGCTCTACATCATTAAATAAGCCTCTTGTTCCAGATGGGTTTGAGTTTGTGCTTGGAACTGCACATCAACCAGGTCGAGAGAAGGAGCTGAACTGACTTTTCAGGCTTGGAATTCACCTCCAGTGGTCAAGGCTGGCCAAGGCTGGCCCAGGCGCGATGGTCCATTTGCCCTATTCCCATCAAGTCTTCATTTAGCTTCTCTCCATAAATGAGTTATTTAATAGCAGTTGTGTTTTCTTGGAATGAATGGTTCCTGTTCACATGTGCTTTAGCCAATGACGTATCACACGGATGTAAAACAGGATCCCTGCCTTCCTGTGGGCCCTTGCTCCTGCCCAGCTTTCTCTTTTCCTAATCAATGGATACCTATAACAGCATCTGTCTTAATTTCTTTATTCCTTTTAACTAGTAAGCGCTGGAGAGGGAGGACAGTTAGCAGCTGCATGTACTGAAAACATCCTGACAGTCACAAATGACTTGGGTAAAGAGGGGAATTTCAAAGATTTTAATGAAAACACCAGTTGCAGGCTGATTCACAAAGCAGCTACTGGATGCCATCTCAGCAGCATGCTACTTGGTGAAAATATATTTGAAATGTCTTGTGGTGTCTCTGCACTAATGTGGAATACAGACTTTCAGTACGACTGTTAAAAGTTCAATAGGGACTATTCCAAATCAGACTAAAGATCAGTCTATCTAAGAAATCTTTTGCCAGTAGCAAATGCCCACAGTAGAACCAGGACAGACATGTACCCCCTTTATACCTTTCCCAGTGATTCCAGTGACATTACCAAAAGCCGCAGGTTTTAGGGGAAACTGTTAACAAACCACTCAGAGGATTTATCGCATGAAATTGTGCCAGTTGCCTTATTACAAAGTGCCAATTTCAGTTAGCTTATTTTTTTCAGACAAAGCACTTATATTAAAAAGCAAAATACTGGATTCCAAAATAAATCTCTTATGTTAGGCATGGTGATTTGCATGAAAGGAAATATATGCATGCTGATTAGTTAAAACTCGGTACATGTTTTTGTGTGATTATATATCCATGCCAGAGGGGACTATTTCCTATAATGATCATAGTAAATGAAAAGGAAAATTACATTAATTTCCCAGTAGATATGTATCTGAATAAACATGACATTTTTGTGACAAAGTCTTTGGGGCAGCAGAAAAGGATATGCCTCCTTTACAGAGGAAAAGGTATTGCTGCTTTGAATCGCTGTACAAAAATGCAACTACATTTTTATATCTGAAGTGCTAAACTAGGAATATCAGTGGTATTACATTGTTAATGTCAACATTAACAGATTTAGAAAAGAGAGATTTAAGACATCAGACTTTAAAAGGGAAAAAACAGGTTTATTTCATGCAGTTTACAATACACTACTGTTATGAAAAGGAGGTTAAAAAATACCCGCACACATTTCAATTGTATGTTTGTTTTAAAAACGACGGTTAACTGTAACCATCCTCAAATCATGTGGGAAGCCCTAACAGATTTTTATCCAGGGAAATTCCATGGATTCAGCTTCTTGTCTACGTCTGTGCTAAGAGTTTTGGATAATGCAAAAGCATTAAAACCAGACCAAAATGCAAACTTTGCTGCAGTAAGAACACTTCAGAGATAATGAATTGGCACAAAATAAAGTGTTATTGCTAATCCACTATCCAGGAAATAATATGTTGCAAGTATGGCCACTTGGATATTAATGCAAACAGCTGATGCACAACTAATTCTGAGACCAGTGATTTAGGGGAGCAGGAACAAAAAAGCCACAACCATCTGTTCGTTCAGCTGGGTAGGTGGGCCTAGAGAGTCCACAGGAAATAGATTTTTCATCGCTAGGCTCAGATGAGGGTCAGGACAGAAGCAGGTGGAAATAGTTGCCATCTGATACTCCTTCAGTTTGGTGATCTTGTTTCCATTCCACATGGACAGGTTAGCAATGCTTCCCCTTACAGTGTCTTGGCAGTTTTTTCATCCTAGCAAGTACACATGAGCTGGGTCAAGTTTGAGTAAAGTTGTGCATAAGCTTTTGGAAAATCTTCAAAAGCAGCAAGAATCATGTACAGATATTATCTCTTACATTTCAGATGATGAAGCCTGGAAATCTGAACAGATGTTAAGTCAGGTTGAAATTTAGGCTCAGCTTTCTATGGCAAGGAGAGCACTGTCACAGAACCTTCTCCCCTTCAACGCACACCTAAAGTAGCAAAATAACTTTCTAAAAATTTTCTCTCATTACAGTAGTTATTAACACACAACATCCTAAAAGAGAACCCTTAGATGGGCCCACGAAGCTGCATTTGTAGCAGTAACTATTCACTGAACTTTCAAGAAGTTTACTTTAGCAAGGTCTACTGAGGCATAAAGGACAGCTAAGTCACAATGAAATAGTCAGTGACAATTTCCTGGGGCAGAATATTCCTAAAAGTCTCTCTATTGCCAGTGCTGTTCATCAAAGTTGTGAGATTTCAGCATAGGCAACACTAAGCAGTGGGCAAGTGTCTCTAGCGTATTTCTTACCAAGCTGGATACTGAAAGTGCAAGCAAGCCATATATGAACATCTCTATGTGCAATGGATTCAGCCATTTGTAAAAATTATTTTAGAATCTATGAGTTGAAAGAAAACAGACTAGCTGCTTTTTAAACATTTTATGTTTCTGGAATTTCAAATTAGCCCTGGAAAGTACTTTAGCCCTTAGTATTTCTGCACTGAAAATGGAAAGAGTTCCTTCTGTCTGACAAATTTAGGCAAACTGAACAAGATCTATTTAGCCCTTTAAAGCCTCAGTTCAGTAAGAAGTCTTTAAAGACAGCTACTGATTGTCGTGAACCCAAAGAAAGAAAAGTTACATGACACTGAGTTCAGAGAGCCTTCCACCTTTTTTTTAAAAAAAAAAATAAACAAATCTGAATATTTATATTATTTTAAGAATCAGTAATACTACACATAAACCCAGGTAAGATCCTGAGATTGTCCTAAAGCTGGAGATAACTGCAGTTCAAAATATAATTAAAAAACAGGCAGCATTCTCAGACTGTATGTATTTCCAAAATTGTTGTGTTGGAAAAGACACTTCTCCAATGACCACGGGAAGTTTTAATCCTACCATCCTTACCTAGCAGGTACTGTTGAAAGATGTAATAAAATCTCATCTCTTTTCAAGGGCCCCACCTTTCATGGCTGATTGAAGAAGTTAACTTGAAAAACTTAAAAGATGCTTTAGATGTGGTACGGGAAAGAATAAAATAGAAGAATTACACTTCCTAGTGAAGTGTTTCCTACACATCTCTAGTGAACAAAAGCCCAGGCTTCATCCCCAGACTCCTTCACTTGACTTTGATGTCCATGAAAAGCTCAGTGCTTCACACTTCTCTCAGTACTTCTCAAGGAATGTTTTCCAGTATACCTGACTGATCGGACAATACACACTACAATCCAGTTTCTAGGTAATTTCATTCAATCAGATACTATTGCACTTCTGCATTTCAAGTTCATTTCTGTAATAATAAAAAATAGTATTTTGTGATTAGTGTGTGTTAACTTGCTGGTAGTAGCTCTTTACTGCTCAAAAAGAGACTGACAACTCTCAACAACCTCAATAGATGTTCACAGAATACACTGTTCTGTTCTGAAAAGCAGTTTTCTGAAAACAACATCATCTTACTTAACAGACCTGTTCCCTACGCATGCATGCAATCACGCTTTCTCCTGTTTAATCTGCTAGAAGTTTTCATTTTTCTCCTAAAATTAACCCAACAAAACCTCTGTCAGAGACAGAGTAGATTCATTCAATTTTGGTATCTTCAGGAAATAGTCCTGTATCTAATCCGTTCTAACTGTGCATTCACAGTGCTACAAATGGAGCTATACAGCTATTGTCTTCAGATTTTCTTTAGACGAAGTTGGATGGATACCTTGAGATCAATTTCTTAAGAAATACCTTTTACTAATACTGCAATGAAAGATGAAAGCAACTTCTATCATTACAAGAAACCTAGCTGTTTGAAAAAACGACAGTACAATTTCCAAATTTTCTGAGTATACGATTCCAAGGACTGAACATTTCGTAGAAAATCAATATAAGCTTCTAAATACAATCAGGCCTTTGACACACAATTAAATTACTGTGGGATAACAAACTGCAATTAGCCATAATCCATGGAAACCCCACAGTAAGTGGGAGAAAAATCCAAGTAATCTTTTGTCTTTTATGAACAAAGAATTTAAAAAAAAAAATAAATCTATTTCACCTTTATTGTGGGAGCTGCTGAGTTTCAGATAGGTATCATGGAACAGGTGACATTCACATTTCAGAGGCCTCAGAATGATTTGTTCATTACAGATAAACGCTGATTTAATTGCTGCTTGAAGAAGTGAAAAGCATTTAATATAAAAATGTCCTCTCCAATACAGAAAACTAGCCTCTGACGAAACTTAAAACAAAGAGCATGCTGTTTCCTAACTCAAAGCAAGAAATTGCTGTGTTGAGTTTGCATTTCTTATTTTTTTAAACATGTTTTGCAAGAAGTTTGGCACGTAAAAGCCTTTAAAGAATATCACTGAAAATTCACTGCTGAAGTAGCCTCCTGTTCTGTGGATGACATGCCAAACAACTTCACTGGATATTCATATAGCAAAAGGGTAGAAAGTTAAATCTTTCATAGATTTACATTGTCATGAGAGGTCACCTTGAATAAGTTATGTTTTGGTATCCCTCCCTTCCTGATTTATTTCCTTCTACTATGATCTCTTCAAGCTCACAATATTAAATTCTAACCAGGAATACAGTTTGGATTTAAGAACAGAGGAGCTGTGTAAATCCAGAGTTCATGTCAAAGCCTTTTGCAGTGTAGCTTTTCAACTATAGCTTTTAACTACGTAGTGAACTCTTGAGCTTCACAAAGTCATAGGCAGCTCTCTTGAGGCAAACACTCTCCAAACAACAGAAAAGAAACAAAGGACTCCACTTTAAACTGTATTGGTATGTTACCTCATTCTGCAAGATCAAAGCAATGTTTGTGAAACCTGGTGATGTACATTGGACTCTAAAGCATTTAGCTTGTTACTGTAGCTAACTGTTTATTTGATTCTTGTAATTTCAGATAAAGAAAACAAACTTATTTAGGAATCAAATCTTGATGCCTTGAAGAAGGCATACTGTAGCATTTCTATCTAACTGAAAGCCTCCTATTCACAAAAATTAAAGCAATAGTGACATTAGCAAGAACAGGAAAATAGTTCAGGTGGTCCCAAACAACAGCATATTTAAAATAATTTACAAGGTACCTGCCTAATAAAGTTAGATTTTTTTTCTTTTTTACTTTCTTAAAATCTTTGTGAGGTATTGGAAACAAAGTGCAAAATGATCAACCATTCATTTCCCTAAAATTTGCTACAACAGGGATATAATGTAAACTAGATTGCAGGTAATCTCACCGAAATTGGTGTTTTTAAATTGAAAATACTCCAGTGAAAAAGCACGCTTAGAAAACCCCATTCTTTCACATATTCTAAATTTGTTCAGTTTACTCCGTTTGTTAATCATGCTTTGCTGCTGTCATTCTTGAAAATTTTACTTTATGAAATAAAATATTCTTTTTGGTTTAAATAAGAGAGACAACAGAAATGCTGATTGAGCAGGATCATTGTAAATCAGCTATTTTAGGCATTAAAATACACTTAGGCTAATGCTGAATTACTCGGTAGAGCACATCCAGAAAACAAGAAACACGGTTGGCTGCAATTTCATGAGCTAAGGAGCTCAGAGAATTCGGTGGAGTCATACTGTTTAAAAACACAGTGACTACTGCAGCAGAGGAAATGTTTTAATATGCAGTTAACACAGACAACTGTTATGCTTATTTTCAGATACACAAGATAACCTGTTACTATTTAGGGGAAATCTGGGTGCTAAATTTAAGCTGATAAAATATGGGTGTCTAAAAAAGTATAAAAGTATAAACATTTCCCCCTACACAATTACATTTTTAGTAAATTCAATTCAGTTTTAACATCTTAAAAAAAGACAAACATTTTCTATGTAGTTGTGGAGGGGCCAGCAGCTTCCTGTGCAGACCACAACCAACTCGCAAAATGCATTACAAACCCTTTCAAGCATTAGACGCATGGACAAAACATTTAGCCCACTGCTTCACCTGCTTAGTAGAAATGTTTTTTACAAATTTTTTTCTACTAAACTTTTATTAATGTATAATAAGTTCTTAAAAAAAAAAAAAAAGAAAGGAAAATAAAAGAGTAGACCCTGGGTGTTTGAAAATCAGGCTTTTGTGTAAAGGACTGCCTAGAGTATATGCCTAAATTCTGAAGTTATTGAGAACGAAAACTGTAATGTCTTTAGAATTCAAAACAATCTTGTAGGCTTTTTGAAACTCCCTTCCACTGCTTTCGTTAAAACAATGAAGCCAAGTTTTATACTGTCAATTTCTTTAAGTGTTTTAAAGATGTGCTAAAGATTTTGCTCAAAAAATAGTGTATTAAAAAACTCCAGTCTTGTGTATTAGCCTTCATCAAAGACAAACTAATAAAGCTGCACCAGATGTTTTCAACCAGTGTTCTTCAACTGCATAGTTGAAACAGTATAGAAAGAGAATGATTGATTACATGTATCCTGAAGTAATCAAGTTTTTCAATTGGATGAGCTTGTGTTCACACTCAAGGTTGATTTTAATCCCAGTCACAGAGATAGGGATCTAAGACGAGCCAGCCATATTTCAGTACAAACTCCAGCTCTCAAAAAATCTCTACCATAATCAAGAGTTCAATGCTTACAGGCATTTTATAAAAGCACAGACACACATATGAGTACAAACATCTCAAAAGAAACAGTGGATTTTGATTCCCCTTCCAAACATCTGGCTAAGACTGGAGCATAACTTTTGCAGGAGGAAATTGTTTTAACAGAACATCAGGAGTAACTCAGATGAAGGCCATTTTATCTGAGTTTAGTCTTCCCTTTGGGTATTAAAATATGCTATAAATCCAGTCAATATATACACCTTCCTTTAGAGAAATCTTTTGTCCGTCATGTAACTTTTTACGTGCTACTTTCAGTTGATCTCCTAGGCTGTTATTACCTAATAAAGTATGTCACAGAGCCATAAGGAATGTGCAGTATAACACAGTCAACTGGGGCTGCCACTGATTCTGAAACAAGGTAGGCCCAAATATTTGCATTTGTGGGCTGTAACGTGTGTGTGTGTAGCACCAATCGCATTGTCCTTTAAATGTTTACAATGATTAGTGGGAAAATGTCTCCAAACTGATCAACATTGGGTCATCCAGCACCAGACATTAAGTGCTACATGTCTCAGAGGAAAATATGAGTGCATGGTCATTTCTTTTCAAATGACCAGTGCCAGTCAGCCCACAAGAAAGTACAACCATGCACTACAACCAAAACATAACACACACTCCCACACCATCTACTCCCAGTATGTAATCTTGCAATGCTTTCAGCCAGTTGACACCAGCTTATAGGCAAAAATGGTTGAACCCAGATCAACAGAAAATTGTCTAAATCAGATTTTTTTCTTTTGCAACTGAGTCTCTTCAGTGTGACAATTCACTGCATCTTGGAATAAGAGAAAAAATTGT
This sequence comes from Baryphthengus martii, assembly GCA_013396935.1. NCBI lineage: Eukaryota > Metazoa > Chordata > Aves > Coraciiformes > Momotidae > Baryphthengus > Baryphthengus martii. Next base: position 213,670 of record VWZK01021655.1, on the reverse strand, counting down.
CACGATTCAATACTGTCTTCACATCCTGGAACCTCGTTCTTGCAAAATCTGAAACAGATCAATAAAAAAAAAAAAATCCGTAAATTAAAATTCACTCAATGTCATCCCTAAAGCATGGAGGTCAAAAAGAAACACAATGACTATTTCAAATAACTGCTAAAGTGACAGGGAACTGGTTCAAGGACATTCCTGAAGTCTACACTTTAAGGCTGAAAAAAGACAGATTGACACATACAGTGTCTACTATCAAACATAATGAAAACAGATGTAAACCACTGCTAGGAATTGTGTATGTTTAATATAACCAAAGCTTAAGGGTTGGTAGATGTAAAACATAAGTCATGTCACCTCATTCTGTTCTGAAGCTACTTTGGTTCTGTGTGGTAAATGAACTCGGGTACTTCATTAGAAACTGAATTTAATCTTCATTCTCCTGTTCCAGTAAAATCTACTTAATTCTCTGAAGTTTCATCTGCCAGTTATGACCTATAAATTAGTACCGAAAACATGAACTAGCAACTCAAAACATGTACAAATGAGACATTGGGTGAGATGATGTAGGAAGTTTTCAAAGGTCAGGAGTACAAGCTGGCAAAATTTAAATCAACAGACTTATTTAAAACCTGAAATAGATGCCCAAGCTTGGTCTTTTGCATGAACTAAAGTCAACCAACTACATTTCTTCAGAGATTTTTACTATGCTGTTCAGACATACAAAGCTTATCAGCTGGACTGACTAGCTATATGAAAATCAGTAGTACTCTGACAATAGTTTTAAAATATTTTGACATTATATTGTTTGCTCATGCCAGATCTCAGAAGTTTTTTAGACATTCTTGTCCACATGAAAATTGTTTCTGTGGACACAGAACATAGCACATTGAATTTTTCATGCATTAGCTTGTCCTCCATCACGCTCTGAAATGCCCAAACCAGGCAGCTGAGAGGCAATGCAGGCTCTGAAGAGGAAGAATATATTTCTCCAAAATTCTGTCTAAGGAATTTGGTTCTCTCTCTGTTACCAAGGAATCGAGATTCCCATTACAGTGAGAAAAAGGATTTTCTTTTCCTAAAAGCAGTTGATTTCTTTAACATTCACTTTATAAGGTATTTATTAAACACTGGGACTGAAGTCTAATGGAAACAAAATATCTATCCCTGGAAAACTTAGGAATCCGTGGCTATAGCATCTTACAACACGAAGACCACATATTCTACTTCCAATTTGATTTTGTTTTTCCTTTTCTGTTTCAATTCTGTGTCTCCCCCAAGTCTTTTAGGATTGACTGTCCAAGCAAGAACATTTCTCACATTGCTCCTCTAAACTGAATGGCAATCAGCTATAACGAGGTCAACTCTCAGGCTACGTAGTACTGCAGGGAAACCTTTAAACAGACTGTTGAACCAATCGTGACAGTAGCCAAATAAAGCACTAAGCAAAGCTTCAAATGTACTTAACAATGTTAACCGCCAAGTAAAAGTATCTCCAATGATACTTCATTTGCTTCTTTTTCTTTTGGTTCTTGACAGTCTTCGTAGTATCGGGAAGGGCTCTCGATTTCAAAAGCTGACAGCAAGCAAAGGCACAATCCCTGTGCAATGGTACAGCTGTCTGCAATGCAGAATCTCCTTCTATGATGATTTCAGTGTAGTCTGATATTCAGACTGACGCCAGTCCTCAGTAGCACATTCCATCCCAGAGGACCCACAGAATCTGACAGCACACACAAACACTTCAATCTTTGTGCCTGTAGGGTGAAGGTTGGCTTAACACAGCACAGCTCTTTTATATATAGTTTTGAATTAATAAAAAAAAAGAAAAAAAAGTCTAGCTATATGGTTTCTTTTCAATTTTCTTAAAATGTCGATAATTTACCCTATCAGCCTCTATCAGACATCAAGCCTAATATGTTTTTCATAGTGACTGTAGTCAAGTAAGGTTTCACCTGATTTGCACAATTCCATAGGATTTTTTAAGGGCTGAGTTCATAAAGAACTTGTCACTATTTGTGTGCCTCAGGGACAGTTCAGACAGTTCAGTATTAACGTAAAAGAAAAAGAAAAAAGAAAAAGAAAAGAAAATCCACTTTATCACTTCTCACTGCACTTCCTGCAATACCTGGACTTTGATTTGTGCATATATTTTTCATTTCAAATTCAGTATTGTTATTTTGAAGTTATGAAGCCAGATGTCACTGCAGCTACTTTGATAAATTTCCAAAATACAGAAAGATGTTTCCCATGGGCCATGACCTGCTTTAGGGTATAGTTTTGATGCAAACATTGCTTATTTCATGAAGATAATTTACTATGTGTACTAAGCAAAAAAGTGTTTAATAGAAAACTGTAGTAAAGATAAAAGTGATTTCCATGAGGAAAAGCCAGGTCTTGAAAATTGCTCAGCAACTCTTAGCATAATATATTCAAAAGGGAAGAGACAAACTTACAGAAGACAGTGCCATTGATACCTGCTCATGGTATTATAGTGTCATTGCAGCTTTCACACAATGCAGGCTTGAAGCCAAAATTCCTAAATTGGGGCTTTCTGGAAGGTGGGGAGATACATCAGAAGTGAGTTTTATAAATGCTTCATACTTAAACTCTTTCTTCAAGTATTTTCTGTTGGTCACAGCTGAGGACAAAGTGCTAGAGTAGAATTCCAGATAGCGGATAAAAGTCTGACCCAGCAAATGTAGTCAGTATATGAAACGATCTCCAACAGAGACAAAACCATGGCTGACACAAGCACCTGTGCACTTAGAAAATTGTATCTATCCATTTTGTGAATCTTCCCAATTTAAAATAAAACATTTGAGTTTATCCTTACCTAGAAGATAAAAAGTTTTTCTAAGATTAATAGACTTAGAACTATTTTCTGTAGCTTCAGAAACACATACAGAAAAGTAAAGCTAATCCAGACCTGGACACCAAGTTTTGCATGCTGTACTGAGGCAGTAAACCCAACGTAAAACAGAAAATCCATCAGATCACGCTATATTTTAACAGACTTTGCCTAGTAATTCTTCTGTAGCCCATGTCCTTACTAAAGGGGAAATAATTTCTGATCAGCAAGCTCTCATAACAGGTGTTTCATCCACCTCTGTTCAGAAACTGTGTGAAGGAGGACCTCTTGTAGTCATGAGCAGTCACTTTGTCCAAAGAAACTGAATTTCAATTATCAGGAATTCTATCAAAATTGTACTTACTAAATATTGAAATGTATGACATGAAATGTCTGACATGATGCTCAAAGCCCCACCCAATCTAACCTTGAACGCTTTCAGGGACGGAGCATCCACAACTACTCTGGGCAATCTGTTCCAGTGTCTCGCCACGCTCACTGTGAAGAATTTCATTATTATAACCAATCTAAATCCACTCTCTTTCAGTTTAAAAACACTGCCCCTTGTCCTGTCACTACAGGCCCTGGTAAAAAGTTTTTCTCCATCTCTCTTATAAGCCTCTTTTAAGTACTGAAGGGCCACCATAATATCTCCTCAGAACCTTCTCATCTCCGGGCTGAACAACTGCAACTCTCTCAGCCTTTCTTCATAAAGGTGTTCGAGCCCTCAGATCATTTTTGTGTCCCTCCTCCGGACGTGCTCTAACATGTCCATGTCTTTCCTGTGCTGCTGGATGCAGTACGGCCTGTGGGGTCTCACAAGAGCAAAGTAGAGAGGGGGAATCACTCCCCTAGACCTGCTGGCCGTGCTTCTCTTGATGCAGTCCCGGATAATCGGCTTTCTGGGCTGCAAGTGTACATTGCTGGCTCATACCCAATTTTTCACCCACCACTATCCCCAAGTCCTTCTCTGCAGCACTGCTCATAATCCACCCATCATCCAGTCTGTACTGATACTGGGGACTGTACTGATCCTGGTGCAGGACTTTGTGCTCAGAGTTGTCAAATTTCAACAGAGGTCCCTTCCAAGCTCAACTATTCTATGACTCTATGATATGTTTTTCCAAACTTTGTTCCAATATTGCAATTTACACTGAATTCACAACACATTCTCTAATATCCCAATGCAACATGTTAAATGGAACATTTCTTTGCTGCTTTCTGGTTTCATAAATGTGTCAGCTGAAAAAAAAATATGTAATCTCTGAAAGTGTAATACATATTAAACCATAAATAACAGCTATGCAATTAAAAAAAAAGTAAAGTGAAGAAATGACAAGGCATAGGATTCTTAGATTAAAAGCCTGTCATTGCACAATGGTGTAGACCTGCTGCGTTGAGGAATTTTTTTTCTTTTCATTTCTTTTCATGTTTCTGTTCTGTTTTTTCTCCAAGTGCAACAGATCCAAAGATGACTTAAAAACTCCAAACAATGCTGAAAGAACTCTCACATTCTAATGGCCTGAGTGTGATTGCTTCATAGAGAAGCAGAACATGTGGACTATTTCCTCCCACTCAAAATACATCTGCTGCAGATAGAATAGCATTTTAAGGACTATTCGTCTTTCAGGCAGCTTAAGAATCTTGCATTGTTTCAACACAGAGTCAGTTTATTTTTTTTCAATAAAGCTTCAGATTTGACCCATTCCTTGCAGCCATTCCTGAAAATCTGGCAGGAGACCTTGTTCTACCTAAGCAGTAGTTTCGGTTAGTATCAGTTAAGAAAATAATGTAGGTTCTTTTTCAGCCATGTGGAAGCAACACTTCAGAAATAAGCATAAGTCTGCTTTACAGCTAAAAAAACCCAGGTATATAGGTGAGAAGCTGGAGTTCGGTCTCATGCAATGGAAATACCTTCACTTTATACAGCTCAAGTGCCTACCCATACACTGTACCACTGAACATTCAATGAGAAGTTATCTTCTAGAAAACGGATAGCAGAATAAGTATGTGCACCGCTTGCAGACATGTTAGGAAAAAGCTGCAAAAGTTGCTCTTTCTGATGCAACTTTCGTCTTCTTCCACTTGTGACTTTCAAAGTACCTTGATCTTCAATGAGATGTCAAACTACAATGAAAAGGATGTGATCCCTCCCTAGAGAGATTTCTTTCCTGCGATAAATATAACTGTAGCATCAAGATCAAACTATTTACTATGCCAGGTCTTGATTAAAAAATTATTTGTTTCAAAATTATCAGGTAAGACCATCTTTTGACTATGTTGCACTTCAGTCAAGTTTGTTATAACTTAACAATAACTTCAGTTATTGTTAACATACTAAATTTACTGAAAACATATATTGTTCATGTCAGATGCCTCTACATGTGAAAAAAAAAAAATGTTTGACAGAAAAGCTGGTGCATGGAAAATAAAAATGAAAGGCAATTCTGACCAAAGAATCTACATGAATAACTTTTCTTCTCAGCAAAGCTTTAAAGGAATCAATCACAATACAGCTTGTAACAGCAACATTAATTATTCTGTCAAAGAAGCAATACCCAGAACAGGAATTCTACCTTTGCTAACCATACCACAACTATAATCACAAACACACACACCACCAGGACTAGCCAAAGGACAGCACTAGTGGGAGTAGTAACTGGATGGGGCAGAAAAGCATCTGGGTAAAATCCTGGGGCAGCTAGTGCTCACCATGACATTTACACTTAATCTGAGTCATTCATATCGTAATCCGTTTCTTCATCCTCACTCTGAGTGGCATGCAGCATGCAGCAAGTATAGAGAAAGGAAGGGAAAAGAACAGATGGCAAGTGAGTTAGAGCTGCAACAAAGTACAGTCCACTTACACTTGAAGAATCTGGGACTGACTTTTATTAATTTGGGATCCCCAGTCTTTGCAAGAAAGTATAACAGCAGACAATTTCAAGGAGGAACATTACAGATTTCATTACAATTTCCTTTTTCCAAAGCCCTAAAGTCAGCAGATAGAAGCCAATAATAGAGCCATGCAACATACTTATGGTCCCTATTGTTATATGGAAAATTTAGATACAACTGTAAGGCTGGTACCTTAATGCCATGTACTCTCTGCCATGAATGGCAAAGGGTAGCACTTAAGAATCTAACTTTGGATGCAGATGTTATGAAGAAGCTTTGGTCATTTGTCCCAAGAGTGACAGCTCAATAAAGCGGTATGAAAGAGAACATTCATGGGGATACAGGTTATCTTTCGGTAGTGCCATGGCTACCAGTGAAAGCTACTGGAACCATTTAAGTCAATGTCCCAAAAGCCATTTATTTCCTCTGCTTCAGTGTACTAACAAATTTACTACGCAAACTTTTTTTCCAGAAAATACAAGAAAAAAAGTCTTTAAGAAGGAATGAAGGTGAAGCTTGATTAGATGGGCTATGAGAAAATACTTTTACCTATTCTGAAAGTCCAGTACTATTAATTAAAACTGAAGTGCTTGTCAATAAAAATTACATACCGCTAGTTTTTTTGTTTTCTCTAACCCAGCCTGCTGTAAAAGTAATAGGAAGACTTTGTCATGGCTTCTAAAAGTCAGTCCCAGTCCACAAACACATTATTCTGTATGTATCACTGGACACCAGAATTTCAATCATATGAATTTCATGAAGACCAACTAACGAACAGATTGCAGGTTAGAGGATTAATGCTGGCTAAGAGAGAACAAAGACCGAGAAGCACTTCAATGCAAAGGTCTTATGATTTAGCTTCTCTCAGAACTACTGAATTTACAAAGTTGTACTTCACTCTGAACTAGGTTTTTTATTTAGGGTTTAATAGTTTCGTTTGATCTGCAATGTAACTGGCAAATTCTGAAGTTCCCTGAAGATGTACTACCATTCCTTATGAAATGGTATATTAGGTTTTAGAATTCCATGTTTTATTTCAGGTACATATCTCAGCCCTAAATTATTACCACACACCTCTAACTTGTCAACTTTTAAAGTTTTCCTGAAACATCCTAGCAAAAGCAGACCTCGACTAGGATTTTGGAAAGAGTGAGCCTCGGCTTACCCAGGTACACTGTCTACCCTAGACTATATCAATGCCTTACAATTCTTTGGAAGCTTTCTCTCAACAGTGACAAAAGAGGATAAGTTAATCATTTCACTAAGAATCCAACATAAAGCTTGGAGTAATTTTATAGCACACTGTACAAAAATGTCTCCATACGTGTAGCTGCACAACCAAGTTACAAGGCACAGAAAGTAGTGAAGTTTTATCTATTTGAGGCCTTAGTGCCAAGACCCAGGTAAATTCTTAGCATTGATTAAAAATTAAATTATTTGAAGGTGATTCTTAAAAAAGCAACCCTTAATGTTTTACCAATTATTTCCTGTCTGTATATACTAAATGAAAAGCTTTTAAACCAACTACAGAAGTATCCAGTTTGTCTGTAGTCATCTCATACAAAGCAACAATACAATGATAAAAACTGTTCAATATGCATGGCAGAGAAGAATATATTTACATACAGAACTGGTCGGCCTTATTACTATTCAGTTGCATTTTTATATTTTCCCTTGTACAAACTCTGAAAGACAACGGAGTGAAATGCTAAGATATTGTGCCCATTGCAATCTTTTTGTAAAACTGGTTACAGAAAGTAAAGAGAACTAGGTAGAAATCTGAAAATATTAAGCTAACAAATACCTTAATTTTATAGCATATTGCACATGATTATATTTTTCAGAGACAGCATATTACAATCTCCATTCTTGACAGTAAGATTTCTTCAGCTGAGCTCAAGAAATAAAAACACTTTTCAACTGAACCAGTGGCAGAATAAGGAAGCATTCAAATGTGTAAGAAACAAAACCCAGATTCTGAACTGTAAACAGTAAATATCTGGCAATACTTGAAAAAACAGAACAGGTATCAGGAAAAGTACAGAGTATTGCATTTAAAGAATCCATTTGGTATAACAAGTGCATGCTGACTATACCAGGTACAGTCTCTCATACGATGGACAGGGAACCACTATTAGTCATGAGTGAGAGGAAAAAAGGCAATTTAATAATGGTCCAGAACAGAGGTAGGTCTAGCACAACTTAGCGAAACCCACCCAATGTGACACCATTTCTTCAGCCCAATGTCTAGTAACTTACCTTCGCTTTTTCGCTGGGTTCACTGGTTGTGCCATAGGGAGTGTTATGCAATTCCTTTGAGACAACACACAGAAATTCAGCCTGATCTTCATTGCCATAGTTATAGGAAGAACCAATACTGACCAGCTGAAAGATGAAGGGGAAAAAAAAAAGTCCACATAAAACAAATTCCATAAATTCTCATCATTAGTACACAGTCCTCACTCTTCAGACTGTTGGCTGTGTCTGAAGCATGATTCTCCACTTCAATGCAAATACGTTTTGATGTTGACAAATACACCAACACTCTGATGATAAGAGAAACATAGCTTTTATTTTTAAACATTTACAGAATTAATGATTTATGGTTATGATTACACAATGAAAGAAAAGGCTACAGAGGCAGGCCAGTGGAGAAGCAGCCTGTTCCCTGTTTCTGTTATTTACTGAAAACCTTCCCATCCTCCAAAGTTTATTCTTAAAAAGTTTGTATATGGTATCTTAATTTTGACATGTCAATAGCTGCATGCAGGAAGCTCTTTAGCCTTAAGGGATACCCACCACTTTAAGTAAAGAGTAAAGGTACTTCTATTAAAACATACTTTGAGTGGACAAAGACAAATTTTACATTTGATTGGAAAACAGCAAGACACAGCATGGTGGGACACCAAGATTTAACATCTGAAGTTCATATGCACTGCTACAAGGAAGTCAATTAAGGAAGCACTACAAGCAGAAGCCATGTATAATGAAATGTGACATATTTACAAGCTTCTAGAAGTCTTGATATTGAATGATGTCAATTTACTATGAAGGATATACTCAACATCCTACTACCTTGTATGCATCATGTTTATCAAATGGCAGAAATTTCATATAACTTGTCTTACCTTACACCTAGTACACTTACCTAATGCTAGAAGCTTTACATAGCCTGCCTTTCCAACCCAGAATCAATTCAGATGTAGCTGTTTCATTTATTTTAAAGGTTTATTTCAAAAGCATAACAAGGTAACGCATGGTGCTATGACTATGGACACAGATCAAAGTCCTAAAAATCAACCTGTTGCAGATATACCGTATCAAAATGTCATTACCAAAACCATATTAAATCTACCTAACTAATCACCACACACATGTGATAAGGCTGTCCTATTCCCCAATCTATCCCAAATTTATCATTAAAGTGCCATTGGTAATGGCCCCACAGGATAAGCTTAACTTGTTTTTTAGGGCAACAGCACTTGAAAGACTGTAGTTATCTGTCTGAAAACAAACTGTCTACTGCCATTAGTCTAGAAAAGCACTAAATAGAGTAAAAGCCTTGTTAATGCAGAGATGCAGACAAGATGAAATCTTGGCCCAGAATCTGTATTTGAGGGATAAGATTATTGCCCCAACAAAAGTAGAAGTTAGACCAAGGTTAAAAGCAGCTTCCATATAGCACTGTCAGGAGAACATAAAGCCTCACTGCACTTTTAAGGAGAGAGGAGAGAGATGCTCAGATGTTCCAGCACTGTGGTAAGACAGCCAAGCAGATACCTCCACAGACAGACAGACCCAGTGTCTACAAAGAGCAGTAGGCAGTATGTCTGCACAATGAAGTGACTTGATGGCAGGCCTAGGCGATGTCAAAGTTTTTGGACCCTGATGGTATTACAGCAGACAAGGCTCAGCCTCCCATGAACAATACTGTCAATCAAAATTCAGCACTCTCATACTGCCTACTTTAACTACACTGCCTGTGTGTGATCACCAGAAACCTCTCCCTCCCTCCTCCTCTCTTAACATCACTCTAGTTCTGCACAATACACACATAGTCAGTAATGAACACAGGCTGATCAAGAACAAATGTGAGAAAGGCATTTTTTCCACCAGAACCGTGTAATGAAGTTACAAACCCCCAGGGTTTTTTTTAGAAGCACAATACATTTCTCACTGGAATACAAAGGCACCATTTATCTTGAGATGTTAAATCAGCTAACCTTTCCGCAAGGGATACTCTGCAGTCTGCATCGTAACATATTTGTGTAATACAGAATCACAGTACTTAAGTGTTACAGTACTTCAAGTACTTAAAGGGAGGCCTACAGGAAAGATGGGGAAGGTTCTATCAGTTAGTGTACTGAGAGGATGAGGAGTAACAGTTTCAAACTAAGAGTAGATTTAGATTAGATATTAAGAAGAAATGCTTTACTGTGAGGGTGGTGAGAAATTGGCACAGGTTGCCCAGAGAAGGTGCAGGTGACCCCTCCCTGAAAGTGTGAAGGTCAGGTTGGACGAGGCTTTGAGCAACTTGGTCCAGTGGAAGGTGTGTCCCTGCCCATGGCAGGGGAGTTGGAACCAGATGACCTTTCAGGTCCCTTCCAACCCAAACCATTCTATGATTCTGTGAAAATCCATAAACTAACTAGTTACTTAGTTGCACAAAATGGACTAGGAAAGTCAACTGAAAAGCTGGAAATTAACTCAGACTTCCTTCATGTATAGAGATGATTTGTTGATTTTCTTCCCTATCAGCAACAAATGTCATGCACAAATTTTCAGGAAAAAAAAACAGTTAAGTTGGCTCTAAGCCTGCTGAAGTGGTATGAAGTTTATCCTATATATTATATAGGAATTACAAACCATGCAATACAAATACAGTAACTGCTTCAATTATTGAGGTAAAATGTAGGACTATTTTAAACAGCAGTTTAACCTACTCAAAAGCTAGAAAACATTCAAAAATTTGGACACATGTTTAAATAAAACCATGCATAATTCATCTTCTCTGACAAAAAATTTGAAAAATAAAATTCAAGCGTAAGCGTATGATTTGATTTAGTACATAGTCAACTTTTCTTCTCGCAAAATGGCAAGAACTTGATATCAGATAAGATACGATAGCAACTACTAAAAGGGAAAATACTTCTTTACTCACTGACCCTGAAAAGGAATAAATGACCTCACCAAAAGCAGATACGATACAGATCCAAACATCGGCCAAATCATCAATCCTGGTTCAATAAGGTCTGTAGGTTCTCAGTGGATAGCCACTTACATCCCCCACTAACGCTTCATAACCCAAATAAGTTGACCTTTTGCACACAATTTCTTTCAGGTGATGTGGCAGACTGACTACTTATTAGCTAGTTGGACAGGACTATTGAATTACTTGTCTGCAAAACATCTGGATAACTTTCTGACATTATTAATCAGCTGGTGTATTTCAAGATAAAGTCACTTCTGCACCATAAGATGTAAGTTCTTCAAAACTCCAACACATCATACTTTTGTAAGCAGTTTTGTAAGTGTGCAACTAAGAATGTATCATTTGTACAGTGTCAACAGCATGCTAGAAACTTCACTGTAGCTTTTTGAGATGCATCAGCAGTAATAAGGGTGATGGCAGAAAAACAAACAATGGAAAATTACTTCAGATTAGAAATGGACTGTTGTGTCAGAAAGTATGATCAGAAATAAAGCAGTATTTTAGCACTTCTATTCCAAAAGTCATCCCACTGTTCAGAGTGTTGGTGGCAGTGCTCTAAGAAGGATGCTGATAAACTGGAAGGAATTGTTAAACTCCCCTACCCTGTGTCTGTCCTTCCCCACACCACCACCCCCACCCCCAAAACATAAAAAGAACCCACAAGAAACCACAGTAATCTGAGATCTGCAAAACATGCATTACAATGCATAGGAAAAGGATTTCAAATTATTCAGCCTACTGTTTCTCAGACTTTCTGAAAGGACAAACTCTTTTCAGGTGATGGGGCTTAAACAGTAGAGGGAGTTTTAATGACCAAGAATGTAAGGAAAGGAAAAAAACCCAAATGATTCCTGCATCAAGTTACTCAACAAAAATACTCAGCAAAATATAAGGATCTCTTCCCATCTTAAATCAATGACTATACATGTGAAAATATCCCTATAAATAGGCAAAATGATTGGAGCATCACCTTTAGGAATCTTGTTTTTGAAGTGAACAAACCTCATGCCTAACTGAATTGATATAGATCTCAAAACCAGCCACATTTCAGTAACTTTCCTATATAGATTTGCTAAAATGAGTTAACAATATTGATTCAGAATCTATACAGTACATCCACAGGACAAATTAGCAATAGAATTACCATTGCAGATAATCACTCCAACTTGCACAAACAGCATCCCTGTCTCCCTCATCTTCACATGGAGTAACTCATATTAACTAACTCTTCTACTTATTCTTACTCTCAAATTCTATTTTTAAATATACTTTGAATATTACTGCTTCTCTTTCAGATGTGGCAAACGCTTCATACAACAGAAAGCTTGTCTTTGAAAACCTGTCTTTTTTTTTTTTAATTGTACCAACAGTCGATAGAATAAAAGAAAGTTCTCCTCTCTTTTTTTTTTACAGAATCAAGTTGTATGAATGTAAGAATGGCCTCTATGCCTTTTAGAGATATGTGTTCATTCCTCTGCCCTTTTAGAGATATGTGTTCATTCCTCTGCCTTCTCAAAGCCTATGCAAAAGGCTATAAAGATACATACACATCAGGTATTAAACTCGGCACTGATGACAAGACTCCAGGACCACAAGCATATTTATTTTGGGTCTCTTAATGTTCTCAAGCCTCTGTTAAACTTCAAATACAGGAGGAAGGAAAAATCATTCCCTTCTAGATTTAGATTTTAAAAATTTTACACCTGTCTTCATTTCTTCACTGCTTCCTTCATCTCCCATTATATTATGTTGACTTTTACTCCGAGTTATCTAGAACATAAACACATGAATAACATCATGCTGTCTGTACCCTATACATCCTTAACAGGCCACATTTCCTGTTCAGGTCCAGAAAGTTTGCAAACCCTGTGCATTAATTCCACATTCCAAATGTTACCTATACAACTGCAACAAACAGATAATGCTTGGTACATTGAAAGCAGATTCTGAAACATAGCTAGGCAACAGTGCAGTTTTAAAATCTAGAACTGCATGGCTAATTTTCCATGTAAACTCATATGCAAGGTTCTGCTCATCCCAAGTGACTTCACTATCATGTTATCTTCATGATGTATTCTGCTCTTTCAAACTGAATAACCACATATATAGCAAGGAAAAGACAAGTACTCCAAGTATTTTATTGATGAAAAATACTACAGGACACCAGGTTCTCAAATCAATTCACATAAGACACTGAAAATTGAGCACAGCTATGTAAAGAACTGGAAACTGCCTCCAATGTTAACTGGTTACTAAAAATCCTTCTCTAAGTCTTGGCACAGGGAAGTAACACAGTAATTAAAAAAGCAGTGACCTGAGCGTGAAGGGCGCAGGAAGGATGAGATAGTCTAAAGAGTCACTGACTGAAGCTATGATTCTTCATTTAGGTTTCAAGAAAATTTCCCAAGATGGAACCCCCTCCCTCCACCAAAAACACATCAAAAACAAACAAAACAAAAAAAAAAAGAAGCCAGAAACTCCCCAGATGTTCTTTCCACTTGAGACAAAATTGTAAACTCTTAGTTTTGTTCTCCTGTCAATCTGCCATATTTTAGCTCTGAAAAAAAATTTGGGTTTTCTTGTTCCAGTTTGAATATATTTTATCCACATAAAAAAACAGTTTAGTTCTGAGTTGCCAGAAATAAAGGGTTTGAACTCAGAACTTAACTGGCTATTACGTGGAAGAAACACTCTCAAACTGGAATAATATTTAGCACAGAGATGTCGCTTTCTAAATACAGTGAACTCAAAGCTTTATTTACAAGGCTCCTAATGTTTGAATTGTACCACTTTTATTTAACAGTGTGGATCAAAGGCTGTTAACTTTGGAGGAAGATTTACGAAAAAGAAGTTACCTATTGGGAAGGTAGGAACTTTTCTTAAAAAAAAAAATCCTTTAACTAAATAACTAGGGAAGTTTTGTTCGGTTGTCGTTTTATTGTTTTTACAATATGAACATTTATAATGTATAATGAAATACTGTGAATATAAATAAAAGCCAAAAGCCAGTCACAAATACACACAAATTACTATGTGCTGTACATCCAGGAATCAAGTGGAATGATTTGAAAGCAGCATAAATGCAGGGAGGCCAAGCATATCAGTGTGAGGGCAAAAAGAATGGTGTGACACACCTCACTGCAGCATTTCTGGAAGCATCTCTCTTCCCCTTTCACTTCTCGTGATACTATCAGCAGATACTCTGACTGCTGGGCCCGGCCACAGCTGTACTGGGAACCTATACTGACAAGCTGAAATAACCAATCAAAGCAAAACACAAAAAGAAACCTTGTAAAGCTGAAGCACGTACCATTATCCAAATTGTACAAATAACAGATGAGCTCAAACGTTCAGGTAACATTTCCCTGGCACTAGAACAGGTTGCTATCAAGCTAAAACTTTCATTTCAAAATACTTAGAATTCATGGAGGCAGTAGCAAAGTGCTTTGCAATTTCAGGGGAAGTTAAGAGTTACTGACAATGTGGGAAAACCACCATACCACTGTGGTGTAGCCAACTACTCTGAAAAACACAAACAAAGTCTAGTGCATTATGAAAATGTGTATTATTTTCCTGTGATACTTGTCAAGTGCATACGGTAACATGGATATAGGACTGGAAGGTGGTTACGTAAAGCAATATATCAAGCCTGGGTATGAAAGAGCTTCATCTTGTTCCAGATATTGATAAACAAAATGCAGCTAAGGAAACATGAAGTCAAATAGAGGAAAAAAGGGTTAAGTGCTCTAAATTGGTTTTAGAAGGGGTAATTTACAGAAAATCCAAGAAAACAAGTGGAAAAAATCATCTATCTTCTTCCCATAAAAATCGGCACCAAGAACTCTGTTCACACTTGCCAAACGTCTAATAATTCAGACGTTCAGAACAACCTCAGCTAAATTTCTCAATTTGTTCTTACAAAAGCTGTTTTATTCTAGTAATGCGCATTTAAATTAATGCATAGACAGCCGGTGCACTTAAGATTAGAGCTTTAAATTATGTGTGAATAACTACACAAGAACTGCCTATTCTGAGTAAACTGGAGATTACTACTGTTGAGAAGGCTCATGAACAGTAAATTTATTTTTATCCTGTTATTGTTAAGCGAATAATTTTGAAGGCAGCTGCCAAATACCATCCTCCTTACACAATGAAAATATTTAAGATAGCATTGTGGTGACAGACTCAGGTTACATAAATCATTAAAAATTACATGACTGACACACCACTGCTGTCTGAAGTCTTTGTATGTAGCAATTTTGTATAGCCCAAAGTTTGTTGGTATTGTCAAAACACTGTTTTTTCCTGATTGCCTGAAAAGGTAACAATCGAAGCTAAAAGTCATCTACAAAATAAGCCACTGAAATCACAAAAGTGTGGCAGCACAACTATTGGCAGCAGTGTTTGGACTGGGACATAACTGCAGTATTCTAGCAGTGCTTCCACTTGTATTCTGTGAAGTTCATCAGCACATCCACGCAAGTGCATCAGAAGTTTAACACCTTCCACTCCTATTTAATCACCACATCCAATTGCATTTTACAAGAAAAATCTGAAATGTTAAGGGGAAATAAATATTTTTGATCTAAACCAATCACTTAAACGTGTTATATGGGTTACAGGCACAAGGACTCTCAACCCATACGAATACTACTCCTTTGAAAAAATTGATGATTTCTATCCCACCAATGATATGCACAAAGTGTGGTAGGTGCCACCCCAAAGACTGCTTCTGAAGGAAGCATGCTGCTGAGCAACACAGGTCTAGAAGTTAAAAAATTACAGAAATGCTACAGTGTTCTCAAATATTAACAATAAAACTGTTTAGATTTCACAGTATATTCTAATCATGTTTCAGGTGGATGATGTGTGCTAAAAGCAGGCCTGCAATACAGCCAAAGGAGAGACTGGCCTAGTCTGAGGTAATGAAAAGCTAAGTATTACGAGACCATACAGCTGTAGTGTTTATCTGTGTCAAACTACGTGTCCAAGAGAGAGCAACATGGGGGAAGGAGGAAGTCGGAAGAAAGCTGGATGAAACAAGGACATAATGTTCAAGAAAGTCACTGGAATTTTCCAGTTCTAAAAGACAGTCTACATTCTAAAGGAGATTAGAATATTCTTTCAGCAGTTACACTGCCAAAGCAGTATTACTCCCAAATACAATATCCCCAAAGAATACAAGGCTTTAGGACAGGTAAAAGCCATAGTATCATTTAATCTGTTAAAAAGTAAATAATCTCTATTTGTAATGAAAGCTAGTTTCTCATGACAACGAGGAATATCAAAGAAGTTTATCAATGCAAGGGTTAAAAACCACTCATGTGCATTAAGTGAGATCTTTTTTTGGGGACTTACACAACATTCAGGCTCCAGCATGCCAAACAGACCTGGTAATACTGGAGCCGGTGAACTGAAGCACAGGAAGCTTTCTCTGTGCTGGTTTAGTTTATCTAATCATGGCTGTCTCCAGGACACCAGCACCTTACCTACTTCATCAAATATAAGGAAAATGTTCTCTTCTGCCTTTGTGTGCTGTACTTTTTAAAAAAATGTTGCACTGCTGTGTTGTTAGAGTGAGACTACACAGGATAAGAGGCTTGTGCATGTTCCAATCTATTACAGTTAGCACCAGACACTGAAATATGCTGGTGGTTAAGCACTTGTGTCTCACTCCAGAATTAATACATTCACTGCTTCGATGCAGTTTAAAAATTCTGGTAGGTTATGAACGTGAAGGATGAAGAGGTCACGTAGTTAGTTTCTTATTTACAGAGATTAGCAAAGATAACAGAAAGATCTTGCAATTTCACAATTTATTCTTGAATGTACACACATTCCTGCAAAGAACAAAAAGATTCACATAGCTTCACATCCACCCTGATTTAAGTTCGCCCTCCTATGTGTATCAGGTCTTTATCTGAAGAACCACTGTTTGGGCCTGACAAACATTTATCTCCCAAGCTCATTATTTTACGCAAAGCTCTTTTCTATCTGACCTACCACTTGTATAAACCTGTATTAGTTTATTTTGGTTTATTCATCCTTCAAATGCTCATGTGTAGACACTAAAGAATTACATTTCAAACATGATGTAGATGATTTTATAGAAAGTTAACACGATTCACCTCCTGGGAAGTTACAGTTTTTGTTCTCTGACAGGTAAGAATACAAATATAAAATTTTAATTCAGCTGTGTATCTTAAATCTATCCAATTTCTGAAAATGACTAAACTTAAAAGGATGCACAGAATTGACTTTGTACTCCTCTTTCACATTAACTGAATTTTTAGAAGACTGTAATTATATCCTGTGTGCTTTTTTTACCTGTTCAAATTTCCAGCCATCGGACATTGTGGAAACCATTTGAGTGAGTTCCTCTTCCTGGCACTGCAGTACTCTGTACACATGTTTGACTGGCACCTTAAAGAAGAAACATAAGATGCTCAATATTGCATGAAATTCACTGTGTTTGTGACTTGTCTAAAGTTACCCTTACTCTATAGAAATGGTAAGCAACACCACCTTGAATACCTTTTCTTTTTTTTTTTTTTTCTAAAAGAAATCTGATCTGTCCATAACCACCTCACAGAAGACCCAATGCTTCATGCATGTTTCAGAGACTAGAAGTGCTACTTAACAGTTGTAATTAAATAATCTTAAAACATACTATTATTCCAAATGGTAGCACACATAATTCAAAGGCTGAGGTTCTGCATAGGCCTACCTAACTTTAAGAAATGTCTGATCACATTCAAAAATGTCTTTATTTCTCTGTCAAAGTTTCCCATTCAGAGCAATGAGTAACTAGAACCATTTCATCTGAAAACCTTTAGAAAATGCTATCAGAGAAACTCTGTTGTCCCCCAGTCTGGCTTCAAGAGAAATTTGGCAACATGAGTTTATAATATCTTCACGAAGACTACTCAGTTACCAGGGAAGGCCAGAGTAGCAGAGTTAAAGAACAAACTTGAATACTTTCTTTACTTAACAGCTGCTCTATCATATTCACTGTAATGAAGAAATATTCATGAGTTGCTGTGAGAAGAGGCAGTCTTCTCAACTACAGAGCACTACAAATAAAGAAAACAACTTTGCTACAAAAGTGTATGACAGGAGCTAAACAGCATCTGTATGTATGCTGCATAAATATATTGTATAACCAGCAGTTATATCACAGTAAGGCAACCTCATCATATTCAGAGTATTAAATGTACATGAGAAAAATACACTCTATAGAAGCTGGTTTTGAAAATAACTATTTCCAGAAATGATACCAGGACAAATTCTACTATTACCAGACATTTTCTAACAGTTCTTTAGAACATTTTCAGGTTTAGAACAAGAACTAGAACCATATGCTTGTGCCCTTTGTAAGCAGACTGGCAGGTGCTGGCAATTAAGAATATCAATCTTGGTATACTAAATGGTTCCAGCTCAGCAAGTGATGGAGGCAGCCATTCATTATCTCACCGGGGAAATGAGCAATTAAGGAAAAAAAATGGAACCCATCCACTACTTCCCACAGAACAAATAATTAAAACCACACCAGAAAACAGCCTCACCTGTGAGATTTTGCTGTCTCTTTCTCTTATTTTATCCTTTACCAGTTTTATTAGTGATGTGATATTGTAGAATTCAGCCTCTTCCAGTACACCTAGTATGAAAACATTTTTTGGAAAGAGAGTGTAACCAGAGACTCCAAGCCAAAACCACCAAACAGTTCCTAAGATTATCTTCTCTGTAACTACAGAAAATTATTTATTTTGCCATAGGAAAAGTTCATTAACCAACCTAATAATGCTGGCTTCCTTTAGGCACATGTAGTTCAAAGCGTAGCTCATTCTGAAAAGCTATTCTAAAAAAAAGCCCAATGAAAATTGATACCATTTCATATATAGAATGAGAAGCAGAAAACAAAAACAGAGCACAAATGCTATTCTATAGCAGACTGATGGACCACCTTAGCTCAAGCCCTGCCTCAGGCTGGAATACAAGAAAAATTCAAATAGTCCTGAAAATCTCAGTAGCTGCTCATCTGCAGAAAATATTTCTTCTTGTCATTTGAGATCTTAGACCCTAAAACAAAAGCTTAAAGATGCATGTTACAGACTGGCCCCAGTCACTTGTTCAAGAAATATCTGCTCTCCACACATACTATGTGTTTAACAGTGCACATAGAAATTATACTTCACATTATTTCCTGATAATAATGTTAGACTGTCTTCTCTTTTATCAATTTCTTCAATACCTTACCAATACAGTTTCAGGACTACATGGTTTAAGACAGTCATCTTCCATTAGGGTAAAATTTATACAAATTGGGGACAGGGAGGGAGAAGCTGGGGTGAGATTTTTGCTCTTCAAGAGCATATTCCACACATCCAAACATCCCAGAACTTCACCCTTACTTCACTTTACATCTTCTAAAGCTTGTTTCAGAGCTAGTATTCTTTTGCTTTAAGAGGACTAAAGACAAATATTTTATACAGGAAGTGGTGTCCCCCAGGGGTCAGTACTGCGTCCAACGCTGTTTAATATTTCCAACAATGACCTGGACGAGGGGATGGAGTGTACCCTCAGCAAGTTCGCTGATAATACAAAACTGGGAGGAGTGGCTGACACGCTGGAGGGCTGTGCTGCCATCCAGAGTGACCTGGACAGACTGAAGAGCTGGGCGGGGAGAAATTTAATGAAATTCAATAAGGGCAAGTGTAAAGTTCTACATCTGGAGAAGAAAAACCCCATGAATCAGTACAGGCTGGGGACTGATCTGTTGGAGAACAGCTCTGGGGAAAAAGACCTGGGAGTCCTGGTGGTCAAGAGGATGACCAGGAGCCAACAATGCGTCCTCGAGGCCAGGAAGGCCAATGGCCTCCTGGGGGGGCATTAGAAGGAGTGTGGCCAGCAGGTTGAGGTAGGTTCTCCTCCCCCTCTACTCTGCGCTGGTGAGGCCCCACCTGCAGTACTGGATCCAGTTCTGGGCACTCCAGTTCCAGAAGGACAGGGAACTACTGGAGAGTCCAGCGCAGAGCCACTGAGCTTATGAAGGGAGTGGAGCATCTCCCTTCTGAGGAGAGGCTGAGGGGGCTGGATCTCATTAGCTTGGAGAAGAGGAGACTGAGGGGTAACCTCAGGAATGTTTATAAACATGTAAAGGGCAAGTGTCAGGAGGACAGAGCCAGGCTCTTCTCATTGACCTCCAATGACAGGACAAGAGGTAATGGGTGCAAATTGGAGCAGAGGAAGTTCTGTTTAAACACAAGGAAACACTTTTTCACAGTGTGGGTGATAGAGCCTGGAATAGGCTGCCCAGAGAGGTTGTGGAGTCTCCTTCTCTGGAGACATTCAAAACCCACCTAGACATGTTCCTGTGTGACCTACTCTAGGTGATCCTGCTCTGGCAGGGGGGTTGGACTCGATGATCTTTCGGGGTCCCTTCCAGCCCCTAACATTCTGTGATTCTGTGATCTACTTGTAAATTAGTTTTGGTGACTCAAAAGCAGTGCAAATAATAAGCAAGTGATACGAAAGAGAGAGATTTCATAACATCTTACCTTCCTCAGCTAGGTCCTTGTTAATAACCAGTTTCCCATGTCTGAGATAGTTCAGCACTGGCCCAAAGTAGGTCGGGTCTCTGTCTATTAAATATGCACCTGTTTCATCCTAGATTAGAAAACAAAAACAAAACAACAAACAAACAAAAAACACAACCAAACAAAACAAAAACACAAAAGAAAACAAAACAAAAAAATACCACCAAAAAAAAAAAAGCCAAAAAAACCCCACAATGATTTTAACAGCCAAGCAGGAATTGCAAGCTAATATTCAGCTTGGTATATGAATAGCAAGCAGATATTCAGACATAGCCACATCCCTTAAAGCCATATTTATTCAAGACATGAAAAGGAATTCAGCAAAGCAGTTGTAATAGTATCAGACTGGTCACTCAACTCAATCATGTACTACACTTCTCTCACCTGAATAATTCCCCCTGACCCCTTATAAAGGTTATCAACATGGTTAGATGATATAAGCAGTGAGTGAGAAGACTGAAAATTAAGGCTAAAAATAACACTTAAAAGCAGGAAACTATCACTTTGTTTCGAAACCAGAAAAATCAGAACATATTCCAATGGTTCAAATATCAGCTTTTTTTTTTTTTGCCCCTTTTTTTTTTCTTAAATTAAACACAAATAAATCTACCTTCTCTTTAACCTCGATACTTTGTTCTAAAAACTTTTATTGTCTTAGCTCAGATGTACAAATATTCACAGAGTACCGAGAACAACTGTGAATTAAGCAAGGGTTCTACGTACATCTTCTTCAAAACAAAATAATTAAAAAAAAATAAAAATCAAAGAATACTGAAGATGCAGTTCCTACCTACCTGATGCAGATAAAGAAGGAACAGATCAAACTAATTGATGCTCAGTTTACTGAACAGAGTTCAGCATTTTGTGGAATGCAAAACACAGTTCAAGAAATCCAGCTTCAGAGATGATTTTCTTTACAAAGAGATAAAGGAGCAAAACTGGTATTTCCTATATAATTTAGAATCTATGTGTGAACACCTGTGATCAATGCAGTACTGACACACTTTGGACAGAGGTGTAAGGAAGATAGGTAAGAAGTGTCTAACAGACCCACTGCTCCTTTCTACTACCAAGTGGATCACTGGCAGTATTAACCCTTTAGTACCTAAAGTTTTGGTGCAATAAATATCCTACAGATATATACTCAAGAGATGTGACAGCATATCAAAGAGTTTTTTATTCTTATTTTTAATATTCTAGTAGCTTCCACAGATACTAAAAAGGCATCACTACTGACAATCCTGGCTATATTTGAATCATTCACCCCCAAAACTATGTGATGGTAAAACTTGTTCTACAGGAAAAAATTTCTACTGACACAATCATTTGCATTTGGAAATTAATGTTGATACATAAAGGCTTGATTACTGAACTGTGATACCTGAGAACTCTCTCTACTTAACAGTATCTAAAGTTCCTAAAATGTTGTATTGGAAAAAAGATGGTGGGTTTATTTTCAGATACATGGATTTAGTTTCAGAATAACTGTGCTTGTCTAACCAGGGTAGGTTAGAATGTAGTAAAGCCACAGCCTGAACTACAAAAACATAAAAATCCTTCTATCCTTAAAAGCTAAATGCTTTACACACTTAGACACACTGTCATGTTAGAAGCAAATGGGTGTTATATTTTACATAAAATTAACTGTTCAAGAAAATGTTAATATATTAAATTGTGCTGTCAGTTGACCTACACTCAGAGAAGACAGTGCTCAATGAAATCTAATCACAATTTCTTCAGACCTAAACTCTTGGTCTCACAGAAGCAAGACTATGCACCAAAAGCAGTAGTTAGATGAAGTGCATAAAATGGTTTAACATTTCACATTTAAACATATTTACATTACCAAAACACTTCGAAGATGAACAATCTATAGATACAACCCAAAGAAATTAAATTAGATGACAATTGTATGAATTATAAGCTGAAAAGTATTATTTAATACAGGAACAGCAACCAGTGAAGTTCGAAAGGAGGATCTAAAATTGATAGAAAGAAACACTGTTTTAAAGAAAAAAGCACATTCTTTGGTCAGCAGTTGAACTGAGTTAAGAAACACATGGGCATACAAAACCAGAAGTCCTCCCAGTTAAGGGAAGTAAGTCTCTAGAAACAAACTTCTTCAATAAGATTATTGTATTATTTTACACTACAGTGTTTTCTCACATCACCCTCTGAGGCAGTACCTGCCACCAGCTCTACACCGTTACAGAGATGGACAGGTGGGTCACAGAAGCAAACTAACTAAAAGCTCTAAATGAAATCTCAAGTAACAATGGTTACTTCACTCCTTACACAAAAGACTTCAAACAAAGTTTTGGTTTGCTTTTTACGGACTACAGTACCTGGACTTTTATGGACTACAGTATCTGGACTACTCCTACCTGAGTAGGTTTCTCTATACTAGTCAAGCTACCAGTGCACACACAAAGGAAATGAGCTATGTGCCAGGCCTTCTCTTTCAGCTTCCACCTACCGAGAGGTCACTAGCAGCCTGCATGACCTGAATTCTTAGCCTCACATGCACACAGAGCTCATGACCAGTACTTGTACCAAACATGTTTTACACATGCTGACAACACTCCCCCTGTGAAACAAAAAAGAGAATTGCTTTTCTTTTCTGTTTTTAACCATTTTCCTCAATCATCCACACTTTTATTGTTTCTCATCTCATTTTTTTTCTGTTCCTCATTCCTTTCCTAACAGCTATCAAGTTTCCTTCCTCACCAAATTACTATCTCAAATCTATAAATACGCTTAATCTTCACACTGATCAATACAAATACCATATGAAATCTATGTATAATATACAACACATGAATAAAGTGTCATTTCGCTAATGTCACAGTTTCCTCAATGAATCCTTTCAGGCAACAATGTGCCTTCAAAAAGTAAAAAAAAGAACAAAAAGGAACCCAGAAGTCTTGCAATTTATAGTGTAACAGCAACTTTTTTTCTTTTTTACATTAGTAAATATCAATAGTTAAAGTTTAGCCAAAGTTCTTAAATTTTAACACTGAGCAATCCAAATCCTGTCAATAAGATTCAATTTAGTATGTAAATTCCATGCAATATTATGAATTGACTGAGCAATTCAGAGTAACTGGACACTTCCTACTCAGATTACAGATACGGAAAACATGCATTAATTTCACATCTTCTTCCAAAGAGAAAGTTGTATGCCTTGGACTTTGACCTTTCAACTCAGGTACGCTACAGATTAGTGCCAGGGAGTCAAGAGCAAAAATGTAAACCGTTCAGTAAAGAATACTGTAAAAATATGCAAAGAATGCACAGGCAAAAGAGGCACAAAATTGACTTCCTAGACATCTTCCTATAAAAAAAATGCCTTCTTACTCCTCCTTTAGAGTGAGCTGCATGATTATCCTTCAGTGTTCAGTGAGCACTTCATGGTGAAATCACCAAGAAAAGCCGATTACACTGGATCTTTAAGGGTATTTATGTAAACATAAATCCAATAAAAGCTGACACAGTAATGTAGTAATCTGCTCCACCTAGAACTCTCAAAATATGGGTCATAAGTCTTTCCACACTTTCAGAATATTGTCAGGATTGGCTTCACCCACACATATATGAAAACACTGTACTCGCATATGTGCAATTAGCATTTTGGCTACTTTCTGAAAAAAAAACATTTTTGATTTATTGTAAGATAAGAACAGTAAATTGCACTTCAGATGTGATCTAGACAGTTTCAGGGTGTAGCTACAGGTTACAAAGACATAACTGAACCAGCTTTAAGCTTGCTAGTTTGAATATTAATAGACTGCGCTGTTCCAGCTATGCTACTTCTTCTGCTTAAGTTAATTAAGTTTCTACAAGCTCTGAGCAAGTTTGAATCTTCACTGACATAACTCGTGGATATTTTGAAGCCATTTTCCAAGTTTGAGGTGAATACCACAAACGCCACACAAATCTATATTCTAATAAGGTCTCAGTTGTCTCTCTTGTAGATACTGTTTTATACAAGCAGGTGTTAACATTTACCAGAACAGCAGCGGAAAAAACAAGTTTCCTCTCTATTCAGTATAGTGATATCACCCCACATTTTGACCCCAGAGGTGTTTCATACAAATTTTGCCACTCTTTGTAAGAATACTAAAAGCAAATGTTCCATTTGTCTTTGCGCATCCAACACAAAGCTGCTAACTGACCACACGGGTGTTCGTATCTTTACTCAGTTCTTTTTTTGCATTACATTCTTATCTCTTTCATGAGTTTTTTCCTTCCTTGTCTGTAAGTCCTAGACTACTTCCAAATCTGCTCCTTTTTATGAGGACACCATTTTTAAAAGACAACACTGCTGAGGCACAGTGAAGGCTGCATTTATTTACTACCACTCTCCCATACCAATGTTTATTCCAAGTTACAAATACCATGGAATTTTGGAGAAAGCCTAATAACTCGTTCTTATATTTCCAATCACCTGGTTCAGTGTACCAATGAAAAGTCAGTGTAGCCCCCAACCATATTTTTTTCATTATTAAGAACTGACTCTGAAGCATATCTACAATAGAACACCCACGAACGCAGGAGATTCAAAATGCACATGCATTTTCAAGGATTTGAAAAATACCGGCCCAAACATTTAAATGATTACTTGTTCTGGTCTCAAACATTCCCATTTCAATTATAGAGGCTGAGGCTCAAAGGAATCACAACAAATACTTACTTAGCCTGGTGTCCATTTAAAACATAAATGGGACTCCATTTATTTACAGTGAAATTTAACCTTCAGAAAGTACTGGTGAAACCTAATCATTTTGTGCAAACCATTCCAACAACTATTTACTGCTGCTGTTAAAAACACATACTTTCTAGCCTAGACATCTACAGCTTCACACTTCATCAGCTGGATCTCACAATACCTTTGCTAGACTGAACAGACTTTACTATTAGATTTCTAGTCTTCATGTACATAATTCTGGACTGAAGAGTCACTCCTTAAACTCCCTGACCAAAAAACAGGTTTGCTCTTTATACCCTTTCGCTAAATCATATTTCATCTTGCAACTAGCCTCCATGTTCTCCAATTTTCTAAGTGACCTTGAGTTGTAGATACCAGAATCAGGTACAGGATTCCAGTAGGACTCAAAAGTAGGATCAAATATATACATCTTCCTAATCCCATCTGGCATTCTCCCCAAGATTTGCATTAATACACTAGCTAAAATGTCAGAAAATTATTTCCAGTTAATTATCTTTATTGAGGTCAAAACTATCCGAAGGCTCCTCCTCAAACACTCTTCCAGGATGGACACACTCTGAAGTCATACCACCAAGCTCTTGGCTCAAAGCTGTGCGCTCTAACATGGGTATCTAAAAAACTGACATAACTTACATATACACAGTAAGAAAAAGTTCCTCTAAAGGCAGCAATATTCACAGATACAAACCAACATTTGGCACTAAATCTGGATTTATAAATAACCGTCTCTTCTATACTACAAGCTTTTTAAATCTCGAGCTAGATGCTCAGAACACATTTTTCTCAGACTATGTGACCTAAAAACTTTGAGCATCACCAGGCTGTCAGTACTGATCAAAACTACACTAAATAACAACTCACCTAACTAGACAGAAATCTCATACACAGTTTATTTCAGATGCACCTGAAAATAATGACCATAGTTAAGATACTTTTTAGTGACGACAGCTAAAGATGTGCTGCCAGTAAGATTTTGATTTTTCTAAAACATTCAGTGCTTGCTTCTTTCCTTCCTTAACAGATTCTACCTCAGTACAATAAGGCTTAACTTTAGAAAGGCATTAAAAATCAAGCATGAACACTGTTGCCAAAGGCCCTATTAAGAAAAGTTGACAATCTTCTCACTGAGCAAGAAGTTTAAAGAATGGTAGAAGAGTTTATAACAGACAAATTGATATACAGATAAAATAGGCAGGTGCTGAAATCAGGAAATATCTGGCAGTAAAATTTAAAATATAAGCATTAAGTAAGTTAAACAAGGATGAAAAACAGAGTAAGGCTCTACTTATCTATTTTTACATATTCACCTCTAAAGCAAGGTTTAAATATTCCAGAAAACAAATGCTATTGTGAACAGTAGGCATGACCATCACCACTCATCCATTTGCTGAAATGATTCTCAAACAGCCTTAAATACAAAGAAGAATTTTAAATACAAAGATGAGTATAATATTGTGAAACATATTAAAATTGGAGCACAATCGGAGTCATGTGAAATGTGCCCACAAGCTACAAAACATGTTTTGCGTTACTAGAACAATTCAGTATTAACCTGTGAAAATACATCTAGAACTGCCCAAAGTGAGTCACTGAAATTTATCCCAGACAAATTCCACACACAGGAAACACAGTATTCCTTGTTAAGGTTAGATTTTTTTATAGCTCTTTCAAACAGAAGGCTGTACCTATGAGGTTTGATGATCTCATCTGCTGGTTCACCCGTCAGTATTGTCCCTGCTCCACCTCCCCCACATCCTCATCTGGAGGTACGGACAAATATGTCTGGGATGGGTATAACAGGCATCAGCCTACATAGGAGCTCAAATACACATTCTCTCTCACTTTAAAGTTTAATACTTGGGTGTTTAAAACCCACGTGATTTTTAGGAAGAAAACAGAATGGCATCAAACCCAGGAGATTATAGGTCAAAGAGCTGCTCTACTGCTCCAAGCTTTCAGAGGACAGTACCTTCATCTATTAGTTGCAGCTTTTAAGAACGACTGCTTTATGAGCATCAAATTGTGCTGCATAATAGTCACTGTAAATAACCTTTAATATATGATTAAGAAAAATGTGTCAACTTAGTATCAGGTTACAGCTCATAACAGGACTCTAAAAAGTAAAACCATGAGGTAAAAGACAAATCTACTGCTATCAGAATTTTATTTACATATATGTGGCAAAGAAGAATCAGGGTCCAGGATGATAAGAAAAATATCATCAATGACTCCCTTGAAATATCTGTGCTGATCAGCTAAAGACATTCGATATTTCAAAATTCAACCATACAGACAATCTCTTGATATGCTATTATGAAGACAATATGTTCACAAACTGGTGAGGTATCAGTGAAGGCGTATTTTTTTTTTCTCTTGAAAGGACATCTATGGTATCTGTTATCACTCAGAGGAGAAAAAGGGACTGTACGCATTATGTTTTGCTGTTTACAGGAGGAAGGAAGGCTCTGCGTGTTAAGTAACCTTAGGTACTGTAATGAGTACGCTATGAAGGGTAATCTAAGAGGCAGATCACTTCTGCAAAATCCAAAGTGACAGGTGATGGCAGAACCTAGACTCTGAATGGCTTAAGTGAAAATCAAGGGACTACAGATGGTCAAGACAATGGGACATGAAACTGGCAAATGTTGTACTGAAAAGAAGACCATAGTGGCTATTTAACCAGGAAAGGCTTTGCCTTTGCTACACCAAATTGCAGACATCCAGGTTCCTAAACCTAGAGAATGCACCTCTGAAAAACAGGATTTTCTCTAAATCCAGATTTTCCACTATTTGTAGTTCTCTCTATACCTACAGCTTTGCACAACAATCTATTAAAGAAAACTATACCAGCTACAAATTAGAGTCAACTCACAATGACAGGACAATGCAATTTGCATCTTGCTAAAGTGGCTTCCATTAGGCTCCTACATTAGCAAAAAAGGATGACACTTTGTACTATCTAAGCAGCTCAAATGACGTACAGGCATGTTCCTTGTAAGCAAGCAATTGCTTTCTATAGCTGTAAGTACAGCATGCTTTCACTTGTCCTGTATGGTAATAACAACTCTATGTGAGTCTAGAAATGTGAAAAAAAAAACATAAAGTCTCTCCATATCCTACCAAACAGCTAAACAACCTTAGCATAAATTTATGATTCGCTGCTTCAATCCAAAAATGTGAGCATAGTAAAAAACAGTGTTTAGATTAGCAGCCTTATGAAATTTTTGCAATACAGCAACACCTCACTGCTTGTGAAAAAATGACTGATTTCATCAATAGGTGAAAAAAAAAGCAGACAAATGCCTTAATTAGAACTAAAGCATTTCTTCTAAAAATGTGTCTTCTCTCTCCCCCTGATGACACTGAGAGATAGCAAATAAGCACTTTTTTTACAGTGGAACACCTGAAACAGGTGCCTTAATAATTAAGTGTCCCTTATCTTTTATTTAAGAAGCCTCGGAAAAAAGCTTTCCTACTCCCTCCCAGGTAAAGACAGTGTCTGACCTGTCACCAAGCCACTTACATTTTTAAGGTTATTTTTTTATAGGTCAGTCTAAGCTAATCCTCTCCAAAAGAAAAATCCCCACCTCAAATCAAAAACAACAACCCCCACACTGCTGCACTTTACGGTATTTTTTTTGTCACTCTGGAACACTATTCAGATTCCGTTCCCTACCTTCTTATGCATTCAAAGATCCTTTCTAGAAGTTATGCATGAAAAAATGAAAACATTTACTAATAGCATCACTGAATGAAAATATATTTAAAATTTTTATACAAAAGCCAACTCTATTTTCAACCTGTTGGTTATATATTCAAGGGTTATAAGCTGTTCCCTTCTCTTCCCTAAATATACTGTATTGGAATACCATTTTTTGTCCTTTACACTCCAAAATCTCTTTCAGAGCCAGCACCAAATACAAATACTTAATATCCATTACTACACATCTCTCCATATACAAAATCTTAAGTCAGCAACTTTTCCTTCCCTACCAAAAATGAGGCAGAATGAACACCCAAATTCAGTATCACCTATCATTTGCAGTCCATGCAGAGTAAGAAATATTTTACTCAAATTACTGAAACATAGAATGCCATGGCTAAGCGAGAGAGGTTATTATCAAAAGTAGTTTGATCTGGTTCTTTAATAAGAGAGCGACGACAGTGCAGAAATAACACAACAGCTATGCAGGCAGATAGTCCATTAAAACGACAAAACTAAATCCAGTCAGACAGCGTAAAAATTTAAGCAAAGATAGGAACGATCCCGTGCTCTCTCGTGTGTGTTTGTTGGCAGTGGAGTAGTCGGCCAAGCCCACGGTTTTACGCGAAATCAGCCCACCTCCGCCCTCAGAACTAAGCTCGCCAGTAGTGTACGGTCCCACTAAGCAATACGACTCTATAGAGACTCCCCCGTCGACGGCAGAGCCAGCCGCGGCCGTTCGCGCGGCCGCGCTCCCCGTCGGCTCTGCATCGCCA
>VWZK01021655.1:154731-183780 GCA_013396935.1 Baryphthengus martii | reverse complement strand
GCAGCCCGCCGGTCCCGCAGCCCGCCGGTCCCGCAGCCCGCCGGTCCCGCAGCCCGCCGGAAGGAAGAGGCGGAGGCCAGGCCAGGACCCTACATGCCTTTATTACAGACTACCACGCATAAGTGAAATCCATCATCCAATCACTAACTACACATCTACAGCACAGAGATCTGTCGAGAGGAGAATAAACAGTCATTATTAAATTATGAGATATGATTAAACCATCGACCAATAGAAAATTTATATAATAAAGCCAGAAAAAAGGTGTAAAATATAGTTTACAATAATTATTCACATTCAAGGCTGTACATCAATACATACAACACCATGGCCCCGAACATGAATTCAATCCAAATAATTCATATATTAGAATTTAAATAACACAGACTGAACTAGAGGCCAACAAGAGCCAGCAAATAACCTTATAAGAATAAAAATACAAAAGTGTGTATCTTATATCATTGCATTATTTGCTTCTGTCTTCATGAGTTCTTGGAGGAGGGGAGATTGTTTTGTGGTGTTTGCTGAGAGGGGTTGGGTTTTGGACTTTTTTTGTTGCTTTTTTCCATTACTTGGGTGGGTGGTTTTGGTATGTTTGTTTGGTTTTTTTTTCCTTTTATCTGTTTTATCCTTTTATCAGTTACCACTACAAACCAGGCAGAGAACATTGAACACACTATTGACTGCTGCCAACCTGAAAACAGCTAGCACATCAAAACTGAGTATGGTTTTTGGTTCCTATTTTTTCCTCTTTTGTCAGTAATAGCAAGTTCTGTTACAATTTAGAACATTTGCCATAGCCAATCAGAGCCAGTATATGGTCATAGGAAGCTTTGTCAAAGGGCAACCATCTACACTCAATACCATGCTGACAGACCGACCAGGTTATGGGGTGCTTAAGACCCTCTCCACGTGGTGGCAGTATAAAAGCCGTATTTCTTCTGAGAAAGAGGAAACAATCTTAAATGACCAGTCTTAACTGAAAGCATGCCATTTTGGGTCAGAGAATTACTTGTCTGGAAGCTCACTTGATCAACTGATGGACAATCTGTGTCATGAAGCTTTGCAGGGGCACTTCCACTTGATTAATAAAATAATCGCATGAAATATTACAGGCATTCAGCAAAATTTCAGATATAAATACCACACCTATTCGTGTAATTCACTAGTAGAAAGAATTATTGGAATCCACAGACCACATCTTTAGGCAACTATTAATATACAAGTTCTCTTCTCAGCAAGGTGTTGAAATCAAATATTCTGTCCACAGGCCAAAGGAAGTGATTGTGTTGACTTCACTAAATCATACAAAAGAAACTTTTAAATGTACATGTAGGAAATCCTCAAGATTTCTTCAAAGCTCCCAGCACAAAGTGTAAAGATGTCAAGCACAGTAAATTAACCATCTTGAGCTATGAAAATGGATTACAAATATCACTTTTTTTTTCAACCTACAGAGTTTTTTTTCCAGGCTTATATATAGCAGATACTTCACAACTAAATCATGTCAGAAGGAGACAAGGCAGTGGAACACAGTACTATTTGATGTCTTCAGCATCTAAGTGCTTCGCAAATGATATCGTAACAGGTAATGTCAGTGTGCTCACAATGTCTCAACATCACATCTGAAACAAGTCTTCCTTAATACAAAATCTTCCTCAAAACTGGACTTTAAGGCCAATGGTAATCATCCCATCTCTCCAGTTTATCAAAGTAGTTTTAAACTTTCTGTGACTTGGCTTGGGCACCAAATAGAACAGTATGATTCAAAAGCTTTCTAGCAGAAGTACTTCATCCTTTCTTAAGCTCCACCCCACAGAAAGATGAATTACACACCTTCCTCAAGTTCAATTCCCAGGCAAAACACAATTACATCATCATTTACCAGATTCTTTTTAAATGACTGGCAACTGTTCAAAATGCAAAAGATGGAATGAATCAATCAACAGATTGGGTTTTCAGTGAGGAGTCTGAAGGAGAGTCTTCAAGTGCCTAACAACCACTTTTTGTGCTTTGAAAGACCTTGGACAAAGAGCAGAGAAATTATCTGGCTTATCTGCAGCTCTGAAGAACCTCCCTTGTACATTTCATTCCAGGAACTCCCATGAACCACAGGAGTGACCTCTAGGACAATGCCCTGAAGCTGCCTGACTTCAGGTATAAGCATTTAAACCAGGAAACAGCCCTTCATAGTATGCAGCACCTGCCAATACACATTTAAGTGGACAAACTGATGAAACAGTTAAATTCACGTGATTGCTTTGTCTTGCCTCGCTATTCTTACATCTTTCAAATCCATAGATTTTACCTACAGTCCAAGACAGACAAATACCTCACCCAGAAGAGTTCTAGTCCCTTCCCCAGAAAAGCAGTAGCTAAGGAAGACTTGATTAGGAACACTGAAGTTCTAAGGGCAGGGATGCCTGTAAGATGCTCACAGTTTCTAAAGACAACATTATCAAAAGAAAAAAAAGGAATACTAGAATGCAGACATCCTTCCAGACATCATCTTGATAGCTATCAAGATTTCTTTGGCTGAAAGCTTTTGGTGGGCAGGACAGATTTCTACTGAGAGAGGATTTTCAGGGTGGGAAAAAGCAGAGTAATTACTTTGTTATGGCAAAATGACTGCAAGCCGAAGTATTACAGAAAACAGCATTCCTAGATTTCCACCCAGTGAACAAGCCAGTGGAGATCACTCCACCTCCTAATGAAGCTAAGGTGCTCACTATCAGCAGAACAACTCTGCCAGACTTATGTGAGGTCGAGTCTTGTCACACTGAACAGCACTGGCACCACGAATCTCCACCACTGTCCACCTCTCCTGTATAAAGCTAGGAATACATCTGCATCCCCATACCAAAGACTAAATCCAAAAGCAGTAAGGTTGCCTCCAGTTGATCATAAATACAGCTGAAATTTGACAGCCAGAGAACAAATGGATAGTACTGCAACAAACTTATAGTACCTGTCATCTTGGTTATAATGCTAAATACAGGATTAATGCAGGCACAGACAGATAGATGTACTGTGCTATTCAAAGTTTAGTGACAAGGAGTGTACCTTGTGCATAATGGAATTTCTCATTACACAAAGGGAATGGTGTTCTATCTTCCTCATCTCAGCCATTTACAGGACACCTTAGCTCCCTTAACACCAGGCACTGTAAGCCAGTGATTTACTTCTGTCACGTCTGTGTACATGGTGGGATAACAAGAATGCAGCTCCTCCAAAAGAAAAGGCAACTGCACTCTCCTTTAAAGACTGAAAGATACTGACAAAGCTGAATTGTCATCAAGTTCAACCACATAACACAGTTTAAGAGATCAATAATAAATCTCCTTCACCCTACACAACAACAAACTATGCAACTCATGTGTTTTCTAGGAAATCCTGATAGGCCATTGCTTTTAAAATACCGCTTCTAGAACAGTAGACCATGAGGATTTTTCCAACGTTGCAGTGGAACATTTCTTTCTTTGGTCGAAGGAAAAGCACATCACATTATGAGACCTCAAAATCCAAAGAGATGGCATGTGTAGAAGGTGAATAAATAGGTGTGATGTTTATACTGTGTTTAAAACAAGGACCAGACCTAGGTCACTCCTCTCACCGCAGTTCAGGAATATGCGCATGTTGAAAATACCACTAGGGAACTTGTTTTTAGCACATACAAAGTTATGTCTTTGCAACCTTACAAGAAATGTTTGACCACAAAAAAGCCTTAATTTGAAGAGAATACAGGAGACCGATATGAAAAATATTTTCAATTTATAGATATGCCTTAAGTACCATATATTTTCCCCTTTACATCAATATTTTCCTCTGAATTTTTAACCAGATTACTTTATGGACCTAGTATTTCAATTGCCTAAATTTTTTTAGAGTTGCTAAATATTTGGCCAAAGACCAAAAATAGGATTATTTGTACATCTCATACAATGAGATGAAAAGTCACGTAATCAGTCATACAAAGCTTTCACACCACCTTCTCTACTCAGGTAAATAGGTTGGCCCCACTAAAATGCACAACACATGCACACCCTGGAAAGAAAGCTTCTAGCCTTCACCTCTTGAAAAGGTGAAAAACTATTTACTACTTTAATAGTAACCTTTTTCCCCCCCCTACTAACTAGTTAATTTTTTAGTTAGCATTAGTTAAAAGCATGCTGGTAAGTTTATTGTCCCTTGATTAAACACACATATGATTCATATTAAAATTTGAATTGAATGTTTAAAATCTTACATACTTTAGAAGCCAACATTTCAATTTTAGAAAACTTTCAGTGCCGTGTTCAGCATTTTACTCTCTCAAAATCTGGATCATTGAAGCCTGCCTGCCAGACACATACATCTGATTCATTCACATAATTACTAAAGTACCACATAAATCCTGCAACCAGGACTATATTAGGAATTACACAAGGGTGCAACTGACCTGGCTACAAATGCCATATACCAGTAAGCTGGGGGACTGTGAGGAAGAGAAAAACAAAGAGGTGGTGCTTAGACACAAGGCATATAAAAGCTCCCTGATGAATTACAGTTTAATGATAATCTGAAAGTCACAGAAAACTCCAGCCCCATAAAACGTCAGGCTGGTACGTGATTCAGCATGTGTGCGTGCAGATTGGTTTTAACTCATCTTAAGTGAAGCTGGTAATGCAAGGTCTATCCACTAGTCAGTGGCAGAAATTGAGCTGAAGTGCACAAAAGCAAGATTTTCACTGCAATGATATGCATGTGGAAGCCTCAACAGAAGCACAAAGCACGAGCAAAGCGACCCTGAATTCCATTAGGTTTTTGCTTTTCTTTTTTTTTCTTTCTAAAAACAAAAAAAACAAAAACACACACCCACACACAAACAAACAAAAAAAAAACCACAACAAAAAAAACACACCAAAAGGAAAAACAACAAAAAAGAACATTTCAGACATATGCTTCCCCTTGAGATGGTAACAGGTGGGTTGAAAAGATTCCTCTGATCGGCTGCACACGGAGTTCTAGCAGCAAGTAGGGAAACTGGGAAATTTTGGATGAGCTTTACTATTTAGCAGCATTCTGGTGGTATCTGTGCCGCCAAACTTCATGTATCTTTTTGCACCATTTATGAGCATTTCCACTCGGGTCCATCAGGTAATATGTCCTGTTTGGCTATAAGTGAACAACATTTTAATGAGTACTCCCAACAGTGCAACGAAAAAGCAGTAAGTATTCTGCACCTAACAATACAATAATTATTCAGAGTCGGTTAATAAACTTTCCAAAAGTTAAATTCAGTTACAGTTATAGCATCGCTACTGAATAACCATACATCTAGCATCTCAATATTGTTAAACAGTCAACTGCCAATATATTGTTGGTACTCTCCTTCTGATTCACTATATACAAAGAGGGTTACATTTTAAAAGTCCATCTGAAGAACTTCCTTCAAATCCCAAAAATCCACTCACAGTTTATTTACACACAAATACTAAAAAATGCACTTTTATTCTCCCTACAATGTGGGAAATGCGTATGCCAGGGGTTTTTGTCATTTCAATTTGCTCTCATTTTTGGGGGGCTTGGGTTTTGTGGGTTTGGTTTTTTTCTTTAAAATTGAAGGCCATCAACACTTGTATTTAAGGAATTATATTTTCCCCAGAAAATTGTATTTGTTAACAACTTACAATAATTGTCCAAGGACCTTAGTGCAACTTACAAAGAAATTAAAGAAAGTCACTTACTGTGTGAACAAAAAATGTCTTAAAATTCTTGGCTTCTGGCCGCAACTCTAAAGACCATGGAATTTCTCCTTTCAGAACTTTGTTGACAGGATCCACATAATACAGGTGGGGCCCTTCTGTGAGCAGCAACTGGCGCCGACGTGCAAACAATCCCTAACAAGAAAAGTAGAAGCAGCAAGGCAAAAAAAAAAAAAAAAACAAAGGAAAAAAGTGTAAATGTATAGGTCTCTGAATTTAACAAGAGGTAGAATTAAAACAGCTCAGTGATAGGATAGCATGTTTGAATTCGGAGGAAATTTCTTTTTTCCTTGTTTTACTTTACCTATTAGACCTCACTCCTTTTTTTAGGGATTGCAGTGCATTTCTACTACATAACAAAACCCAAGTACTATTTAACAAAGCATCTTTAAGTTTTCACAAAATATAAACCAACTAGCTGTACAGAGTGAAGCAAAACCTATTTGTCAAAGATTACAGCACAGAAATCAATCCTCATGATTTTGTGGAGAAAATTAGGAACAAGAGGTAGTAACTTCAACAAAAGAGAACATACATTCCTGTAAAGCTGACACAGACTACCATTGCTTATCTGTACCATGTTAAAGCTAATATTTAAAGCTGTCCTAATGTCATCTGCTTCTTTCAAGATACAGGCACTAATTGGATCTGGGAAAAAATACCACAGTTAAGGACAATACGGGCTTGTATTTCATTTTCTGGTATTTGTGGCTTGATCCACATGCAGACACACATCAAGACAAAGCTCTTAGTGGGGTATAGCAGACTAAAAGGAAGAGGGGGAACGCAAACCTGCTTATTACAGTCTCAAAATGAAAGCACCAATAGCCTATTTATTTTTAGCCTTTTCCAAAAATCAAGAGCACACCACTAAAGAATAAACAATCTATTCAAAAGAAAACACTACATTTAAAAAAAGCAAAACAATTTGACACTAATAAGTTAAACAAGGAAGCTCTAGAACAGGTTCCTTATCTACACTGCAATTGTGCAAAAATATGACAGATGAATCTTGTTACACAGAAGAAAAGCCTTTACCTTTCTTTTGTCGACTGGACCCATTTTTAGGATTAAATTATTTTCTACAAACTGATGCCTTAAAAACAAAAAAAGAAAAATGACTATTACTCCGCAAGTAATTCTTCAACAGAAACAGCTTTCATTATTATCATTATTATCAAGTAATTTTCCACATCTCTTCCTAGTGTCTCCTTTTGCAAGAGTCCTGAACAACTTTACTAGATGAGTTTTGGGCTCTTCCTCATTCCAAGTGGGGTAGATGGGTCACAACTGATAAAATCCTCTCAGAAGTGAAGAAAAACACTAGGAAATCAACAGAATATTATCATTCAAATAAAAAACAATTTATGGCAATTGTGAGAAAGAACCTTTTCTAGTTCTAGGACTGTGTAGAGGGAGACTTCTCTGCACTGGTATAGTGTCATTTCTGCTTATCTTACAAACACATTCCACGATCTTCTAGATCATTAGGTTTTTGCTGCTACTGTTTTAAAAACAGAAATAAATAAAAACCTAGTTCCTCATTTGCTTGAAGATATTAAGATTGACAAACATTAATTTGAATCAAAATACTTTATTTTTCTGGATTCCTTACTACTGTGCAAGTTACAGATGAGCTATATTCAAAGAGCTCACCAAGGATTTCCACCAGCTTGTTTTGCCAGAAGTAACCTCTTTTCATCTTCAGAAAACTGTAAGTCCAGCTCAAAGGAATTGTTGTCAAGATCGTGAATATACTGCTCAATATTTCCTCCAGATGTCTGTGGTGTACTCGTCTCTGGGGCAGACAGTGAATGAGAGGAGGCAGAACTAGATACTTGCATGCAACCAAATTGACTCAGGAGGTTGTCGTACTAAAGGAGGAAACAAAGCGTAGTAAAGAATTTTCTTACTAAAAAGCTTATTTTCATTTTGCACTAAACCACAGCTTTTAATTTAAGCATGCTTTTGTTTATTATGGTTTTTGGGTAAAAAGACAGCCTACTGTCTTATCCAAAAAAGTATGCTTGGTCAACAGCAAGTCAACCAGTACTTTTTCCAAACACACACTCAATTAGAATAAAAATGCTGACTAGTTCAATTTTTGATCAGCAATTTTATACTAGATTCTTAATAATTGAGTCTTCATTAAAATATAACTTGTCAGTAGCTTCAATAAACATATTTCATATGCAATAATTATGCTTTAATGAAAGTCGCAGGCTGCATCAGATCTGAATATAGCAATAGACAAACATACATTTCCGTAACAGTCTTCATCATCCTCCGACATAGCAGGTAAATACGCTGTAAGTTTTGGGGGTGTCTGAAGATGTAGGTTGTCCCATACAATAGATTCAAAGAAGGGGTGAGCCTTAAGAGGTCCATAGCCTCCCATTTCTTCACAACCTAATCTGTTGGTAGCATCCAGAACCTGAGCAAATTACAATTAAGTTAACATGTGCAAAATAACAACAGGGAAGGGGCAAATGTCATTCAGATTTGCACAGTAGCATGTGAAAACTTAAAACCAGTCGGTCCCACTGCCCTAAGCATACATATCCAGAATATATGGGGACTGGTCATAACACAAGATGCTATTTGTCAGTATGCCTTGACAGCAATATTTTGTATTAGACCAGTTCACAGATCTAGAGAAAGGAGCACTTCTTTGGGTCCACACAATGTTTTGGCTTTGTTTCTTCATAAAGACAGAAACAAAACCAAGTAAACATACCAAGAAGGCCTGATGGAGCACAGCTCATTTAAGTATAGCCTAGCACCACATTCCAGTGATGCAAGAAGCTGTGGAAGCTATAGCTGGTATCAAATATCAACCTCTCAAGTACTTTAAAAGTCACGCAGTTCTCAGGGTGTTGATGCACCATGGACCTTACCATTCAGCAGGCACTGGTGCTGTCACAGAACTGGCCTGGACACAGGAACATGCTGCTAGGCCCTTGACAGTCATTACACTCACCAACACCCACAAACATAAGAACGGAGTTTTCTCCTCACCTCCTAACCCGTGCTAATGCGCTAGACTATTGAATTTTAAAAAGCTTATACCAACTCCAAATGTTCTCTGCATATTCATTTTAGTGTCATGGCTGTATCTCACTGATGAGACAGAACTATTTTTGTCTTCCTATCTGACAAACATCTACATGCACAGTAATTCTTTGGCTAATACTATTGAGACATGCAGTAAGCGCAAGGTAAGTGCATGTTAAAATGCAAGACATTGATTTACATTGTAATGAATCTATCTCCCTGTGATGTATAAAACATTGTTTTCAACTAAATGATTCATTTTACAACTCAAGAATAATTTATCCGAGTACTATGTTAAGCTCAGTATTTGAATATTAATTTCTATGTGTAATGGACAGTATTTAGAATAATTTGTTTCCATTTCACTGAGAGACATTCCTTGTCCACACTTTAGAATTCATCTTAAAAAAGAATAATCTAAGTGCTGTTTAATAACAGATGCTGATTTTCACAGTTAGTAGCACTCACAGTCTTTCTTATTATAAGGTTTGCAAAAGAGTGCACAGAAACTTGAGGAAAAAAGAATGGCATAAGCTGAATGTTTCCAATGTCATCAAATCATTTAACAGCAGCAAATATTTACCAATAGCTTTTCAACAAGGTCTTTCGCCTTGGGAAAAAATTTTTCTGGAAAATCATATTCCAACTTTATTATCTTCTGGAATATAAGATACTCATTTCTGCAAAAGAGAAAAATATTCACTCTTGTTATTAGTTCTCCATGGCTCTTTCACCTTAACAGTGCATAACTGGGACAAATATTGAATGGGATATCTACAAGCTAAGTCACATTCCCATAAATCTTTCAAAGATAAAGGGGTACAGTCTTCCAATTATCTATGATCCTGTAAGCACCAGATACTTCAACATAAAAAGGTCAAATGGCTCAATACAGAAGTGCTTCACACCCCCTTCATGTAGGCATAGTTACCTTTATGGTATAAATTACATGAGAAATTCTGGGAAATATGAAGGAATCTCTCTCAGGAACTCTAGCTACAGCTGTTTAAGCATCTTCATGACATCAGAAAGGACAAATAAAAGCAAGCATGTCATTAAAAACAACACTGCACCATGAAGAGCTGTACTTCAGAACTGGTAGTAAGGTAAAAGCCAAAAACAATTCAATGTATTTGTGATCCACACGGAAAAAAGTTAGCTTAAATCTCTTACCCAGCTCTAAATGGAGGCAATCCAGCTACAAGCTGATATATTATACATCCCAGAGCCCAGAGGTCAGAGCTTCAAAAGAAAAAGGAAAAAAACATATAGCATGCTTTCCTGTAAGAAGTCTTTAAACTGTAATTTAAAAAAAATACATAATTCTTAAGCTTCTGATAGTATCAGATAAACAAGCCTAGCATAATTTACACACTGTTTTCACTTCTCTCCTTGACAGAAGAGTAGGCTAGCACACAACTTTCAGAAAAAAGTATACAGTAATGATCCCACACCAACCAACTGCAAGCACATGTGCAAGACAGCTGAATTTCCAGTCAGATTAACTAAGGAGTATGTAATAAGACTGAAAAGAATACTTATTATTCACTACCACAATTCAAAGACGTATCCAACCTAATGCAAGATATACTCCTGCAGATTTAAAATCCTTCCCATTAAACACCGTATGCAAAAAAGCCCCAAAGCGTAACCATACAGCTTTTTCACTTAAAGCTTTTCTTAGGACATAAAAAGGCAGGCTATATAGTGCATGGGTGAGGGAAAGTCTTACTTTTCAGTGTGTTGATCTGAAAGAGTATTGAAGCTTATTTTGCCTTGAGGGTAACGATACATAGATTTAATTAGAGCTTAGAAATCCTCATGGAAGACTAAAATACTAATAAAGACTCAAAACTACTCAAAATAAGAGTTTTCTGTAAAGACAAAGCTTTATGTCAAACTTCTGAAAGGAAACGACAGCCTGATGAAGTCTTTCCAGCAGCCAAACCAGTCAAAATCTCCTTACTAGACACAGAAGTGGGAGGTCTACTGGTGCCTGCAGTTTCAAGAAATGCTAGCACAAACCAGTTATTCACATAAGAGATCTTTTTTCCCTATGATTTGTCAGTGGTTACTTTGATTATTTTCTATCATTGTAATAAAAGAGATGTATAACAGCCTGTAGGTTACCATCAACAACCAATTAAAATGAGGTAAGAAATTTAAGGGTATCGCTCGTACCAGGCACAGAGATGATTTAAACCTTTGCAAACTCCAAGCAGACCTTAACAAAGATAATTGCAATTTGATCTAAACACAAGTCAAACAAAGCTGTAGCCTTTCTCCTAACTGACAGAATGTGACATTCTGTTGCTTTTACAAGAGGAATTACCATATAAGAGCAAGCTCACATAAACAGAATTAAAATAACTACATTATCTGGGTAAGAGAAAAAAATTATTTATGGGTAATAAATCCACATTAGACACCACCTTCTCCTGACAACACCTACTGCTGTCTGTAGAACTCCAGAAGGTAGATGAACGGAAACCAGTACTCAGACAAGAAGCAACACTTGTTAAGAAAAAAAAAAATTCAAACTCTTAAACACCTTTACACTCAAGCATCTTGTTTCTCTGCAATACTAAGCTTGCTTGCTTTACTTATCTCCTCCCTCCCATTTGACAGTATCATGACACGGTCAGTAAGGTTCTGAAATATAATAAAGTCCTCACCTCTTACAGGCAGATTTCTCTGTCAGGAGTTCTGGAGAAACATATTGTGCTGTCCCTACAAATGAGTTTGCCCGTGCTGGTAAGAAAATGGAAAGAGATAAGCAAATACATACTCATGAAGAAGCCAATCTTTCCCTTCCCCCTCTGCCCTCACACAATAAAAACCCAAAGGCAATCTATTGCAAGTTATATAATGCTAAAAAGAACCCTCAGGAATGTAGTTTCTCTACCCATCCACAAAACCTGTTTGGAAGAGACAAATCAATCTCAGTGGTATCTATTTGGTTCAAGAAGCTAGGCATTTAAGCTCTTTGTTAGGTATAAAACCTACCGACACAAGCTTACTATGTTCAAGTGAAAAATTAAGGTTACCAAATTCAGTTCAACATAGTGCTTTTTCAGGCACTGTTGGCAGCATCATTGATTCACAGGTTAATAGTAAGCAACTAGTGACAGAATGATTCTATAACCTTCACATTTGAGCAACTTGGATAGTCACTGGGGTTAAATATATAAGCAGAGTAAAAACTGTTTCAGCTGAGCCACAGTAACTGTTTGCTTGTATTATTGTCTTGCAAATGAAGAGTACTTCATTTGGCCATTTAGCTGGCTATACCACCACACAAAATATTACCTCTTTGGACATCTAAGCAGCGACAGTCAAAATCGTTTCAAGGTGTCTCAGTGATTTTGTTAAAGTAATGATTTTTGAAGGTCACAATTTGGTAAATAAAACATATGTACATTTTCAGAGGATCACTTCATGTCACATGATGAAGTAAATAATGGTATACCTTGTCTGCTATCTGCAGATAATACTTTTGCTGTTCCAAAGTCTGTTATTTGAATGTGCATATCTTCATTTAGCAAGATGTTCTCTGGCTTAAGATCCCTGGAAAAGGCAGATTTTTGTATTTAAACAACATACAAATTAAAGTTGCAAAGCTGTCTAGTGACTTATGTACATAATAATATCATACATAATGCAGACATTCTATAAATATTTTTGTGTCAACTTTCCTTTAACTTGTACCTGTTAACCCATTAACATTTTTTCTAAAAATACTTGAAGTAATGAATAATTTCAAAGCTCAGCTACTGTGCATCTCATGTT
The DNA here is from genome assembly GCA_013396935.1 of Baryphthengus martii. NCBI lineage: Eukaryota > Metazoa > Chordata > Aves > Coraciiformes > Momotidae > Baryphthengus > Baryphthengus martii. The sequence goes on along the minus strand of VWZK01021655.1, from coordinate 171,193 downwards.
CAACAATAACAATGATAAAACCTTCACTCTCAAGCCTTCATTTAAATAACATCTGATAGATTGACATGGCAGTGAGATCTTCTAGGCCTCGTTACTCAGTGCAAGACTCCAGTTCAAACAACAGCACATACTCCCCTCCTTAAATATCCAGAACAGAACTGTAAAACACCTCTGCTCTTTACAAGTGGCATGGTCACATTTGTCACACAAGCCCATGTGCAATCTGTATTCTAAGTGTATGCGTACCATTTCTAAGGACACTGACTCTGATTCTGAATAAAACCAGGCCTCTCAGTATCAATACACAACACAATATAAGCTCTCTACTTGTGCACAACTTCACTGTTTTCTTTTGAGTTTCCTCACAGAGACCTTCACATGAAGACAAATACAGAGCAGCTCTTAAATACAAAATTTCCAGTATGGGCTTGGTAATACTGACAATCATGCTATTTTAATTTTACAAGCATTCCCCCAGACTAACACATGAGCTATATAAACCAAAGTGAAACTGGGAGTTCTTGAGTATTAATTCCCCTGTAGAAAATGTTATGCTTTTAGTACACTCCACATTCAGTCTCTTTAGATTCTATTCCGAATTATTTCACAAAAAAAGTATTAGGAAAATAATTCACCCTTTTAAGTATAACTGGGAAAAAATTATAATGCTTTATAATGGAGAATTATAATCAGGCAGCTTTTTCCCCAACTAGCAACTACTGTTCTGTGAACAACTGCTTTGGAACCCACAGACACAATAGCTGTCTTAGAAAAACCCAACAAAACAAAAAGTAGTAAGTGTGAGAAATCTGAGCCACAGAACAACTTCAAATTGTCTAATAAACAAAACAAGCTTTGTCAGACAATGTAATTACACCAAGAACAACTGTAAAGGCCCTATTAAAAACTTTGCTCAATTTCACCATTTACCTAGTTACTGTTCAGCTTTGTAAAAACTGACATACATTTACTTTTCTCGATGACATGCTGCACACTAATTCACATATCAGCAGAACTAGTTACTTTTGGAACAGAAAACTGCAGAAAAAAATGTAGTTAAACAAAAAGTCAGTTTCTCGTTTTAGATTAATTGATCAAGCTTTAAAAAGACAAGTTTTTGGTCATGTTAATTCTAGGCACAAAAGTTTTATTACTTTTCCCCACTACAATAGTTTGTCTAATAACAGAGATTGCCTCTCGTCCTGAAGTTTTCTTTGCTTAGCTCCCTATTTTAACAAAATGCTCATGAAATGCTATTATGTTCTCATTAGCTTTCCACAAAACCCATGTTTGCTTTAGACTTCATAAACATTTATAGAAAGAAACACCTCACACAATCAAATGTATGTTGGTCTCAAATCTGTATTACCTGTGAATTATTCCTTTCCCATGCAAATACTCCAGGGCTGATACAATTTCAGCAGTATAAAACCTTGTACAGGTCTCATCAAATGAGCCAATTTTGCGTATATATTTTAGCAGCTCTCCATTTTTGGCATAGCTAAGCCCAAAATCTGAATGTTAGTTAAGGTCTATCATGAAACCATATTAAAACAAAATCCTCACACCTCATTCCAAAGATAAGAATAATATTAAAAATGCATGAACTATAGGGAAGAAGAGAAGTTGGTTAAACTTGAAACTTCGTGGTAGCAACTCAAAACAATTTCTTAAATATATTAATAACCTAGGACATGTGCCAGTTTCTTAGCATAGCAAAGACTATAAAAAGGGTTAAATTTGGTTTTTTTCCAGACACTCACCTGGATAATTCATGTAAACTGTATACATAACTGCCCTCAAAGAAAAGTATTTACAGTAATAACTAGCATTCAATCCAAGTTTAATATTACCCCATCGTCTGGAAAGTGCCAGTCAGCCAAGTGTTCAATGAGCAAATGTTTGCATGACAAAAGAGAGGCCCTGTAAGTTGTGTTAGTGCATGCACGTATGTACATATGTATGTACACACAGGAAACAGACGGTTAGCACTGCTGGCAGGCTCTCTGACAAAACACAGCTACTTACTGACCCCAGAAACAGACTGATTTATCCTCTTACCCTGGGCACAGTCAATTCAAAGCAGGAAGTTTAGGAGGAAATTCACAGGATTACATTTCCTTCACAACAACAACAGCTGACTGCAAACCAATGAGCTTTCAAGATGAAATTGCACTTTGCAATTACTACTCAAGAGAGAACTTGGAAAACAGTGGCCCGAACAAAAGAGTTTCAGCTTCCTATCATTCAGATTATTCCGTATGCACTTTTACAACAGAAAAAAATTAATAGATCTAACTGTTCAAATAAGAAATAGTAGTAAATATAGCTGGTTACTTCTATGTTAAACACAGGAATTGCGGTGCTTTATGTATCAGATAAAACATTTCTCATACACTCCTCAATTTTTCTTTTTTGATTATTTTGAACTTAGATTGTTGCAAGTCACCCATCAGCATTTACCACACAGGCAATATATTGTATTGTTTTATTCATCCCCCCGTCCCACAAGTCATCTACTCTTCTCTGAGGGAGCACACTCATTCTGTCGGCTTAATTTATACATAAAGCATTGACATCACAAACATTAAGATTTTAAATACCTCAAGTTATTTTCAACACTCGTGTTAGACAATGTTTCAAAGGAACCAAAGTAAACTTTTACGAAAGTGTTATAGCAAGTTTTAAAAAGCAAAGGATACATAGCTTTTCATCATCCTGAAAGGTGAAGTAGAGTTTCACAAAAAAAGGGTGATCCAGGCGTGACATTACATCTCTCTCTCGTGTGACATATGGCACCTTGTTTTCTTTTATGATATGACGTTTTTCTAGAATTTTAACTTAAAAAAAAGAGTGAAAATGAAGGAGGTACAACCAACTGAGGTCTAAGTAATTTATTTGGTTTTGGATTTGGTTTTTTTTGTTAGACAAAATTATAAAACGACTAATTCTGTCTTTGAACAGGTGTTTTATACCAGGACTACATTGATACTGTATTTTTTAAAAGTTCAAGTTGAAGGAGTCAATACTTACTGGCATATTCTCTAGAACTTGCCAGTTCTCGAGCCAAGACAACCTGTCGCCAGAGGAGAAAAAATATATTGTAATATTTCATTTCAGACATATACTAACATTGATCTTGATCTTCCAGTAGGTATTTAGAATACTGATCGTCCAAACTAAGCTATCATAGCCACAAACAGCAAAATAGTAAGCCTATGTTCATATTATGCTGGCTTCAGCAAGACCTCTGTAGAAGTTCAGTTCAGCATAAGAAGGTTGGGTTTGCTGAAAGACATAGACCTTCCCCCACCCAAAGTATTCTGATCACAATGTAAATCACATTAAATTGCCAAATTTTCTTAAAAGGAATAAAAATAAAAGCAACAAGTGCACTTAAGAATATTTATAAAACTGTCACAGCACTTTTTCTTAACATAAACAGCAAAGATTGAAAGATAATTTATTTGGAAGATGGAAACTAAGAAGTGAGACAGAGCTTTCAACTATTTACAGTTTGTTAAGGAAAAGATTTAAAGAAAGGGAATGAGAGTTTTCCAAGTAGAAGCACGGGACAGTAGAAGGAAGGGATAAAGCTTCAGGTAAGCAGTTCTACATTTTTTAGGAGGAAAGCTGTTGTCAGAACACAAATGAAAGCTCATCTTCAGGAAAACACTTCTATAAAAGGCAAATTACTTGCACAACAAATTTTGAAATTTATCTTTATTTGGCACTTGTTATAAAAGGTAAACTTACTGTTGAAAAAGATCCTTCACCCAGAATTTTCCCAAATTTGAAGTCGTCAGGTCGTTTTTTTCGAGGCTGTGGAGGCTGCTGTCCTGTATGTTGCTGCAAGGAGTTTGAACTAGATCTTGATTCAGCTGCAGTGCCCTCCATGTTAGATCCCTGCCTGCTGCCACAGGTGGAAATGACAGATGGAGTGCTGGAATCTGCTTGGTTCCTCACCATTGATGGGGATGAGCAGGAGCATAACACCACGCTAGACTGGATTGGAACAGCATCATACTGGAAAGAGAAATGAAACTGTTACTCCCATATCTTCAAATAACTACCACACACATTCATAGATTCACAGAATGGCAGGGGTTGGAAAGGACCTCTGAAGATCATCTAGTCCAACCCCCCTACCAGAGCAGGATCACCTAGAGCTGATCACACAGGAACACATCCAGGCAGATTCTGAAAGTCTTCAAGTACACACATCTGTACTTTATTTCCATATGAACATCATATAGAGTCCTATCTGAAAGGGCTACTGTTAAAATATATTTAGGAGGGAATGTTAATATTTATTTTGGAAATGGCAGCTCATAATTTGTTAAACAACTCTGTTTGGAGTCATGCTGTGCATATACATAGAGCCACAACCCAGAAATCTGAACGCTTTAATTGAAGAATGTTTTGGTTGTATTTTTTTGCAAACTCAAAAAAAATTATCCTTAACACCCAAGTATCAAATTTCACAGTATATTCTCCTACAAATAACTATGTCATGCTTGGAGACAGAGCCATCCATTCTATTTTAACAAGTAGCAGTTTTCCTGAAACTAAAAGAATTATCTAGTTACGCAACGAACATCTGTATTCACGTGTAACATTAATGAGATCCAAGTTACAATGAATTGTAAATGAACAAGTAAAGCATGAAAACTTTGATGGAGACAAAAGATACATTCCTACATTTTTACTTGGAAGCTCACTTTATAGTATTTCTCTAATACACATTAAGGAAAGACAGGAAGAAAAAGAGAACAATATACAAAAGGCAGATCAGTTGGAGGCTTTAATAATGAGCAGTATCTAATACTTTTTTTTGAAGAATGTTCTGGTCTATGACGTTTCAAATCAAGGGAGATTACACTAAATTGTACATAAGATCACACAAAGACATCCCAATTCCAAAAACAAAAAAAGCCAACCAAAAAACCCACACCAACAAAAAAAAAGGGAACAAGATACAGGCCAGAAAACAGTAAGTACAATAATATACACTCCAAATACTGATTCTTGTAATATACAGAGTAAATCTTCATTTGGCACCCTTTTATCAGTTTATCAGTTTTTCCCAAGGAAACTTGCCAAGCTACTTTCCCTCCCTATTGGCAATATACCTGCAGTAGTCTGTGAGGTGTCTGCTTCAAATGTTTCACTTGAAACTGGCCAGAATATGCAAACAGAAGAGCTCTGCTGAACTACTTCTCACAACAAACACTGAAATGGTGCGTAAACAGAGGAAATATTTAAAGAAAATTAACACCATATCTGAACATTATTTTTCATCTTGCTGTTCTAACATCCATCCAGCAGAATGAAATCCTGGCTTAATAAAAATCTCCTAACCTCAAAACAGATGTATTACGCAACCCTGACATAGTCTGTAACACACCTTAAATTGGAATTAAAATTTTAAAAGTATTTTTGTTAGAAGTAAAGTTTCTCTCATGAATTTCAATTTGATTCAGAACAATTTCTGCATTTCTATCAGAAGCCACTTCAGAAGGGAATTTGAGTTGCATTCAACCATGCATATGGGCTTCAAGCACCTACCTCCCAAATCATCAATGTTTGGTTGTGTCTTTAATTACTGCTACACTTCTTTCAAAAATAAGATACAATTCAGAAATACATGTTACTTATCACATTTAGTGGAATTACATAACAAGACAAATAGTTCTAAGCAGGCAAATGTATACTTTCTAAACTGAGACAAGAGTAACAAGGTCAAAAAGAGTACGGCTAAAATGCTCCACTTTCTCCACTCTCCCTAACTGATATATAACTATCAATTCTTGCAAGACTGAAAATTAACTATTATCAAGCACCTATTCTAAACAATATCTTCCAAGAAGCATAAAGGAAGATTCCATTTCCAATCTGAGTGTAGTCTATTTGCTCCAAGATCTCTGTTGCTCCTTAGGGCTTTTTCCAAGAACCACAACTACACAGATAGGGCAGCAGATCAAGAACAGGCAACAGCTTACTTGATTAGACCTTTGTGATACAGCAGAAACTGATGAGGAATCCACCTATAACGACAGCTGTTTGCTATACTGTGTACAGCTTTTGTGAGGAAAAAAAGAGGGGCAAGACTGGGGAAGACTTGGACACAGATGGGAGCATTCTTTTTGAAAAGCTCACTAATTCCCTCAGAGAGCAGTATTATTCCCTTTGAAGAGAAGAAAGCATATCAAATAGTAATATTATCAAAACAGTACATACTCATTAAACTATACGTGCTGTAACAGTTTCTCTTATGCATTCTATGCAGATATTTTAGCTGACACCTTTCCCAGACTAGTTCTTGTCCCCAACACCCTCATAGCACAGCCAAAAATCCCCTTTTCCTCAGACAGCGACTCAAACCACAGCCTGTATGAAGATAGACAGTAGCTAGAATTAAAACCAGACTGCACTCCTTCCTATCAAGAGTGCAGCAAGGCTGACACAAGCATGACTGTTCAGCTACAGAAGTGATGCCAATATAAGAAACATCCCATTAATTGCAGTATAGTAACTAAACACACATACACACAGACTAAACATTAGGATTTAAATGATAAACTGGCTTCAGTTTTTACCAGGTCTTACAGGTAAATAAAGCAGCAGCATTATGGGGGATTTGATTAGATTCTGCAGCTAGCAAGATCATCCAGGAAAAAAGAAAGAAGAAAAAAACCAAAACCCCACACATACCACAAAAGCACCAGAGAGCTCCGAGAGAAAGATAGGGAAAAGGTATTGGATGCAGTATATGCCCTTGCACAGTTTCTGAAACTAAGTCACAACGAATATCAAGTATAGAAAAGTCCTAAGGGAAGAAGAGACAAGAGTAAATCACTTTACAGGAAAAAGAAGGTTATTTCTAGCTAAAGTATAATGTCAGTTAGTCCCCTGACTTTCTCAAAGGAAAGTCAAGATTAAGAATAAGGACAACAGAGGAAGATGCAATAGATTTAAAGTGTCAGTTACCTAAGTGACACAACTATGCAACTAGGTATGTCATACCTGAACATTTCTAGAAAACATCACTCCTACACTTGTGTTTCCACACCCCCACATATTCTTGTGTAACATTCTGTATCCTGCATTATTGACAGTCTCAGTTTTAGTTTGAAAGACTCCAAAACACAAGTCTGCAGACACTATACATGTTTCTAAAAATATGTCCTCACATATATCAGAGACGGAATACAGGGTGGCTCATCAGGTCTAACCTCATACAGCCACTTTTTTGCAAAACTCAGATTTAAGATTCTGTTTCTGCTAGATACAGACTTTTTTAGTGAGATATTAAATCAGTCATTGAAGAATTTAAAAACCTAAACCGCATCTGCAGCTCTCAGAAGCTTGACGATGCTCTCGTTCTAGCAACAGTCAACACTTCTCAGCTGGCAATCCAGCAAAAGCAGAGACCCTCACTTAACTATTGCATGTCTTGGATCACTGCGGACCACACCAGTATCCACTGATCTAATAATTCTATTTCTTCTTTTAAAAAGTAGTCTTTAAAACTACCTACTTTCCCAGGCTCTTAAGGGTGCTGTTTCTAATTTATTTCCATATAGAAAATGTTTTCTTCTTAGTGCAACACACTGCAAGCTTGAAAATCTAGTAAGGAAGAATATACCAAACCTGCTGAAGGCAAGCAGAATTATAGATCAACAGACATACAAAAATTTTCATTAACTCATTTTCACTAAATCACTAGAATCAGACTTCCTTTTACTTACATGTCATGTAAAGTCCTTGTGCTGATCTTTTCCCCCTCTTCCACACAAACAGCAGAAAAAAAACTTTGAGGAGAAAACTAGGTAACACTACATTTTTCTTTTCATACTTTCCTTGCATCCCTTTGTATGAAAAGTCACTCAAAGACAAAACTCCCAGCAATCTGAAAGGACTTATCCTTTTTGGAATTCTTTTTGCAATTCAGCGTTTTGACAATGGCACTATGACTACAACTTTTAATAGACCTAAGCACACAATGTCCATCAAACAAATTTGACGCTGCTCTAAAGCAAGCACAATCCCAACAACTGCATCTGTATGAGCTTTTTCCCCACCGCATAATCTGCAACACTGTTTTGCTGATAGAGTTCTACTGACCCAACAAAAAATACTTGTAGAGACCAGGCCTTCTGAAGCTTCCAGTATCTTTTACTTCTATGTTAACTGACACAGCACTGAAGCCTGAAGATGGCTGAGCATACTTTTGCTACCACAGACACTCTACTAGCAAGATCTCACTTCTGTTACAAAGAGGCAGTGTGGACAGGGTCCCAACTTATCACTTGCCTGACAATGCTGAATCGAACTGCTGACACTAAGACATTGGGCTGACATGATCAGAAAAAGCTCTTCTATCCACTCATCTATAAGACCAACTTTCTGGAAGCAGAACTTGCTAATAGAAAGTATTATTTACACAGAGCAACATGAGCTCTATAGCTCAACTGGTACATTTGTTTTGCTTATAAACAATGCTGATGAGACTGTATTAGCTAGAACATTGGCACAACCCTCTTATGAATGTTTTTTATTGCAAGCTATATTACAGATCTACTAAATGAATTAATGCAGATAGACATCTATAAAACATTTAACTTAGCATTATATAATATATATGGAATACTGTTGAAGAAAATGAATATAGGATATATTCTAAGTAAACTCATTAAATTCTTAAGTAACTTACAATTTTTAACAGTTATCCCCAGACAAGGATTTCTTACAGTTCACATCTGGATCGACCCCCCCAAATCAAAAAGGCTGAAAGAAAAATAATAATTGCATACATTTAAAGACTGACGGGAAAAAAAAAAATTTGGCAAAAATGCGCATCTCAGAGCAATCTACAGTTTTTGTTAAATCAGGCAGTGAGACCTTACTTTTGTTTCTACCAAAACACTATTACAAATTAAAATATTGTCATTGAACAGCAGCATATGGTGGGAAACAAGTGGACAAAGAACTTATGTTAGTCCATACCTGAATATACAGAACTTGAAAGCATCAATTAGGAGAAAGAAGGTCTTACTGCCACTAGTGCTACACAAGCATTAAGGAGAAAACAAAACCAAACCAGTTTCAGAAGAAAATTAAGACAGTGAACTCCTGGAAAGAATATCTAATCATCTGACTAGATTAAGCTCCTGAAATCTGTTTGTTAAAGAATCTGACTGTCTTGGCCTTGTGGTATCAGAGAATACAGAAGTCTAAAAATTAGGATCACCTGCAATTCAACACAAGAGAATGCAAGCAAAAGCAGGGTGGTTGAGCTACAAGAAATGTAAGATACAAAGAAACACTGATTCAGAGTAACAAAATCCACCCAAAACTCTTTCCTTCCAGCACGGAGAGAACATAAAGGAGTCACTTCCAATTACAGACCAATCTCATCCAGGAGTGGTTTTCAGGATGCATATGCGTTCCGTATCAATATTCAATACCAGTTTTCCTTTCATAAACTCTGTAACCCACTACACCACAGCAACGGTCATAACTGAAGGTAAACCCGAACAACAATAGACAGTGTGCTTTCATAAACTGCAGTAAACATCAATTCTTATGCCTTATATGCTCACATCTGTTTATGCTCTGTACTTCTGTCTAAATACAGACTGTCAGACTTTCTGCTAAGCAACCAACAGCATCTTCTTTCTATTAACCAACCCTACATATGTGTGTATATAGAAAAGCAATATACCAAATAATTTAGGAAACTCCATGGCATGCCAGTTTCTATTTCTATGTGCTTAGATATCTGTCAGATAAAAAATTTAACAATACATCTATTTGCCAAACTTTCAGGAATTGAAATATTTGCCAAAAGAAAATCCATTTATATGCCTTTAAAAGAGTCACTGAGTGCTGTCAGACTGCTTTAACATTTATAACAAAATCAAGCATGTAATGGACAGGACAAAATCCAGACTAAGCCGAGCCTCAGCAGTACTTCTGAATGCACGGCACAACTGGTAAACCATTCACCCACTTAATGGGTTAACTTTCACAATTAAATACATGCAACTAATTTAATTTTTTCTTTTTAAAAAAAAAAATAAAACCACCATAGTCATTGGGAGGTATTTAAAAATGTGTACCCTCCTGACACTTTCAGCTTGATAGCAGATTACATATCTCCCCAATCAGGAAGGAATATCACCGGACTGGAACAGTAAGGAAACGAGACTTGAAGTACACTTTTGGATTCTAAAATCTAAGTAAAAAATTGCCAAGGGCTTTAAAGAACCAGATTCAACATTCATTCCTTGAAAAGAAGGAACATGTTAAAAAAAGTGTAACTGAATATTACATTGGCAAAAACCTAATCTTCTCTAGGATGAAAACATTAAGTCATAACAACTTACCACTGTGCAAACAGCGCAAAATGCAGAGTTAAAAAACGACATTACCCCTTTTGATTAGATTTTTTTTTTGCTATTAAGGCTTTAAAAAAAAAAACAACACACCTGGTTTTAGGTACTATACAAGCAGTTAATTGAATAAGCTGGTTAACCTTCAACATATCACAAGAAGTGAAGTTTATATTGAAATAACAGATTTTGTTCAACCTTTCTAAAGGCAGATAATTCAAATGTCTGACAAAATCTTAACAAATAAAATCAACCAGTATTTCTAAGAACAAACACTCCTCTCCAAACCAAATGAGGCACTTATTAAAAACTGTACTAGGTTATGAAGATGTCGAAGATATCTTCCCAGGACAACAGGATGTTTTTTTCTACAGATAAGCTCTTTGAAGATCATATTAAGCCATTATCTTCAAGCTGCAGTAAACAAATCATACTTGTAGATATTAAAAAAACCTTAACATCAAGCCTTAATCTTCTGTAGCACAACATTTTGCGTTTATATTGAGTAGAGCTGCATCAGCACTCTTTCAAAGCTCACTGTCAAACGATATGTAAAGATTACTGTAGAGAACTTAAGATCTAGGTCGCAACTCAACAAATTGTCCACGAACTTCACCTCTTAAAGAAACTGACCATTAGTCAGCAAAACAGTTTGAAGACAATTTGTCAAAATCTATACTTTGATCAAGATTCATAAATAGTTACTGATTAGTACATTTAAGAGAACAGATTGAAATCTAATTTTAATTGTAAAAGCTATTTTAACACAAATCTGTTTTGCAAAAGAATCTGAAGTCATAGTTCTATCTAGAGTGAATTTTATCTCAGAAGTTATCACATGAAAGAATCTGTTGCTTAATAGACCACTTTTATGAATGAATCATACAGGTTTGAAAAATGTTGAGTTGTCTAAGAGGAGGATTTTGCTGGTGTTTAACACACAGCCATGCTGACTGAATAAAGAAGTCTGCGCTCCAGCTCACCAAAACAACTATGCTCATCCTCACGCACAACAGTACTTAAAACCTCTCAAATGCTGAAGGTAAGCACTCACTGAAGCAATGAATAAAACTGTTTTAAAAAAAACAACAACATTCAAATGTCTTAAAGTATCTTGATAGAAATTACTATAATTTAAAAGAAGACTTCTTTTGTCCTTTTTGTTCTTTTTAATGTCCTGGTAATATATGTCAAAGATTGTAACAGAAGGAGAGAGCTTGGAGCCGATAATTCTTCAAAGACACTATTCTACCTAAACTGGCTGGGACCTTTGCAATGGTCAGAAACAGAATTATGAAAAGAATACAAGCTGATGTAGTCTGCTTAATGTATTAACAGCACTAATGCAATTTAAAGAAAAATTTCAGTAATATGAAGGTAATGCTGAAAATACTTGCGACAAATCATCATAAAATATAGTTATTGTTTCAGATGAAAAATGTATAAAGTCCTGGCTAAGCTTAACATAATGCCATGTTCCAATAACCTATGAAAATCTGATTGAAAAAATTCTTTTCAGGAAGTAAGGCACAAGTAGGTTGCTGAAAAAGAGAGCTGGCAGTTGTTTGTCTCATGTTTGAAATCACTTTTGGGGGATACAAGTCCTATCTTCAAAACATAAACAAGAAGATTAACTTTGAAAAAGAATCAAAATTAATTGATTCTTCTTCTCAACCTTTCTGGATGGTACATCCTCACAAACTTCATGGTATAAGAAGTAATATTTTAAAGTGTGAGGAGACATATTGTATTGTTCATATAAAATAACCTCAGAACACCAGAAACAAACCTCAGCTCTGATACCCTACCTCATTCATAATTGATTGGCTCCACCAGTTACTCTCTGCAGTAAATCTGTAACACAGTTCATCCAGAAGCGAGTAACAGGATAACAGGAATCTGATTTCACCAGCAACAATATAACCAACAGGCTCAAAGATTTGAAAGCACAGAGAACACCTCTACATCGGTAGACTGTTTTGGCTCTTCATTTAGGGAATATAGGCATTTTATCCACAAGACTGATTTTGCTTTTACAGAAATTAATTTTTCACATACAGAGCAGTGTTGATCCAAACATTTTAGTTATGGCAAATGCCTTTTTCTAAACTTGACAATCTTGCACATACAGTGGTATTTCTTGCCACTGATTTCCAGGATTCTAATTCCAAATTCAGGTAGGGATTAAAGCTGATGAGAAGATTTGTAAGAACAGCCAGCTACCCTTTGACCTCCTCTACTGCTAAGCAAAGTACTTAAGTTCCAAGCACCTTCAGCGGCAGAGGCTGATCAAGGCCTCCTTCCACCGCCTTCCCCCCCAACACCTCCCTGAGCCTCAAAACAGATCAGAACAGGAAACCACAAAAATCTCTAGGAGCCTGAAAGTCAGCCTATGTTCCAAATAGCTATATATGTAAACAAGCCATTGAGAATTCATTTCTTACAAACAGATCCAAGCCAACTCACAAGAAAACCAAAGCCAGATGTAATTGCAACAGCCTAGGTCACATCCTATGCCATCAGCTGTCTCATCAAGCACACCAACACTAAGAGGTGGTGTGTAGCACGGATGGCGGCCCACACTAACAAGTACAAAAGGACTTCCTATACCAGGCTCCTTGCTGGCAAGTCTAGGAGGCAAAGACAGCACTTTTAGGTGAAGAGAAACAGCCACTCAGAGATAGCAGTATGTAGATGGAGTATACAAGAGTTGGGCAGCACTGTCAAGAACTGTAAATTAAATTCCTGCAGGATTACCAAAGAACTGAGCATCAAATTTAATACTTTCTTTTCAGAAGAACGTGCTAATCAAATTAATCCCTGCAATTTTTCACTCTGAAGAATTATAGAATATCTGCCAGGTGAAGTATTTACAGCTTGCCTTTTAAAGCAGAAAGCAAGTCTCAACTTCAGTATTCAGTCACACAAGTCAGCTATTTCCTACAGCACTGAGTAGAATCCATAAGGTATGAAAAATAAGGTTCCAGATCAAACAGCTAACTCTGTGCACATTGTGCTCTGTCCTTTCATACACTTCAGTAAGACCTTAGTAACTTTCCACAAGCTTACCTTACCTACCTTTCCCGTCAGAAAGAAAAGTGAGGAGGGAGAAAAATCAGCTCCTTCCCCTTTTTTTGCTTCTTTATTACATATACACAACCCAACTTGTCCACCTGGAAAAAAAAAGTTTTCCAAGTGAAATACCAGAAACAATGATTCCTTGGCTTCATACAAATTCTTCAGGAAACTCCAATATGAGGAACTTAGAGAAGGATTTTATCTTTCAACCATAGCACTTTCTGAATTTTCATCTTTCCATGTCAAAAAGTAATCTCTCACTTGCATATTTTCTGATGCCATAAATGAAAAATCCATACAGCTTTTCTAGACAAAAAAAGATAAAACACAAGCTTACTGTTAAAAAACAGGGATTCTTAAAATATTTCACATCTTCACAGATCAAATCTACTTTCATTACTTTGCCACTTTATTACTTTTTTTCAGGTCAACAAAGTGACTGTGCACCTGGTTTCACACCTTCTTGTACCAAAATTCCTGCAACTACTTCAATAGCCAGCTTCCCTTTCCATGTTTTTCCTGCAATGCTGCCTGCTGACTGATCTGCTTTAGGGAAGTGAAGTGAGCCTGAGTCTTCAGGGTGTCTTACAATGTCCAGCTACAGCAATCTACTTGTAGAGTTTCAAGAGCTATATGGAACACACATTATTTCTAGCACTGTAAGTAACAGACCAGTAACTCAAAGAATAATTTGCTTAAAAAACCAGCCTACTCACACAGTGGGTTTAGTTAAACATTGCAATTATATCCAGAATATTCTCTGGATTGTCTCCTTTCCACTACCAGCAGTTAATATGTTAGAAATACAAATGCATATAAAATTTCTTGTCTTAAGCTTCTTCCATTTTTTTTCCTTCAAGGACCTCCTCAACATCTGTATCGGCAGCCTGCTTTAGTAAGAGATTTACAGAAAAATTACCCCAGTTAAAAGCCTATGCACAAGCGATAACGATAAGTTACAGCCTTATGTTGAAAACCCAAGGGAAGAGTATTAACTAGACAGGGATGTAGGGAGAACTCCTCAAGCCTGTCTGAAAGTTTTATACCTACAAATACCTACAAACATAACTTCTCCCATAGCCTAGACTAATTCCTAGCATAGAAGCGGAACACACTCTATTAAGAATCCAGTTCTTTGAAAAGTATAGTTTATGTTAGTTCCATAGGGCAGGGTGGGGGTAAAAGGTAGGCAGCTGTGTTCAAACATATCCGTGACTATGCTATAGGTTTTAGCAGGTCAAAAAAAAATGGAAGAATCTAATAAACACTAGCGCAGCTAAACCTTCCAGTGACGATGTTGCTGAAGATGAAGATATAAATAACGATGCTTCCAGACTCTTCATTTTAAGAGCACTTCTTAATATGAAACTCAATATGCTTGTAATGAAGGCATTTACAGCAAATAACTAAGACCACACTGACATCAGCACTAAAGTTGTTTTCTTCGTAGAAGCGCAACTCTCTCCTTCAGAGAACAGCAGAATGTTCTAGGAATTGTCCCCATATACACACATACAAAAATTAACTCTTTTGGCAGAGGAATGCTAGAACACCCCTTTCAAGGATGTGTTCTATTTTCCCCTCTCCAGTCTTTTGAATTTATAATAAAATAATCACAGAACTCATTAATGTCATTAATTCCATCACAAAAAAAACATTAACAGTAACTTGCTGGATTTCCCATATTTGATATCATCTGAATATACAAAAAGTTTAGCTGAATCAAGCCACTTCTATCTGCTACTGTCAACTAGCATACTCACCTGACCAGAGAAATAACAAACATGATGGAAGAGAAGGAATTAAAAATACATTACTCTGAAAAAATATTTTAAGTTTTAACAAAATTGGTTGTCAATTTTGCTCTTCATTCATTCTCTCTCTGTACATTTCTTTTATAGGCGAGGATCTAAACCAAATATATAAAAAAGGAACCAAAATGGAAGTATTTTGGAGAGAAAAACCTCGAAAGAGAGGCAGCAAGTAAGGACAGAAGCACAAATGGAACCTTGCTCTCTGGTTAAAAGAGTTCAAGCAAACAGAAGTCATCTCTGATGGTGAGAAGCAGCCATATGGAGCACTATCAAGTGGCAGGAAAGCAAAACTAATGCCGTTAATAATCAAACATTTCTTTATTTCATAATCCTCAATGTAGTATTTCACATCTTCCCCTGTATTGCACATAATAATTCTCATTTTCAGTCAACAAATACAATTATGTGCAACATCCTGTTGAAAAAAAAAAAAAAAAAAAAAATCACCAAGCATGAGAAGGTGAGCACAATGAAACTGGACTTCAAGAATCAAGGTAGCTATGCCAGTCTCCACACACAAGACCAGTTCCAACTGATGAAAAGGTTTTAAGTGCTGCAGAGTGGAGCTTGGCAGCTGGCAACAGATAGAATGAATGTGAGACCCAAAAGCATAGCAGCAAGGCAAGCACACAAGGATAGGGAACACATCACTACCAGATAGTTACATTGGCTAGTTAAAAGCTAGCAGGTTTTTTTTGTAAAAATCATTCTATTCACAAGCGAATTTCTACACTAACTAAACTGTAGAACATACAACGCAAACTAAGATTGACCATTGCCACCTTTGTGTGTCAGCTACAACTCCATCTTAGTCAGAGCTCACAAAACGTCAGTTTTACCCTGTCAGACTAACGTAAACAACTGTCTTATAAACGCCGTGCTGTTAGGACTCTCACCATCTTCGTCACGCGCTTGTTTCTGCTGCCAAACAAATCGAGCACAGAGAAACAGGTGGCTTCACCAGGGCCACGGCGCCGGCTCTCCCGGCGGGAGACGGCCCGGCAAAGCCACGCCAACGCCCCGTACCCGGAACCGAGAACGAAGCTCCGCGAGAAGCCGCGGGGCGGCCGCTTCAGCCTCAGCACCAGCCTCGCTTCCTCCCGCTGACGGGCCGAGCTCGGCGCCTCGCGCCTCAGGCCCTCCCGCCAGGCCCGCGGCGAGCCGGGAAGCTGG
>VWZK01021655.1:88498-154536 GCA_013396935.1 Baryphthengus martii | reverse complement strand
GGCCGGTGAGGCCGGGGCGGTGCCTCGCCCTGGGGGGTTGCCAGGAAGCAGCGCTGCCGGTGTGTCAGGAGCGGAGTTTCAGGCGCTGATTGCCGAGCGCCTTCCCTCTATCCCTCGAGTGCGTATTCCCCGGCCCTGGCGCACACTTTTCGTGACAGTCGGGGGGCTCCGATCGGTTCTACCCCGGTAACAAATGTGCGGGTGCAGAGGCCGCCCCTGCCCGCCCAGTTCCGTGTCCGGGAGGAGCCTTTGCTCCCAGGAGGCACCCAGCGCTGAGCACCACCAGGATCACAGGCGTGCTGGGAGGGGCGGGCTGTTTGAGCACAACGCTTTGTAGCAAATAATTTGAATTTTTCGTGGGATTATTGAATTGTGAGGGATTACTCACAAGAACGATGCAGGAACGGCATCAGAATCTGCAAGGCGCAGGTACTTGACTTCGCACGCAGGCTGAGGTGCAGGGCCTGTGCCACCACAGTGTCCCAGAGATTAAATTCTTGCTTTGGAAAGGTTTTTGCAATAGCCACCCTAAATCTACTTTCCTGTGTAACGATTTTCTCTTGCATCAGCGGACAGGTAGAATAATCATAATCCTCTAGTAGGTTTGGCACATGCATGTGGTTTTATTTTAAACATTACCTTCTCACTTTTTAATCCTCTTGATATTTAAAAAATATTTTTTTTTGGTCATTTGTTCCAGGATCCTTTTAAAGAATGAAGTTAGGCTATTATTATTTTGGGCTCTACTTTTCCTGCATTTGAAGATGAGACTGTTTATCTTTCAGAAGCCCTCTAGGTTTCCTGTTCTGCATGGCTTCTCAGAAATAACTTTCAACATTGCAGAGACTGCTTCAGGTAATTATTTATGGTTCACTTAGGGTGTTTTTGGTTTTGGTTTTGTTTTACTGGAACAAAAAGCAGGTGCTTTAACCTTCGATCCATTACACATCATCCATTATTCGCTCCTTTCCTGATGAGTAATGGGCCTCTTCTCTCCCTTTTTCCTCAGATGGCTGACAAACTTCTAGATTTTGTTGTTGCCCACTTTTTAGTTTCTCGATATGTTTTCAACAGAGCAAGAGATAAAAATTTCTTACTGTACAATTTTTCCAGCAGGTCTAGTACCCTGAACTCCGCAAGATGAAGCCATTGGACTCTGCAGCATAGCCTTAATCTGAAAGGGTAACACGGCAAAGCTTTTCTTTACAGCATCAATTCATGCTTTCCGTGCTGAAAGGCTTTAATTGATACGATATACTCGTATTTCATGAAACAGCTTTAGATGCTACTGTGTGCTTTACTGCCTCTGTTATGAAGGCATCATTCTTTGTTCTTCTGTAAAAGAAAATGTTTGTCTGACACTAGGCAGCAGAACCTAGCAAATTGCCTATGGTGATGCTCTTGCCTGATTTGTGTTTGCCTCAGCTCATACGTGCTGAGATACATGTATAGACTAAATGGCTGATCCGCAGCCCAGATAAGCAGGGCTACAAATGAATCAGAACATCATGTCTGCTGAAGTTAGCCCTGCTGGAATAGGAAATGAGTCTGAACAGAGCTGTTTTGACGCATGCAGCTTAACTGAGTAGTCATGTATAATGAGCCTGCCCTTCTTCATTCCTTCCTTTCCTTTGTGTTCACAACTCTCGGCTATTTGAAATAGCCGTAAATCCTGTGCGATCCATAAATTTTACTAGCTCTGTGATGACCCCGATGCTTTTTGAGCCTTATAAAAATCTGCAAGGACCTAAACAAACATAAATCAAACTGTTCAGTCAGCTGTGTGGACCATTGTAATACTGTCTAGTTATAGAACCAAAACTGTGAACAGATGAGAGAAAAATTTTGCCAGATCAAATGGAAAAGAATCTGCCTTTTGGCCAGGAGGAGCTGTTTGAATTCACAAAGGTGAAAACAGCAAAGTGGCAAAACACTCAGTAGCCACACACACTGTTAGAGTATTAATGCCCTACACTACACAAAACTTTTGATACTTGGCAGAGTTTCATTCAGCATTGATGTTTTCCCAGAAGTCTTTATTTTCCATGATCCCAGTTAATTTATAAAATTTTAAAAATAATGCAACAAATCTGCCGACCTTTTCTTGTTAAGAGGACCTTATGCTTTTGCCTACTAAAGTTACAAACATCTTCCTATTCTGCAAGGTTGTATAGCCTCAACAGCATCACTCCGAAAAAGTCTTCGTAATTTTCCAAGAACCACCCTCAAGTGCAAATACATGCCTCTGCAGTCCTGGGTACTAACCGCCTCCTGTCATATGACCTCTAAATTGACATAGCTTGGAAAAAGCCTACTTCTAGGTATATCCAAACCATTACTCCTGTCAAAAAAGTAAACTGACATTTTACAACTGCAGTTCATTTCTGCTGCAGCATTTTTGCTACCTGGTGCATGTGTTCCCATTTCACAGTGCAAGCAGCAGAAGCTGTGGAGGCCATGTTAACAGGTAGTCTACTTTTCAAATGTAGTTTTGAGAAAAAACATTGCAGTTGCAAGGTAAAAAAGAAGTATGCAGCAATCCGCATAAAGAGAATTAAAATAGGAGGTTAGTTCTGCACAGAATGCAGGGGGAAAGTGAAATCAACAGAAATAACAGCCACAGTATAAACATAATTCACAAAGCAGGCGAACTGATGTAGCCTTCCACCAACGACAGTAACAGAATAGAAAAGCCTTTAGCACTTGTAAAATCCAGACATTCAATTAAGTGTCTAAAATATCTTTCCCTTTCTGTCTCTGACTGTAGAGATCCTATTTTAAGCACAGTTTATATCCAGTTTTCATGGTCCCCAAATGTTTATGTGGAAATAGAAGTCCCTTCACACACTGATACACATATGGAAGCTGTTTAGATGTTTCGCTCCAGCTACTTTTAGTACAAAAAGTTTTGAGAACCTCAGTTCTGTGTTTGATCAGGAACACGTACATTAAGTCTAATCTCTGTCAATTTATGGAAGACATGTTCTGTGAATATTTCTGAACTACATATTTACTATATGATGGTTTGTGATTAAGTTGGAGTTTACAGAATGACCACATGGAAACGTCTAACCCTGTCATTCTGTTTAAGTGGCTCTGCCCATCCACATGTCTTCCCAGCGTGTAAAAGCAGTCACACGTCTTAGGCAGTACCTATCGCAGCCTTAGTTAGTGTCCTGAATGTTGTTGATCACATTTTTTTTAATACACAGTATCACAGAAAAATACAGATATAAGGAAGATTTCCTTTCCTAGAGAAAATAATGTGTGGTCTTGGGTAAGATAGTTTACTGCAGTATTCAGAGAGGTAAGCTGCTCCACCCTTGCCCTGCGGAGTGAATTGCAATGGCCATTTTTGTAAAAAGTATGTGTATGGTTGTGTCCATCTGGTGCTGGGATGCAATTACTAATCTCCGGGAACACGTAGAAGTAATTTGGTAGATTAGAGCGGACTCAAGAAACCGTTTTAGAAAGGCTCATGTTATCTCGATGTGCGAAGGGGGCTCCTCCAGCAGGTGGCAATGACGGGCTGCGGGACCGGGGCGCTGCCGGCGAGACGGGGGCGCTGCCGGCGGGGGAGCCGGCCAGCAGACCTCCCCCCCGGACAGTCCTCACCATCCCGAGGGCAGCTCCGCAGAGCCCGGTGCTGGTAACGAGATTTACTGACACTCCAGACAAGGTGAGGTGATGAACCAGGTCCAGAGTCCAACCAAGGAGTCCAGGAGCAGCAGAGATGCACGTGGTTCTGGAGACAAAGCTCCAACACCGGTCCAAGTTCTCCCTAGGTAGGGAGGTAGTCAGGTAGGGCTGGAAACAAGGCTACAACCCGGGACTAGAGTCCATCCGGGAGTCAGGGACAGAGAGAGGTATAACAGCTATCCGAAATATAATCTACCTAAAGCCTGGGTCCAGGGGGCATTTAGGAAATGAGGAAGAGACAGAACTGAAGACAAATCATGTCACTCAGGCCTAACTGGAGCTTAAATGGAGATCCCAGGCCCTGGGCAGAGGATGTGGGTGGCAGTCCCAGGGGAGACTGGTCAGACCAATTAAGGCCTGTAGGCCATGACACTGAGACTAGACACGGCAGTTCTCTTTACAGAAACAGATTCCAGCTGTATTCTCACTTAAGTCTCTGAAACATGTGGCTATGGAGAGCATTTCTGTAACTGACTGTAGAGGGGCAAAATCACATGTAGCTCTCTGGATATTAGACCCAGAGAGATAAATTAATTTTTAAGACACAATTTGCAAGTGCAAGCAGCTATACTGCTGCAATGGGGAAACTGACTATAACGAACATCAGAAGAGCTGAGATAGGCATGTCATACACAAACACTAGGCGCTTCCTCAGTTCAGGTACACAAGTTCTGTTCAGATTGGCAGATGATTTCCCTGTCACTGGACTATCTGGCCCCAGAAATATTGCTGACCTGACTGCATTTATTTGCTCAAAGCTGGTCCAGGATTGCCTAGCCAGGAAAGAATGCATCCTGTCTTCTCCCTCCAATAGAATACTGACTGAATAATTTAACCTCATCCTTATTTCCAGCAGACAAAAAAACCCTCAGTTTGGTGGTAACAGCAGTGCAGATGTTGAAGCCTGAAAGTAAGGGAAGGTGACGAGAGGGATCAGTAGTTTTCAAATGGCATATAATTTTAACTATATAAAAGAGAAGCTGGTGTTAGGTGTCAAAAGGTTTTATTACCTATGTGTTTGGCACTGGTGCACCTCCTGCAATATATTGATCTGTGCAAGCTACTGAAAGCTGCAGTCTCAGTATAAAGATGAGATAACCAGTTCTGCACAATGAAACCAGGTGAGGCCTGCGACTGATTTCTGTGAAAGCATTCTTAATTTTTTTCTCTAGTACTGTGAACTTCATCCATCTGTTTTATGTTTTGGAATATTAGTGTGTTATGAAGAAGTCTTTACTGAGCTTTCCACATTGACACCTTGATTCCTTTCTTAAACTAACACTTTATTTAGACTTTCCCGTGGCTTACAACTTTTTCAGCATTTGGCAGACCATGTTAGAAAAAGATAATACAAAACAAACGTATTACTTGTGTTTGGACTGTAATGACTTACTTCTGTGCTCTGGTACTGTGTATATTAGGCTTCACGTGAATTGGCTTGGCTCCAAAAGCCATATTGTGTTAGGCCTGCAGTACCATACAAATATAAATATACTCCTTCTAGACAGAGGCAAATACTGCGTATTGTACATGTACATGGTATCGAGAGCTGATGCTGTCACAGCCGTTTCTGTGCTGCACTCCAATGTGCACGGTAAATAGAAAGTGTGGTGATCAAATCAATCTGTTCACCAGCCCTAAAAGTATAAATTTTGACATTACGATTTTGGATTTTGTCAATTAACTTGGCTCCATGAGCATCAAGGAAGAATCAATCCAAATATTGTAGTTTTGTATTGCGATTTAATCCTTGGCTTGCATGTTGTTAAAAACAAGCAACCAAACCCTTCTGTGTTTATTCCCTTTCCTAGCAAAAAAACATCCCCTCCTCTTTTCCAGTTATGATCACCAGTACATAAATATATATGTCCTCAAATATTATAGTTCTTGCTTTAGAACTGATGGTTTAGATCTCTGTACTTGATTAGCACCTCTGTCTTCAGAACTGCTGTGCCTCTAGCAGGAACAGATCTGCAGATTAGATTAAATTACTGAAGATTAAACAGGCTATTTTTGTTTTTGCTGTTTTTACTGACTAGATGAGCGAACACATGGATGGCTTTGTTAAAGAGCATACACTCTGCTAACAGATGCTGGGAGACTCAAGGGACTGTGCTTATCTGGAAAAGCCAGTGATAGAGAAAGACTTCTGCTGCACGGGAGTGAGGACTCAGGAGCAGGGCAATACAGGAACAGGGGAGTGACAGGGCTGTGAAGCCTGAACTGACGGAGTTCGTATCAGGCAGTTTGTAGGAGAGTGCTGCTCTGAGTCCAACCAACATTCTCTGTCCATTGTTTACACAATGATGAAATGTAACAAAATTAAATTAAAAAGAGTAAGCTTGATTCTCTTGTCTCTGGAATTACTTTTCTTCTATCTGCTCAACTTAACCACGAGAAGATTTATGGCTTTATTTGACCGTTGACTAATGGTGGTCTCAGGAAAAGCTTGCTTTCACAGGCTAGGCTTCTGCTCCTTTGAGCAGGAGTTTGCAGCTCAGTGATCTGAAGCCCTGAAGCTCAGGGCTGCAGAGAATGTTTCAGCATGCCAAATTCCACTATTTGACACTTGCATTTTGCTTTGATGCATTAAAAGCCGTGCTGTGAAGACAAGTCATCCTAACTGAGAAGGCACAACAAGCTGAGTGCTGTGTCTTAATGTTTGTAACTTGTTTGCTGCTCTTTCAAAATGAGTTAGTGTCAGTGTTGAAATACCTATACTGTTAAGAAACATGCAGGCTGGTCTTCTTACCCCTCCTGAAATGAGCATGCGAATGACCGAACAGCAGAATGTCTGTCAGAGATACAGCTTCTATCACTCATTAGTGGGAACACCAGTGCCTCACTAGAGGTATAGCGATTAGGTGGGCACGAGCACAACTGTACAGGTATTCACATGCTAGACACCATGAGATGGCTCACTATGCTGGTCCCTCCTTGGCTTTATGAGGTATAAGATACATCTTCGATCCAGAGGCTTCTTATCCCTTTTTCTGTTGTTGGTGGTAGCAGCAGCAGCACAGGCTTAGTGCTTTTGTCTGCAAACTAGGGAGAGCATTTAGTTCTTCCCTCTCCTACTTCTTCTATGATGTTCCCAAACTAACTTTTACTAGTGATCCTTATAGTCAAAATTCTTTCCAAAGTTCTCAGACACTAACTTCTGAAAAATTAAAGTTTGCACTAATTCCTCTGTTTCATTTGCTTCTGAATAACCATACAGTGTTAGTTCTTTTACCTTTTTCATTTTAAGGGAAAAAAAACAAACAAAAGACCAAAACCAAACCAACAACAAAAAAAAACCTCCAAACAATCCCACAACTAAAACAAAATCTTTGTCATAGAACATTTTCAACTCCTTAGTGGCTTACAAGCATTATTTAAATATCTTCTGAAATTGTTTCCTCTGACAAACAGGAAAAAAGAAAGGGGAAAATACTGGCTGCTTTGTTTTGGTTACAGATGATACACAAAGCATGCACTCGGTAGTCCCAGGAAATGAAAGGCTTCAAAGACTTGACCAGAGCCCACATCATGTCTCCTTACTATATAGTAGTTCTCTGTCTTCCACTGGAAGGATAAATATCACACTTAGATGCAAAACTCAGCCACTTCAGTGATTCCAGGAGAAGCTGTGAAAAAATCACAGCTTGAACCTAATAACAGTCTCAGACATAACACAAAAAAATCCCCAGGCAAAGAACACAAACAACGCAAACAAGAAAACCCAAAACACAAAGCAGAAGGATAGAAAAAAATTGAATATACACTGCTTTTCTAGAAAAAATGGAGTTTTTCATTGGCTGAATAAAAATGAGGCTTTGATTGTTCCAAAGACCTAATTGTAAAGCAGAGGCATTTTGTTCTTCTTTTTTTCTAGCTACAACAACTAAAATCTTCTATGGTACTTTTCCCTCTTTGCACTTTTCCCGCCATAGAAGTAGCTGCATAAAAGCAGCAGCAGCTCAGTGTTCTTAGATTTTCATCTGGAGAAACGCTGATGCTGCATGCTGCAGTATTTTTTCAGCCCTTTTACCACCAGCCTGTCATCATCTCCAGACTCAGTTCCTTATAGTCTTCCTGTCCTGGGCTGATGGACACAGGCAGCAGTATCTTCAACTTTTCATTTATTGCATTTCATTTCCTACTATATTCAACCTTTCTATTTCCTTTTGCTTCTCTATCTCATTAAGTTTTGTGCTCTCCCTTCCATAGCCTGACCTGCTGCTCCTTGATAATAACTGAATATAATTGTTCTCATTCCCCTTTTGCTAGTACTACCGGTATAGAATACCTTGTAAACTGAACAAGATTTTATGAAACTGATTAAATTTCTGTACAGAGATGTTCATAAGCAAAGACTGTCTAGATCTGAGAGATTCAAGAAACAATTGATCTGACAATTTCAAGAGGCATCTCTCTGATTCTGAAGATTTGCTATTTGGGACACTATCCAGCCCCACTAAGTGCTGTAAAAGTTTGAGATCACCAAAATCCTTCAGGCATGTGGTCTTGTTTTACAGATTTTCTTCTCCAGAGGAAATTGTAGCAACTGTTAATGACAGTAACATGACATTCTTCTCCTGACATTAGCTTGTGATATAGTACAAAAAGCACCCTTGACTATGTTTTTTACAAGGTAAAAGAACAAAGGACCAGAAAGGGGCTATTTTCTCAGATATCAGAAAAGCCCTTTGCCTACAACACTGAAAACATATCACTGCTGACATTTCCTATGGCTGTCACGCAAGCTGATGTGAACTCCCCATTCTCTTGCTGTGTTTCTTCCAGTAGTTCTCTGGCTTAGCACATGTTTTTGTGAAAGTGCCTCGGTCTACTCTGTTACTTGTAACTGAAATCTTTCTTTGCATTGTCAGAGCTAATCTGCTGATAGTTATCAGAGGGACAAGGGGAGCACTCCCAAAGAGGAGGGAATGAATGTGTTTGACTGTATGTATGCATGGGCTAGCTGCTGCAGATGCAGGTGTGCGTATCTCAGTATGCTTGCTAAAACCATTGAGCCCTTTTAAATCCAGATGTAAGTAAGACTTGAGGAATCTGCTTGGTGGGTAATCAATCATATGCAGGATCTTCTGTGTCTAGGGCAAAAAGCAAACTTGTCAATTCTGGAGAAACAGTAAAATCCTCAGAGAGGCAGGGGGGGGCTGGCCTGTTTTTGATTAAATAAAGCTCATTTGTGCTATTCTTGTTTTTCATGTTTCTCCATTAGATCAGCTCGGCCACTTAACCTTGGAATAAATTGTTGTTAAAATTAAAGCAGTACATGGGTCTTAGGTAACACAAAAGAGAGTTCCAGCTATTCAGGACAATAAAGAACAAGGCCCACTCCTTGATTGTTTTTAAGTAGGGCCGTTATAAATTCTGATGAAATCAGGAACCATTTGAACTCATCAATATCATATTAAGAAGCAAAATTACCCTCTTTAACAAAAATTTTTTGTCATGGTTTCATGAAGAATCGTACATAGTTTTAAAATAATGATGGAGTTTGAGTCATGGTTCAGCATATTGCAAATATTGCTGTTTTTGAGACACACATAGTTCCAATAGCTCTTCCTGAGGAAAAAAAAGCAGGTCTGCTGCTTCCTTAGACTAGGAAGTTGCTGGACTTCTGCTGCCAGGAGGATAACTGAGGGAAGGGCATGGTCGTGTGTCTCCTGAGACAGTATGTGTTGCCAGAGTCAGGCCTTGCCATGCCTGTAGGGATAGTATTTGCTGGTCAGAGGAGTTCATCACAATCTTTTTTTCGAAGTACAGAAACTGAGGATTTACCTAAAAAAGACACATGTTTGTAAGTATCTTCACAGTCACCATTTAAGCGACTTAGGAAGACAGTGTTGGGAGGTGAGAGGACAGCACAAAGATTTTTGCAGGCAGTGTTCCTCAGGGAAGGTCACTCATCATTCTGATGTTTGATGAGTCTTTTATCGTTGGAGAGCTTCAGTAGTTCAGCAGGAATCAAACTTCCTGTGGTATCATTATCACACAACGTACAATAGTCACTACTGCTGAAGGACACATTTGCTACCTCCAAAGATTCCTGAAGCATGAGGAAGTCACCTTTTCCATGCTGTGAGTAAGAAGGTTCATTCCTTCCCATGCTAGGGCTCTCAAGGTTGGCTTTAATTATTTCAGAGATTTTCAGGCCAACTGTATCATCAGCATGATTTTGTGCAAACAATAGTCCCAGCCTTACTTCTATTTCTTCTACTCTTGCATACCTGCTAGGCACATACTGCTGCCTTGGACAGGAGGCATATACAAAGTTTTCTTCTGCAGCAAACACATTTGTGCTTTCCATGGGTTTCAAGGAGATCTGGGAAATCAATTCTTGAGCATTTAGATCAGAAACTCCATTTGTAGTCACTTTGTTTGAGTTGCTGGTCTCTTCTCTTCTGAGTTGGCTACAAGCCTCATTAGGTCCAACCCAGTCCTAGTGAAAGGATCAATAAGTTCACAGAATCATAGAACAGTTTGGGTTGGAGGGGCCATTAAAGCTCATCTAGTCCAACTCCTCTGCAACGAACAGGGACATCTCCAAGTAGAGCAGGTTGCTCAGAGCCCCATCCAAACTGACCTTGAATGTTTCCAGGGCTGGGGCTTCTACCACCTCTCTGAGCAACCTATTCTAGTGTTTCACCACCCTCACTGTAAAAAATTTCTTCCTTAAGTTAAGGATATTTTGTTTGCAGTTGAAATTTGCAAAATAACTACACTTTCTGTATGGCTTTGGCACAATAATCCAGAGGTTTAGTGCAAATCTGCTGGGCAAAGTTAGAGTAATAGGGTAGAGAATCTAGCTGCTAATTTAAAAAGATTTCACAAGAATTTTTCAAGATTTCACCTCCAGAGTATACTGCAAGCTACTTCTGTTGCTTTGGCTTTGCAAAGACAGGATGCACCTTTCATGTTCAGCATAGACAGGGAGTGAGTGACTGGAGGGGTGTTATTTCTAAGAGGAAAGAAGCTGGACCAAAGCTCTGGTGGTGTGGCTAGTATATGGAGGTAGGAAACTGAGAAACTATAAGCTCTCGGAAAGACCAGAACCATGTGTCAGTAACTCTGCTCAGAAGCTAGAATGATTGATCCTAGCAAAAAAAAAAAAAAAAAAATTCCTCCCTTCGCAAATTGAAGAACATAAGAAAGAAATGAAACTTATTTCTTACCTTAAAATTCCCATTGTGCAAATTATAGAGTGGCTGAAAAAAAGCAGCTGGCGTGGGAATGTTAAAGCAGGAGAGGGTTTTTGCCCTGCAGTGAGAAAACAACACTTAAAATAAAAACATTTTTTTCCTGTATTATCTTGACAATATAGCACACTGATTAGATGAAAGCCCCACACTTAATGTTAGAAAGATTGCACAAGAAACCCATTTCACATGGTTTCTGACAACTCATGCAATTGTTTGTCTGCCTCCTGTGCATGCCTAACCCCAAGGGTGGTCTTAAACGTTTCTAAGGAGTGCTATATGCTGCAAACTCAATACTAGTCCATTACCCGTTATATGCACTGCACTGTTTATATATTTGTTTAGCAACTTATTTGATCTAAACCACTGTTTCTGAAAATATTTTAGAGAGTTCTAGTTTGATTACATTTAGAGAAATTCTGTCAGGCATCCTAGTCCCTTTATTAGAATCTATCTCACAAAAAATATTTTATCACATGAGCATCATGTATTCTATTTCTCTAAGACTGACATGTATACGGAGCATAATAATATGTCAAGGCAGAAAAGGAAAAGGTAGATTTACCTTTGCTATGCCAGCATAAAAAATTGCAGAGGATGGTTGAACCAAAGTTCTAGAGACACTTTTTTTTTCTGTGTGCAACTTGATCCCAGGACCTAAGAAACACTGAATCCAAGTCAGTGTTTTTGCCTATATTGATATTTTACATACTGACTACTGCCAGGTACGTCTCAAGTAGCTTAACATTGACATCAGTCTGACAGTCACTCTGTACTTGCACTTTTAACTTATCTTCATGAAACTTAACAAAAAAATCTCCATGGGTTTAAATTTCTTTAATGCCAAGAGACCCTCAAACTTGAGCTTTAGCTGAGTTTAGGTGCCAAAAAAGGCACTTTGGTCCCCTTAAGGATTAAGGTCCCCGTTAACTATCATCAGCAAGGAACATTACATGTCCTGAGATTGTCAAAAAATTTTTTGAAATCAATTGAGTCTGTACAGCAGAAATAGGAAGCAAAAGGGATATAAGGACACTTAATTTACACTCTTCAGGCTATAAAGATCAAAGGGAACTTAATGAAAAATGATACCATACCTTGAAGAAAGCTTGCAGTTCCGAAATAAATAGAGTAGAATGCCAAAACTCAAAGGAATGAACAAGAGCTGCATAGTTCTGGTATTTACAATCTTTTCAGGGAGTTGTGGTGCACCTAGGAGAAGCATCAGCACAAAAACAATTGATAAAAACTCCAGAAGCCATGATAGAACCCCAAATAATCAAGCAATGCAAATGAAGCAGGTCTGGTAAAGACTTCAAGGAAAGTGATTTGACTATCAAAACTTGACGGAAGCTAGTTCTGATTTGAAAAAGCTTCATTTTACCGGGCTGTCTTCCTTTTTTTTTTTTTAAACGTGGTCATGAAAAGATATGAATTAAGGTAAACTCAACATTCTTTGTACCTGTTCTTTGAAACACTGTTGTCTGGCTCCACTCGCTCCACTGACTATGGTACGAATCCTCATTTTCAGAAACTTTGCAGCGAACTCGTGCAATGTAAGTAACACCACTGCGAAGCTCCATGGCTTCAATTTCTATCTGTGGCAGTGAACTAGGTGGTGTTTTGTTCAATGCAATCTGCAAAGTATTACAAAGAACATTAACAAAGCTGGGCAAAGGGATGGTGTTTTAAATACTCATGCCTCCTCCTCCCCCCACCTTTTCTTTTACAAATCCTCTTTTCTTGGATGCAGGAAGATGGCCTGCATGATGATGGATAACTTCTGAATGCAGTGTCCAGAAGAAGACTTGTTATCTTCAACACTGACATTTTATAAAAAAATGTTTCAGCTTTGATGTGGGACACCAGAAAGGCCATCTTTTAAAACAGTCATTTGCCAGAAGGGCCTAAGCTGAGTTGCAAGGCCATTGCATTGAAAGAGCAAGGCAGTATCAGCATTTGCCTCATCCACTCACCTCCCAGGATGTGCCATACTCCTTATACTGCAGCTCATATTGAAGAATTTCCACAAGGTACCAAGGCACACTCCACCATACCTGACACTTGCTGTCAGTGGCATTGCTCTGGATGTTCAAAGGTGGATCAAGTTTTACTGCAATAGAAAAGCAGACACATGATACAAGGCTGACTAACGTTTTGGAAGACAAAGCTGGATCTAAAGGGTGATACTAAGACCAACATTAGACCAGATTAACTTACATCATAAGTCAGAACAGCTACAGAACTGACATAAATTAATGATAACTCAAACAGTCCCTGGGGATAGTCTGGATGCCTCTCTGGATGTCTCATTCTACTCTTCCAACATATCAACTAATATAGACAGGCTTTTTGAACACTAGAGCATTTTTCTGAAGTACCAGGCCATGGAACATTGAATGAGAACCATGACTTTTATCCCTCATAGCTTCATTTCTTAGGAAAAATAACAACTACAGAGGCAATCCAATTGTACGTTATTCATGGCACAAGAAAATACGATGCAGATGAGAAGCATACTTGAAAGGTGCTCCAGAGCCAGACCTCTCTGAAGTTCTGGAAAAGTCTGAATGCAGAGACACTGGGACTGCATCCTTACTGATGAAGTCCACATGGTACACTCTCCAGGGAGGGGCGGTCTGGCTTGTTTTCATTATTTTCGCTTGCTGTCTTTGAGATACCCTTATTTAGGAAGCATATCAGACTTACCCCAAAGCTGTTAGGCAGCACCTTGGCTCACAGCTGCTTTGTTCATACTTACTGTGCTTGTGGGGATTGTACTCTGGAAAGGTAATGTACGTGTGGTTACGGCCAAAGAAGTTGCCTTGGAGAGAGACTCTGTAACCATCTGTTTCCAGGATCTGGCTTGCTAAATGGATTGTGCAGTGGTACTGATTCTGCATGCTCTCTCTGGCAGTCAGTTTGCAGCTGGCGTTATGGCCCTTTGACCAGAGGCTAGAAGAACAAAAGGACTGAAAGTTTCTTTAAAGTCATATGGTGAAGTGCTTTTCAGTTTATGAAAGATGGGTGGCAGCTTAGCCACACCCAGCACCACATTCTGGAAGAACATGAAACTCTTTGGTGCAGATAGCAGAGAAAGCAATGGTGAAGCTGGCAGGGCTGAAGAGGGAGGAAGGAGACACCTTTGTAACCTCACTGATGAGAGCACCGAAACTCCCATGAACTGCACATAAAACCCAGTATCTGCTCCCTGCTCCCTCTGAAAGTGAGAGGGCTACTAAGTGCTACTGCCAGGAAAGCAGCTGGTGTAAGGGGGTAGGAGTGGGTGGACAGTTAGTTACAAGTGCACAGCACAAAGCTAACAAGTTGTACATTAAAGCCTCTTTCACTAAAAACGTACCAACACTGACAGCAAAACATGTCAGAGGTGGGTTCATTGTTTAGTTTGTGCTTGTTTGGTTTCTTTATCTTTTCACAAGCTTCAGCACAGCATAACAAGATGAAGGACAGAAAACATCATCTGAGGGAAATAGCTCCAAATAACAGTCTTCTATTATTAAAATAGCTAATGTATCCATTTATTAGTTAACTTTTCGTATTGCATGTGATGGTATTTTTTAGTAGATTTTAAAATCCATTAAGAGTTAGGCTGTTTCTGACTTAACCTTACCAGAATATATGAGCCATCTAATGTCAGCGCAGCTTACCCTCATGTAATGGTTCACTAGTTATTGGTAGTCAAGATGATATTATTACATGATCTAAACACATTAATCTCAAATTAGCATATCACAATGCTTATTATCCTATCACATAGCAAACTATTTACCCGATTTCTTCTGTTAAGAGGAAAAAATTTTCACATAATATTCTAAATCTGTTATTAAAACTTATAACTCACTGGACCTTGAAAATCCTTTTGTGTACATATATTAACTCATTTAGGTTAAACCACTAGGGACTTAATTTCTAGGTCTTCTGCTGTGGAGGGACAAAGCTCATGGCTGGGCCTCATCTCTGCTCCTCTATGCTGTGCTGCCCATGCCAGGGCTGGGACTGCCACAAGCAGCTCTTGGTGTACAGCTCTTACTTGGTGAAATGCAGGTGGAAAGGTCCGTTGCCCATGGGCTCCTCCGTTGCCCACACGCAGGTCACAGTAGTCACGTAGTTATTCAGGCAGCTCAGGCTGCCAGGGAACTCTGCAGAGGAAGGAGACCAGAACTGCATTTGTGTACCACCTGATGAGGCTTTCCTCGCTACATCAAATGCATTACTTGCTAGTGCTTCATTTGTGACACTTCATCTACCCTTCTTCATGAGGTTCGTTCTTTCTCTCTTATACCACACTGCATGAGGTGAGTGTAAGATCTTGGGGCAAAGACCTTGGGAAGAGGCTACATTTTTTCCACTGCCCAGCTCATCCAGTACATGCTCAGGCCTTTAGGCCTGACATTGCCAGCTGGCTGTACCAGTCCCTGGGATCTGGGAAAGGGCAGTCACAGGATGTTATGTTACATACTTCAGGGTCTATGAATGAAAAAAGAACACATGCATGTGCCTCTTCCAACATGGAACCCATTCCAGATCTCCTCTTACCTGTCCCTCTTCCTCCACCAAAGAGCACCATGGCAGTAATACACAGCTGGAGGCCCAGTGGCCATCCATCTCCTTCCATTCCAGAGAGTTTCTAAATTAGAACAATTGTTAGAAGCAGTTTTGTCAGTATTTTTACCATTTAGTTACATGCTTCTGACAGCCCTGACACAAGCTGATCTTGACTGTCAGACAGGGCACCAGCCCAACTATATCATTTCTTCTATTAGAACCATTCTTCTCGTGACAGTAAATAGTACTTCCCAAAAGAAAATCTTTAATTCCTGCCATTTGGTCTGTGTGCGTGTTCCATCTTTCCTTCTTCCTGCATTTTTTGGCATCTGCTTTATGACACTTTAAGAGCAGCAGAGAGTCACAGTAGGTTGGAACAAATGTTCATGTTTCCCTGTGTCATGTTTCTGACTAACCAAAACCAGATGCTTGGAGAAAACTGTAGCAGTAGAGGAAGCGTAGATGTTCCTCTCTGAGAACATTCATGACCTCCAGACATTTGCAGCTCAGGGGCCTCCAGGAGCAGACATAATTTCTGCATATTCAAGGCTTCAATACAATTTTTTCTCATGAGCTTGTCTGTAAGCAGTAGTCACCTGCTGAAAGCCATCTACACCACAGACACTGCTGTCTGCCTTTAATGATGGTTCTTTTCTTCCTTGAGGAAGTCAAGTAACTGGTCTTTTGCACCTTCCCCTTGTCTTCAGTAGAGGAACACTTGCTTGACCTGCTAGTGTCACAAAACTTTTGAGACGGCCTTTCTTCAAGCCACTTGAAGTTGTCCTGAGCTAATTTAAAAAGTTCTGAGGTCAGCAACAAAAGCTGGGATAGAAATGGATGTTCTGGCCTACAGAGTTTTTGGTTTAGAAGTTCACCCGGTTTCATATCTGAACAAAACTAAGACCTGTCATAGTATTCTCTCAGACACAAACACACATACACAAGAAGCTACAATGCCAGGCAGATAACCAAGCTGCTCATCTGTAGTGTGGGAATCGTAGGACTATATTTCCTTCCCATGAATATTTCCTTGCCATAAAAGAAAATTCCAAAAGACAGAGAGAATAGTTGATAGGCTCCTGGTCAAAGCACTAATTGGGGATGTAGAATATTTAGGGCCTAGTCATTACTCCAGTTCTCTGAAGGGCTGTATAAGGATACTTGAAGTGTATATTCTGAAATATATAACACTATCTCTCTACAAGGTTATGCTCTCTCTTCCTTTTTCAACCAGAAATTCCATCCTATGAATTCTTTCTCAATTAAGTTTTCATTTAAAATTACACTTTTTCATAATTTAAAATGATAGTTTTTCATTCACAGTTTCTTACTTGATGACTTTCCAGGAAACAAAGTTTAATGTGAATAATCCTGAGCTGATCTACTCAGCAATATATGGTATTTTTTAAGATGCTTCCAGTTTTCAGTATTCGCCATTACCTTAACATAGCAAACAAGCCTAGTACCTGTGTAGGTGCTGCCCTAAGGAGCCCAAGACTCAGCCTGGAACCCAGAAAACATAGACTGAGTTCATAGACAGAAAGCACTAATAAGTATAGACAAAACCAGTTACCTGAAAAATTAAAATAGTATTGGAGGAACAACATTTGCACTCCTTGCCCAGCACAGACACTGAACTGAGCTCTAGGGCTGGCGTAATGAGAAGCTGTGAGAAGGTTATGTCTTGAAAGATCTTGCAAAAAAATAAAAAACAACCAAAATTTGCCGGAGCTTACGATCTTTTTCAGAGGGGAAAGGGAGAGAAAAGTGCAAGGGTAGGAGAGGCACAAAGTACGGCATTAGCACAAGACCAAATGGGTAGGGCCTGGTCAGACTAAGACTGTGGTTTCTAACCAACAAAGGGTCTGAAGTAGTCTTGAATAGGAGTGAGGAGGAGCCTATGCTTAGCAAGGATTGTGAAAATTCAATCATTAGGATTGCTTTATTGAAGGGATTAAATGATTTGATGGCTACAGTAGCAGGAGTTGGACTCCACAACCATGTGTGTCCATCCAGTCCTAGCTTTCAAACAGCAGTATCCACATACTAACCTCTTTCCTGTAATTATTCCTGCTTAAGGTGTCCCTTTTCTGAATTAAACAGTATAATAATTGCAATGTTTCAGAAACTGATCAAGATTAAAGGAATCTTTCTGGCTTCTACTCCACCACCTCTTCATTTATGGGGGTTTTGTAAATATCCTGTTTTGCTGCAGACCTTCTTCAGAGTAGGGGTTGTTGAGAGGAAATGTCACCATTAGCTGATTATAGCTGAGGGACCCTGAGAGGCATGAAGTCTCTCCCACTATAATTCTAATCAGGGTTGCATATGATCCCTGTGATAAATACAGTAAGACTGACTAAATATGAAATAGAGAGCACTGCATTAAGTAGAACAATACATGTCTTTACATAAACTTGTTCAGACACACAAACATAATGTCGAGATAACTAAACCAGCACAGAATATTTCCAGGTAATTGATACTACTACCCTCCTGCCCTGCAAGAAGTTCTTTGTGTAGTTCTGCAATGTTTGAAATGTCAGACATATCCTGGCTCTCTAGCTTACCTGGAAACAAATAGAGCATGTTTAAATGCAAATTTTTGTGTTAGAAGCCATGATGGTTAGTCATAAGTAGGTCATGGAACACTAAATTTCCTGAATGGCTTATCAGAAAATTGTTTTGGGAAATAGCACATCACCACCTGAATGAGACTCTGCAGCACATGAATGCAATTAGAGCAGACAGCACACAGGCTTTGGATACAAGCAATAAAAGAAATGTTATTGCAGCTACATGTAACATGCGTAACACCATTATTAGTTCATTTCTTCTGTTGGGATCCACACTTCAAATAAAAAGTTACTGAAAAGATGAAAATAGTTCTGAAAATGGCAATAAGAATGAGTTAATCCTGGCTAACCTTCTTCAGAAATGAACAACTGAAGACCAACTAAATAACTTAACCACAGAAAAGTCTAAGTAGTAATTTCACATCAGTCATAAGTATCTTACACGGGAAGAAGATTTCAGGTAGGAGAAAAGTTTTTGTTGGTGTGGCTTTTTTATCTACTAGAGAAAGATGGAAAGAATCCAGTAGTTGGACACTGAAAGTCGATAGAATTAGACAGAATCAAAGTGCAGAATGTGTACAAAGAGGAACCACGTTTATTCCTGGTATCTCTTGCCTAAACATATGATCCAAGACTTGTAGTCCATAAATCTTGGTTAGGTATCTCAAAAAAGCTCAGATGGAAGTCATTAAATTGATGCAGGATCCGGTTATAATTGTCTGTTCTAAAGTGACCATGATAGTGTTCTCCTCCTAACCATGGCAATTCTCAGCCTTGCAAAGGTAAACCCACAGTATATCCTAAAAAGCTGGTTCACAAACAGGCCCTATCACTTCTCAATAACTGCCAGACACTTTCCACTTACAAAGAAAGGAAATAATTGTGTATTTTATACCGTTCAGGGGAGACAGCAATTGCAAGCATAGACACATATTAATGAGGTCATTCGGGTAATGTCTGCTGATGCTTGCAATGAGTCTGGCCTTGCAAGAAATTAGCTGCAAACTTTGCTAGAATTCTAGAGATGCTCCAATGCCTTTTCTCATCTTTCATACTCACTGTGCTTCCCACCTCGTGCAAGTCACTCAGCTGTGGGAAAAGAATCGCCGCATTACTCTAAGGCAGGCTGAGTGGATGATAGCTCAGCCTGACCACAGATGAACTGTCTTAGCAAGGCCCAGAGGAAAATGACTGCTTAGGTGCTATTCTCTTCCTCTTACATAGGTCGATGTGAAGGTTTTGATAGGCTGTGTAGCAAAATGGGTACGGTCAATTCAAACCTCAGCTCCTCTTGGTGCTGGACAGCAGACAGCCACAGAATGGGACAAAAATGAGGCAAGTACAAAAGGACTTTTCAATTTTAGTGAGAATGGATGGGTGAAGGGATTCTTGGTGAACCTAGAGCCCATTAGTCATAAATGGCCTGCTCTCACTTGGCCATAACACCTTCCTTTGCTTCAGTCTCTTTCAGAGGCAGCGCCAACAGGCACAAAAGAAAAGCAGGACACTGACTCACACCTTGGAAGTAAAGCAGTGACA
The DNA here is from genome assembly GCA_013396935.1 of Baryphthengus martii. Taxonomy (NCBI): domain Eukaryota; kingdom Metazoa; phylum Chordata; class Aves; order Coraciiformes; family Momotidae; genus Baryphthengus; species Baryphthengus martii. The sequence continues at coordinate 134,948 of VWZK01021655.1, read as the reverse complement.
AGGTGTGTCTGTACCAGCATGCTCATCCCTCTGTCCACTGTTATCCCCAAGTGCTCATTCTCCAGAGCGATTCATTGTACTACTAAGTGTAACTGTTTATTGTGGGCACTCCTTCAACCGTCCTTGCCCACAAGAAAATATTTTGTAGGTACTTTAAGAAAAGTTAACGATAGATTATCTACCTCCTGAATACCTAGGCCTCTAAGCACCCATCTGACAGAAGCATGTCAAGTAGACTCACATGATCAGCATGCAAGTTGCTGGAGAATACGGAAGAAGCAGCTGAATTAGCTCATCCACTCAGATTATCAGAATGAACCCCATATAACCAGTCTTTTTCTCTCTTCATTTTTGGAGAGCCATTTTTCCACAGTTTGATGCTTACAGTCAGTTATGGACAGACTTGGACACATTGGACAGATTTGGATCCCAGAGGCTGAAAAAAGACTGCTACAAAGGATGACTACTGCAATAAAGTGATATTGATACATGTATATATATCTATGTATGTACATACATACATTTAAAAGCATATTTTTCTCTGCAAAATCCATAACATTGAGGGCTATTTTGGCAGGATTAATTTACACTTGTCTGTTTCAGTCGGAGAGGAGTAGCTAAAAATCATTTGCTCAAGATGGTGCTTCTTCCTAGCACAATCCACATCAGAATTAATGCAATAGTGTGGTTTTGTGCTCGGCAAACCGGCAGAACAAAAGTTCAAAGACCTTTCCGGTGATTTTATGGCTCTAGGTTCCCAGTACAAGAAACAATATGAATTCCACATTTAGGTAAAGAAATTATTCTTCAATATCTTATCTCAGTAGACGTATCCTATCATTATTTACTGGCATGCACAGCATAGAAATAGGTTAAACTGTCTTACCAGCTCAAAGGAAGCTTCACTTTTCGCACTACTTCTCTCCCTCGATAGTTTAGGCGGTGTGGTTTGATGATCAGGCAGTAGCATCAGTGGCATAATAAAGCAGATCTTACTGTGCTCGATTTTAAAGATAATCTCAAGAACCAATGAAAACTGCTCAGATTATCAGATTGAGTTAAAGTAGCTGCATCTGCAATTACTCATTAGTGATGGAGAAACTGAGGAATTTCTGTTAAAGGGTTAACATTTAAAAGGCCAAGTAATTTGCTGAATATAAAAGTACCTTCTTGAACTATTTATAAAAAAAAGGCCTGCAGAAGAGCTCGGTAAGTGACCTACAGCCATTTCCTAGCCCTGCCTGGATGTCAAGTGGGAGGGCTTCCATCCAAGGCCACTGCCCAACTGTGGTCAGACAATGGAGGCATCCCTGAGCTGCCCTGTCCTGTACCTCCTCCACAGCCTATTGCTGCAGCCAGCTCTAAGGGGCAGATCTGGAAGCAAAGGCACGCAAACACTGCGGTGCTTCCATGTCCAATCCCTGGAGTGCATAAGGAGCAAATCTCTCTGTACTTAGCTGCAATGCTGCAGTCAGGATCCATCAAGTCAGCCATGTGTGTGGGTCTAGTGCCAGAGAAGGGGAAGAGAGAAGCAGGCAAAGCACACACCAAGTCTGCCAGGATTAGCTTTAGGAGCCAAGAGGCCGGAAGTCAGGAGCCATGCAGACAGAGAGACAGATGTTTCCACATGGGTACTACAGACTGAATTATGGTGCTTCTCCCAGTACCTGATTTTGGGCCTTCCCCATATAGTAAGACTCCTTACTATAAGGCCCATAAGGCCCAATATATTACTTTTATATTACAGTATATTACACTTTTTATGATTACAACAGTCCTGAACAGGAGTAGAAACAGAAAGCCCCTAAAACACAAGCAGCCTTCGGAGTGTCATTTAAGCAAATAACACCTGCTGCCTCAGAACTGTCCAGATGCTTGTAGTTTGCCCACTGCAGCAGAAAACATCTTGTTACGTATAGAGACAAATTGTGTCCCTGCATCTTCCCAGCCAGCTGCCACAGCTCACCATAAAGACACTACAGCGTGTAAGATGCACAGCTTTTACCATATCAGGGCAGACAGAAAAATGAGTACAAGAGTTTAGCAGCAGTTTGGCTCAAATGGCAAAACACAAACCTATTTTCCCAATTACCTTCCATATCACTGTTCCAGAATATAGAGAAGTGTTTCTGTCAAGAACATCACAGCTCTCTTCAAGTTACCTTTTTTCATACTTCCCCCGTACCTTAAGTGCTACTCAACTCAAAGACCATTAACTGAACTCCTGCTCTCCAAAGGCCACCAGATCCTTCTTGCACATTTTCTAGGACCCACTTACACCTGTCTCACTGTCTTACAATTAGCTAAGTTGCTTCTACCTTGAAGTTACTTTAAATTTGTTTTGTTCAAAGTCCTCTATTTGGATAAACATCTACTTTTTGTCTACTGCCAACTCAGTACCAAATACATATGTTTTGCTGTCTCCTCTGGGTTTGGATCACTATAGAGGAAAACATAGTAAACAGGAGAAACGTCACATTACAGTGGAAACTCCTGGGACATGCAGCACTTGCTCTAGTGCTGCATTTCTTGGCTTATACAATAATGCACATTTTTTGAGCCTGAAATAGCCTCAGATAGACTGCAATTGCTGTATCTACTGCTTCTATGCTTAGCTAGCAAACACATTGTTAGACTATTGGAATAGATGGTCAGTACTATAGTCCTGGACCACTTCTGTATCCCAATCATGCTGTCACTCAACAATATATGTGATCTGACCTCCCTCCTCTCCTCTGCTCATCAAGTCCCCCAGTCTGGTCAGTGCAACATCTTAAGTTCACGATCATGCCCCTAATTGTTGTGAATACTGAGCAAAGTGCAGCAGACTACAGCAATCTAAGGGCTTTTTCTGCATGGGTGGTGCTGCTGCTATGTTACTACTACTTCATTCCTCTGCTCAGTGCATGACTAACCTTTGCAGGACAGGCTAAAGTTAGATCACCTGGTGACCTGAGCATGGCAGGAGTGGCTAAACAGATTCCTCTGCAGTGAAGGGCTTAGACAGCCTATTCTGAACTCTGTTCTTTCAAGCAGGCCTGCTTGGCCAAGCACATAAACATCAAATACTTTTGCCACACTGTTACCATAACTCTTTCCTGTACTTCACACTGACCTTTAGGAATGTGCCACTGTAGGTTACTGAGGTCACAGAAGTGTGGAGTGAGACCCTTCAGAGACAGTTTGTTTGAGAGCAGGACATGCTTCCCAAAACTCAACAAAACATGGACTTACAATGCTGTCAATAGCCCTACAAACCTAGGGAAACACAGTTTTTCCAAATTATATATTGCTAGGTCAGGGACATTGGCAGTTTGCTGCTAGGAGCCACAGAAAAAACCCAGCACCTCAAACCCCTCCACATCCATTGTGTCTACAACTTGTTGGCCAAAAGCTTAATTATTACAGCTTGCTTCAGTCTCCCTTATTTTAATATCTTCTCTGCCCATAAAATCTGCCTCCTAGGGTGACCAGAGGCAACTTGTATCCCAATGATGCACCAAACCACCACCTTCTACCAGATGTGCAGCTAGATAATGCAGCAATAACTGAAACAGCTCCTTCAGCAGTTCGGGGGCCAATGATAATGAACAGAAACAAGGAGTGGGCAGAATCGAGATGTAAAAGGGCCCCAGAAAGATAGGCAAGTTTCCCCTCCTCCCTTAAGCAGCCTGGGGCCAGTTACCACGAGGTAGTTTCTGAAGCACACAGCTGAAGGGTGAAGCTGCAGAGGATTGTTACAGACCATTAGCGTTGCTTCTGCTCAGTACACATTTGCACAGGCACAAGCACATGCAAGCAGACCTTGTAGGACAGTGCGGTCAGGTTCAGCTCATCAACAGCAAAGTGGAGTTGGCTCGATCCTCTGCTGCCTCGTGGAGGGCAGGAGGGGAACTCGCAGCACAGCAGGGAGGGTGCACAGGCGTGCACCACTTATCAGAGCAGATGACAGGAAAACTGCAAAATCAGGAGAAAAGGATCAAAAAACCCTGGTATCTTGGAGCTCTGCCCAGAAAGCCCCTGAGCTAGGAGTACACTGAGGGAGTGTACAACACGGGCAAAACTAAGCCCTGTAGGCTCAAAATCAACACAGCAGAAACCTCAGCTGTTCTGAACAATCAAACCAGGGATGTGGAGGAATAGAAAAACTCTCCCAGCACTCACCTGTGAAAGAAACAGCTTCTGTTCTTTAGTTCTTTACAGCACTCCCTTTATTTAGGGAGCTGTGGGGTTGGCTAAAGTCTTGGGTAAGAGATGAGGGAGAGGGAAGAGAGTTTATTGGTGTCACAGCAATAACCAATTACTACCGCACTGGAAGGGGACTTCTTTCATCACAAAGGCTCTTTCAGTGTAAGATCTTGTGGAGCCAAGCAGCCCATGGGTCAGTAGCACTGTACCTACATAAGATGTAGGTCTTCACATTCAGTATCAATATTACAGTAACTTTTTAAGACAATTGTCCTAAAAACCCCAGAGATACAGAGACATCAGAGGGAAACTTATTCAGTCCCAGTATAGCAGTTTTATGGTTGGCTTTATTAGATAGCAGAAATTGCTCAAACTTTGTGCTACTAACCTGGTAATTGCAGCAGACCAAGCCTGACACAGAAGATGGAGTTGCAGGCACATCTGGGTAGGACAACATTTCTGAACTTTTTGCAAAGGTCTACAAGCTGTTCAGTGTTTTAGTTAATGTTCTTGGAAGATGCTCGGAAAGAAGTTGTTGTAGTAGAAAGCCCTGGTAGCAAGAGTTTGTCTGGAATTATATGTTTCAAAGACTTTTCCTTACAAACTCCACCTAGAAAGGAAAAGTCTTTCTGAACCTGAGTTATGTTTAGTCCGTGGATACACACTTCTGTGATGATTATACAACAGTTGTTCTTGATCACACCCCATGGACAGGGCTGAGACCCTCTATAATTAACAAACAATTACAGCTGGGTTTACAGAGCCAAAGATATTAATAGGAAAAGCACCATGACCTCAGTTGTTTGGAAAGGGTAGTGGACCTTTAATGCAATGAACATGCTTGCCATGGGTTACGCTTCCAAGATTCCATGTACATCCAAACTTTCAAATCATTTGAGAATACCAGGAAAAATATTTTTAAGTTTTGTACTCCTTATAAGATCACTGTGAAAAAAACTGCACAACTACATAAGCTAAAGGGTAATTTTCAAGGTACAATTGCTTTTCTTTCTGCCATTATAAGGGAGTTTGAGACATTAGCAAGGTTAAGCGGTGATAGAAATAGACGTGTATGTCTATCGACCTAACAGTTTTCAGTTGTATGCAGAAGAGCTTACACAAAGTTTCTCTTCTGAATTTTGCTAACACTTTGCTGCTGGTGAAGTATGGAAAAGGCCCTACACTCTGCAAGGCAATGTTAAGTCCTTAGTTTGCCTGTGTCCCATTAGCAGGACTGTCGGAGTGACAGGAGACCCACTGCTTGACGTAGCTCCGTGGAAATTCTTCTCCCTTCCGCTCAAGAGGGATGGCCGCACAGTTGGTTTGACTTGTTTGCTCAAATTCACAGTCAACTGGACTCCCACAGTCTGAGTCCACAAAGCCACTGTCAATAGTGTCCAAATCTACACAGATCATAGGGTAACTGTCACCAGGCCTTGCAACGTGAGGGAAGAAATCATAGGAGCCTTCACTGTAGGAAACACTTTCACCATCAGGAGAAGGCAGAGAAGCTGGATTTTCCAAATCCCACTGATTAGGCTGCAGGCAAAGGGCTTCTAGGATGCTTCCCATCCCTCCTTCCAAAGCTGTTTCTGCTTGCTGGTGGGCTGGGACACTTGTACTCCTCAGATGATCTGTGGACACAGAGCCTGAAGCAAGTATTTTGTCCTGTGTGCTCAGGTCAGACAGAAGCAAGTCACTGGATATCTTTGTGTCTTCATCATCAATGTTAACCTTGGGGTAGCCAGTTTCTCCAGCACTCGGGTCTTCCTCTGTGGTGTGCTCATGTCCCCTGTACACACGGTTACAGCTGCACTGGCAGTTACAAGGTGTAAATTCATCAGCCACAGTCACAGTATCAATGGACAAATGCCCGTATGACTGGTCCTGAGTCCCACTGGTACTATTTGCACTACACAGCAGGGACTGGCTGTCCTGACCTGGGGCAGTCAGGCAAGGCACACAGGGCTTGCAAGGCAGATCTTTTCTCAGCTCACACAGCTCCTCCCGTGCGGTGCTGCTGGAGGGACGCATGGTGTAAACTTCTAGGACTTCTGGAAGGACTATTCCCCATTCAAAGAAATCAAAGGTCATTTTCTTATGGGATGCACCAACCCACTTCTGCATAAAAGGGCATGCAGTGAGAGAGGGAGAAAGATTAGTGTCATTGGGTTTGAAGTTCCACAGAAATGACCAAAGTTCTTATGCTTTTAGAGGCAAAGTCAAACTCTAAAATCACTGACTTCTCCAAAATAGTAGGGTGTGAGATGCTGTTACTACCAGACACAGGCAGCTGCAGGACAACTGACGCAAGTAATTGAAAGTAATTAGCTCTGAGAGGTTTGCAAGGTTAAGCACTTTTCTCTATGCTGCAAAGAGTCCCGCTGCCCCACAGCAGCATTCCTTTGGGCATCAGCCAGACATCCCAATACAAGCCACCAACTCTCCCCTGCCCTCTTGTCCTGGACACTGCTTCCCTCAGGAAGGATGGTCAGCTTCCGCTACTATGCACTGCATCTGCACCCAACATACACACAGCCCTGCTCTATCACTTCCTCCAGCTCAGTTCCCTGGGAAGGGGGTCATGGCAAGGCTTCTCCCTGTCTTCAGTATGCAACCGTGCCCCAGACTAGTCTTTTTTCTCACAGTGACAGGAAGGAAGCAAAGGTAGGCAGAGAATGGAGACCCCAAAGGGCTGTAGCCATTGCCTGCCACAGATAACACTTACTTAGATGATTGGGGAGTGCCACACATTCAATCTTGCCCTTCTGTATCACAATTAGTATTACATTCTGCCCTGAGCTATGCATTATCTCTAGGTTACGAGCCCCTTGCATTCAGTCACATATGGGAATAAACCCACCTCTAAGTGCACTGGGAAGAGAACAGCTTGACACAGCTTATTACTCTCTGACACGGGGCATGGAAAAATCTTCATTGCAGCAGGAAGCACCAAGTCCATTTTAACTTATTGTTAACTTAAGCTACAAAGAGTGATGGACAGAAAGGCACCTAAGATGCAAAAGGCAACTCAAAGAAACAGCAGAAAATCCCCTTCTTAGAACTGAGCAAGCAGAATGTTTCCCATTCTCCCTTGACAGTTCTCTGCAAATTCCCACCCAACATGAATCTAAGAACTCATGTACACACAAGAGTAAACAATGTTCCTCTGCTTACCCTTCTCTTTTTATATCTTAACTTTTCCTCTAACATTGTCAGTGCTTCCTACCCAATCCAGGACTGTTGTCTGCAGAGCTTTACTACTGTAATTTGCTATTATTCACAGACATCACTACTAACTTTGATGCAGGCAGGATGCAGTTGAATGAGCCCTACAATGACTGGTTTCTTGTCAGCTGAAAATGACAAGTCTGTTCACATATTAGTGATGTCACCACATTCTCTTGACACCCCCACCTGTGCATCTTGTGCTGTGGCTCTGTGGGCAACTTTAATCTGCAAGTTTATTCAGAATTAACTCAGTTTTAGCAACTGAGGCACATTCTCTTCCCATCAGCACTGAACAGCCTAACTAGACACTAGTGAGAATGTAATTCCCAGAGAATCCCACGGCTTCATCCTGCAAGAACCGTGACTCTTGGCATGCAGGATGCTTCCACTTCCACTGCAAGTGCTGGCCTGTGACTCAGGAATTCTCACAGAGTCCACCTGGTCCTGGTTCCTTTCCCTGAAAGAAACCAGTGCCACCTGCCTCACAAAAGGATGCAAGTACGCTCTGGTGCAGATATAGGAAGCCATAATAGGGCTGAAAGAGGAAGGCAGGAAATAAATGAGACAGTCACTGCAGGCTTCAGCTTGAATGGCACCCATCCAAGACTATTTGCTTAATCTAATTGCAAACATCAGCCATGCAGCAGCGGGAAAGTACATGAAGATCATCAGGGCCCAGCTGGTGTCCCTCTTCCAGAGGGTCTGAGAGAAAGCAGAAACAAAAAGCAGACAATGAAGTGTCTCTGATCAGTGCTGCTGTAACAACAGGAACTTGTTTGGAAAGAGGCAGTAATGTCTGCACTCACATGCCAGCACTTTTACAGTTTAATAACAAGCTGAAGAGCAACTCACAATGCTAATACAACCATTATTTAATGGTTGCTCAATGTTCTTTTACTTTTGTATCCTGAGAACTCCAGCAAACTCTGCAGTCTTTGCAAACTATTTTGTCACATGAGCAAATTTGGCTGGTGTTAGATGAGAAGGGAATTTGGGAGGGCCGGGCAAAGTTCCTCAGACACTTCCTTCAGAGGGAGGCAGCTGCACTGTACTACCACCCAGCAGTTATTTGGCCCCAGAGTTCGAGCCATCTTCCCAGGATGTTATGCGTAGCTATTGTCTGTAGGAGTGGCTCTTTAGAGAGAACTACAAGGCTTAATATTGAGCTCGTGTCACTACAGAGGCTGGACTGGAAGACCTGGCTTTACAGCGAAGTCTGCTCCATGGTCTTGATGGCAGCATAGGACTGGAGCTTTGGAAAAATCCCAGTTACTGTCCTGGTATCCCTCTGTCCACTCCCTTTGGGTTCCCAGGCTTCGCAGATCACATATGAGCTCAGCTCATGCCCTGAGACGGCACCCACAGGGAATAAACAGCACAGATGTGACATAAAGGCCTTTGTGGCACAGAACAGACACTGGAGAGCTCTGGTTCTTCTATCTGGAGCCATTTGGCATTCCCTAGAGATGGATTCCCCCACCCACTGTCCTAATGAGAATCCCTTGTCCAGAAGAGCATGATGGGCCTTTTAGTTTAACTTTGTCATGTGCTCCACTTGTTTGCGTAGCACATCTATACCTTGAAATCTCCATTATACCTTGAAATCTCCATTATGCACCAGGTAAAGAGGTCTGAAAAAGGGAGCAGGGTCTGGTATGCAAGCCATCTTCTTCCACAAGCTGGAAGAGAAAAAAAGGGCTTTGGGGTTAAGCATACATTACGGATGCAAAGCAACACATTTCCAGATCCAATTCAGGCAGCTGAAATCATCTGCCCAGTCTCACTGGTCTCACAAGTTAGCAAATAGCTGAGGAACTAAGGACGTCTTGTGCCTTCAGAACCATCTAATGGCCTTTCTTGTGGCCTCACAGGAGATGGAGCCTCAGCCCTCATGACTTGCACACACAATATTCATACTAAGAAAAGAGGTTCCATTTTTTTCCTTTCTGGAAAAGCACCAAGTACTGGAAGTATATCCTCCTCTCAATGCTGGACCGGTTCGTGCACTTTTCCCATGGCCATGGGCTGTGCCAGCCCCTCGTCCATGTCAGCACACACCCCGTGCCTCTGCAAGGGCATGTGGCCCTCCAAAAAGGAGAGGCCCCCAGCCAGCACTGAGTGGCCTGGGTCAGCTTTGGAAAGGAGCAAGTCAGCCCTCACTACTGTCCCACCTGGCAACTGCAGAGCACAGACAGGACCAGGAGAACAGCCCAGGAGGCTGGGTGGTCCCTGCTCATTCCCTGTGTGCCACGGTCTTGTCACAACCAGCTGAATGGCAGCAGAGCCCCAGAAAAAAGCAAGGTGCTCTGGGCAGTATGCCAGCTGCTGATCATGCTTTGCTGGCCCTTGGGCCCATAGCTGTGTCCATGCATGGACATCAAAGATGCAAAGGCACCTGCATGTGAACACCTCATCTTTAGCCAGACAGAATAGGGGCATTTACTCCAGCGTTCTGAAGCATTCTTACCTCCACTGTTTGGCCAGAACGGTTGTGACTGAAACAGTGATTGCCACGACAACACCAAACAGCAGCAGCCATCCCATGCCTGCTGTCTTTGTCACTGCTGGAGAAAGAGACAGGGTCATTCAGTCTTACCTTGCGCTTCTACCCTAGTCAATAAGCAGGAGATGGTGTGAAGACGATTTCTACCCCAGACTTTCTATTGGGGACATTGAAGCTGTCACCTGGGGCCCAGCACTCCAGATAGGAAGTCTGATTGAGGATGCTCAGAGAAGACTGCATCAATGAAAAGATCAGTGTCAGCTGCCCTATGGCCTGGATGCCCCACAGACTGACAGCCAGCACGCTTCGGGCAGGACAGTTCCCTGCTACAAAGACCTCTGGTATGTCTGATTCCTCCTGGTTTAGGGGCATCTCACATCCATGAAGTGAAAAGAGATCTTAGCTGGTCATAGACAAGTGAAGAAGAGGTGGTGACAAGATGAGTACTTGTTTGCTGCTCTCCGGCTTTGACAGAAAGGAGCACCTCTGAGACCCAGGACCCAGATAACTCTGCCTGACCCTGCTGCCACAGCACCGTGTAAACTTCAGTGAGAGTGGGGAAGCTCCACACGTGCTGCCGACATTGACCACAGTCATCCTGCCCTGCTCTGTTTGAATAAAGACTCCCTAATTCGTAGCCTCTGTTCCGCCATGACAAGCACTGCTGTACTTCTGTGCAAAAGGTACTGTGAGCTCCCTGTGGAGTGAGAGGGGCAGCTGCCAAATGAAACACCCATGCCCAGAATGACCAAACATCAGAGTCCAGAAATGGAACTTAGCCCTGAGAGCAGCAAGCCCTCTCCCCTCAGCTGAAGGCAATACTAAGCCCCAGTAGTGGAGGCATCTCTACTAGATCTCCCCCATTTCTGAAAGCTGCAAACAGGACCCTGGACATTTGACACTGGAAAGCATCTTGAGGCTGCACTGCTGCTGTGGCACCCAAACTTATAGCCAACCCCCACCAAATCCTCTGCCCATTGGCCATGCTGTAAGGTGGGCTTTGCAGCACATATCAGACCAGGACTAGGGTTCACGTACTTGGTAAGCAAGACAACTATGCCTGTCTTTACTGGACTATTTAGAATTTGCTCTAATTAATTAGACCTGATTAGAGTTCTGGAAGCATTCTCTGACATTGGACCAAGTGGAAGGGCAAGGAGAGCTGGTAGTATGTACCTGCAGGGTTGGTTTTCAACAGCAGTGGAGGACTCCATTCGCTCCAAAATCCATGGTAGCTGGTATCTTCTCGGGGTCTGGCTCTTACTTGGAACTCATACTCCGTGTTCACCTGGAGTTCCCATGGCAGGATCATCAGTGTCCTTTTATCTTCATGGACAGATTTAGTCTTCTGAGTCTGTAAACAATTAAACACCAAACACTCAGGGCTGGTGTGACAGCTCCTGCCTTACCCTCATTGCTGAAAAGTAATCTCTGCTTTCATGTTGTTTCTGCAAGGCCATGCTCTGACTGGTCAGCAGCTGCACAGGGCTCTGGGAGATCCTTCCATGCAGGACAGCATGAGAAGCAAATGAATTATCAGCCTTCCCTACAGGATCCAGTACTTCTTGAAATGCTTCTGCTTCTCGATTATTTTTTTTTCCGTTTTTGCCTGTTTTCAGCCCAGGCAAGCAAAGAGACACCGTTTCTAAACAATGAAAATCCTTCTTTCACACCAGCATTCCTGTTCTGGTTGTGCTGTCTTTGCTGGTACATCCTACTTGATGGCAAACTGACATCTCACTTACCTCCCAGGTGTCGGCTTTTCTCTTATAACGCAGCTGATACTCCAGCTCCTCATTCAAAAAGTAAAAAGCAGGGTTCTGGTAGATAGTTTCCCAAGAAATATTGTAACCCTCTGAGAGCACAGCAGTCAGATTGAACGGAGGCTGTGGTTTGACTGGAAGACAGGATGGTGTTACCATTCACAGTGTTACTGCAGACAGGTGGCCCAGCATGTAAAGAGTAAAGTACCTTGTTCTTCTTATGGAATAGGAGGACTCCACGCAGCCAGTCACTTGCACAGTTAGGAAAATAGCCCTCAATATAACAGAGACATCAGGCTAAGCTGAGGCTAGCAGGCACAAACAGATCCAGTGCAAATCCCTGTGCTGTAAATGTCTCAAAGGCAAGATTTTGTATCTGCTGTAGGGTGTTTTCATATATTAAAAAGAGTAGTGTGCAAACTCCAGCACTAGTCTGCAGGGTCTGTCACTGAGCTAGGATGCCTCTGTATGGGGACAGCTAGGAGACAAGGAAAGCACCACTACCCAATCTATAGTCTTGTCAGTGGGGCCAAGGGGCTTTCCTGAAATATGGCATTTGTTAAAAAAAAATAAAATAAAATAAAGAAAGGACACTTTTCATGTAAAGTTTAATTTCAGAAGAATCCAAGCAGAAAAATCCTCTTTCATATGCCCATGTCTGCCTGGCTAATGACCCCTTTTCTTCACAGTTTCCTGCACAACTCAGAACACACCAACGCTCCACCAAGTCAACTAGCTAACTGCACTCAGTCTCCCTGTCATGCAGAAGAAGAGATGGTTAGGAATTGCCCCAGAAATTGGAAGGGCCACCTCCATTGTGTCTGCCACCCACAATAGTGTCATGTTGGTTCAGGTATCCTCTGCAAGAGCCTCCTGGAAATCCTGTGAGGACACTTGTGGCATTTGTATTTAAAGCAATTCCTGCTGCCATTTAGGTTCTAGCCAAGAACAAACACCTGAATAGTTTAGGTATGCGCCTGGTGTCTAAAGTGGAAATTTATTGCCTACTGCTTCACGGGGAAAAAGAATTTCCCCAGAAAAAGGCTGGGGCCAAGCTCGGCCTCAATCGTAAATGTTTCTGTAGTTTACAACAGCAACGATAAGAACACGGTGCTGTGTGTAGATGAGAGCACACCAATCATAGCCCCCACCACTGGCTGCTCAGACCATGTTAGCAGATAGACATGAGATCAGACAGTATTTAGCAAATACACCATTTTTGTACTTACTGTTTTCTGCCATATAAAAGGCTTTGCAAATCATGTGTTGCCTATCAGCTTTCTCTGTAACATCCACCCAAACTTTGGTATCTGCCAGGAGTCCTGTCATGTCCACAGTGCACGTGTACTCTGTGTGACTGGTGCTGCTGGACAACTGCAGGAGTCTGCAGGCAGCCACAGTATTTTCTGGATCGTCATCAGGAACCCTAAAGCCACCAAAACAAACAAAAAAGTCTACATCTGCTATGTAATGTAGTTGGACTGATCTGTTGCTGAACCACCAGGCACTGAAATTAGTAAGAAAAAAAAAAGGCAACATGTTCAAATAAACATTTAGCTTTGACAGATTTTTTCTCCCTTGTATTTGCTCAGCTTAGCATCTTTGAGAGAAGTATGAAAGCGACGCTGAAGTGTTTGTGGCAAGGAACGGTAGGGCAGAACGGCAGGCGTGCGAGGCTTGGACAAGCTATGTGAGCTCTGGCAGTACACGAGAGAAAGTCCATTGTTAACAGCAGCAAAGGGCAAGGTATTCCAATGGCGGGAGAGAAAACAATGTCAAGGAAGCCAGAGTAAGTGGACACAGACACCGAGGATCATTTGCTAGGGGAGAAGTTGGGTGATAACCAGAGTGTGAAACATCAAGTTAAAACCAGCACAGCAGCAAGAACAAGAATTCTACTAACAAAGAGGACAAGGGGACACCACTATGCTATGGGCATGTTAGTAGTTCCTGATGACTGCAAATTGCTCATCTGACTGAGACGTACCATGTTGCTGTGAGATTATATGAACTGGCACCCAAGTCATTTCTCAGGATACAGGACAGGGTCTGTACATAGTCCACAGAACAAGTGAGGTTTTCGCAACATTTAGCTGTAGGTTTGGAAAGAAAAAACACAACATCAACTTCCATGACAAGCAAGCAGAACTTTATGTCAACACATACAGTTCTCAGGGCTCCCACTAAAACTGAAGAGAACAGACTACCCTGCACCAGCCTCCCCGAAAGCCGCCAGTCTTGGAGCACAAGGATATGTTCCAGCTCTCCAGGGAGGCAAGTCATTGACAGCAAGATAAGCATCAAATAAAAATCTATGAAAAATGCTGTGGCAGCAAATGACATGCCCAAATGCCAGGACATGCCCAAACCATGACAGAATTTTCAAACTTATCTCTGTCCCCTTTTATACACTCACTACAGCAGAGTTACTATTTCTGCTAGAGTCCTAGATTATGTAGCACATAAAGGAGGTATGATTACCCCATCAGAATCTGTTACATGTTCAAACATTTTAATGATTCCATTTCCTAAATTGAGTACTCTTCTTTGCTAGTCTAGTTTTTGTTTTATGAGACCTACTTTGCACATTTTAAAAAAGTGGTATTTTAGTAATTCTTTCTTCACCATTCTCTTTGCTTACTATTTTCTACAGCTTGGTATCTGCAGCATCACTAGTCTTCATGTCCAGCTGCACAGGCTCAAAATACGCTTTTCACAGAATTTTGGAAAAAAATTATTGTAAATTTGTAGTTACCATAATTTCCATAAATAATTCTGATAGTAAAATGGCAGGCACAATTTATTAATCACTTAAACAGACTTCTAAAGAGAACTTGAGAGAAAATTGTAGAACTTACACTGGTCATTAAGAAAATGACCTAACTTGAAAGTAGTCACAAAGCAGCAGGAGCTCTGCTCACATGTCGGTATCTGACAGGTGCTGTAGGAAAGCACTGTTATTCTAAGCATAACACACTAAAAGCTATCTCCCTGGATTTCAAGGCAGGGAAGACAGCAGAACAGTGACAAATATCTGCATTGGTGAGTCCTCTCCTGACAAGATCTTGGGCCGTCAAGAGCCACCACTACTATCCTAGGAATAGCTGAGTGAGGAAAGGCCCGTAGGAGACACAGCATGCCACACTAGTGCAAACCATGCCCACCACAGTGACTGTTCATCTCTTTCATGTACAGTATCACCCCTTTTTGATGGGAATAAAGTTGTCACCATGCAGGGGAAGATCTCAACATTGTTACATCTATGGTTAAATCAAGCATGGCTCCTCCCTAGCCATCAGGACTGCCTCCAGCCTGATGGGAACATGTTTCTTCACAGCCAGTAGGCATCCAAATGCCCAGATGCTAACCGTGTTGTGAGTTCACCTCCCTTTGTCATTCTGCTCCTTGCCTGGTTACAGAGTCTGCACTCCCTGCTTCCTACCTTCCCTTTGATCAACAGACTTTGCGTTCAGAAGAGATGCTTGCGTAAGATGAAAGCAGGCCTATACTCTACAACCACAATGCCGGATTTCACAGTTAAAGAGAATGCTGTATGCAGAGAACTATCAACATGAAAAGCAGGCGATGCGTGCATTGGTGGACCAGAAACACCTGTTCCACCCTCAACATCAAATGACAGTCCTCACAACACATTGTCTCTGCATTTACAGTCACAACACTCAGCAGGCATGTCCAGGGAAGGGTGTAGCCTAACTCTAGTCCAGAAAAAATTCAAAGGAAAACAAAGTCCAACCCTTCCCACTGACTTCACTTGTCACAAAAGTTTCTTTCTAGTCCTGTAGCATTAGAGTGTGCTCTCCCTGCACAGGCTCTGGGTAGCACTCAGATTTGCAGACAAGACATCTCCACAGTCAGGGTGGTGACAGAAGAAATTTGGGGGTGCTTGTGACAGACTGGCCCCAAGGGTGTACATATGATTTATTAAACTGTAAGTGATTCCAATCGTGTGGTTGTCACTTTGTTTCATTTTGACTTTTTCATTTCACACTGACTTCAGAATTTTGTCTAAAAAATTTCATTAAGTTTTAACTTTTCATTTTGAGCGCTCAGTAGGCTCTTCTGAGGGCCCTGGTACAAGCACTGTTTGTGCCAGAGCCCTGAACAACATATCTTTTCTCTCTTAGGCTAACTTTACTCTCCTAGAAAAACAGGGTTCTAAACCCCTTCCTTTCCTTCAGAGAAGGCATGAGGTATTAATAAGCTAATAAACATTGCTAATTACAATTCTTCTACATTATTATTTTAATCGGTCAAATGGACTACTATTGCTACATAGCTGGTAAGCTGCAAGCTTATCTTTGGTCAAGAATCTGTTAACAAAATTAAGAAGAGTACAACTTTTTACTGGGAAAGGAAGCAAACAATTAAGTGTCCTAAACCCAGTTAGATCTAGGATGAAATGTCCATCCTTGGCAGCTTTAGAATTCTTTCAACAGTAAGATCTAGTTTAGTCCAAACCAAAATTTGTAAAGCGCAATTCCCTCACTTGTGTGACACAAAATCCAGACCGAATCATTCCTGCATGGCAGGAAGATAGAACTCTGAATTCATCTTTTCTGCTCATTTAGGTTTGGAGCAGGTCCAATGCTCTGCCTAGAAGCAGCATGTAAAATGCTAAACTTGCACCTGTTGCTGCAGACACTGTTGTTGCTGCCTTTTTCTGCCCAGCTGACCTGTTCAGAAAGTCAGCTCTGAGTCAGCTGGAGCTTGCACGGTGGATAGGAATCGGCAAGAAAGGAGGAGAGACCATCTGCACAGTGCAGTCCTGAGCACAGGGGTTCAGACCAGGAGAGCTTCACTCCACTGTCCCTGGCTGGCCTGCCAGCAGCAGCCGTAAGCCCTGGGAATATCCTGGTCTTGGCCACCAGAACCTGGGGGAGCAGGAGGAAATCCTACTCAGATGTCAACAGGAGATGTTCCAGTGCAAGGCAGGCACTACCTCTGCACCCTCCCCACTGGTGCTGCTCCCTGGAGGGGTCTGCAGTCTGGCTGAGCTATGCC
The DNA here is from genome assembly GCA_013396935.1 of Baryphthengus martii. NCBI lineage: Eukaryota > Metazoa > Chordata > Aves > Coraciiformes > Momotidae > Baryphthengus > Baryphthengus martii. The sequence goes on along the minus strand of VWZK01021655.1, from coordinate 118,241 downwards.
CACCTGTGCACTTTCTTGTGTCTGTCCTCCACTGCCCACAGAGACTCTTCCATAACTTGTTATCCTATGGAACTCTCTCCTCCAGTACCCTATCTTGTGCTAGCTGTCCCACACCAACCTGGTGCCATGCACATCACAGCAGAGCCTGCATCAATGGCCACCAAGATAATCCAGTGAGTGTACAGCCTGGAAGAGATGTCTGGAAACTTACTATATGAGAATAAAAGGAAGAAGGAAATACTCTGGATCCACAGTTTGTTCCTCATGTTGGTTCTGATTGTATGTCCTAAAAAAAAAAAAAAAAGAGAGAAAAAGAAACCAAACTTAAAAAAACAAGCAGACAATTAAAAGCTCAACTCTGCCATCTACTCATGTGCTAAATGTTGAGGTGGAATTAATCTTGCTTTTGTTTAAGTGTCTAAAAGTAAAGTTCCTAATTTAGGCAAGTCATTTGCAACTTGCTCTAGATGAACCTGCTTTAACAGGGGGCTTGGACTAGATGACCTCCAGAGATCCCTTCCAGCCCCTACTGCTTTGTGATTCTGTGATCTCAGCTCTCCTGTATCTATCTACCCCATGAACTAAGAAGGGGACAATCAACAGCCCTGCCAGTTGGCCAGAGACTGGGTTCAGTGAACTCTCTGCTCCTTGCCAGCAGCATGTGCACAGAGAAAGGAGCAAAGTGCCTGCAGCCTCAGCCTATCCATGCAACAGGGAGGCACTTAAAGTGCTAACCCATTTTTTCTTCATCGATTTCCTGCAACTAGAAATGGCTTGCAGCTAGGAGAAGTGACATTGCTGTGGCTTAAACATCTGGACAGTGAACTAGTCAAATAGAGTCTGAATGTCGCTGTGGGTCTGGATGAGCAAGGCTTGTGAGAACTCATTGATTTGGCCTACCCACGGTTAAATAATATGGACTATCTAGTTAAGGGACTTGAGAAGGCAGACCAGACTAAAACCAACAGCCTCCCATGTGGCACTGAAGAGAATGATGTACAGCCCTCACTTCAGGGGAAGGCTGTCCTGATGCAGTTTGGTGATGAGAACCTACAGGAAAGTCTTCAGAGAAGAAGAGAGCAGGATGTACAGCCGTATGAGTAAACAGCATCACATACAAACGACTGCTCAGCCCACAGCCCCTACTCCAAGACCAGGCCCTCAGACCACATAACACATTAAGGTTGTGTTTTCACAGTATTTAACATTTACAAAAGCATACAGATGGGTACAGAAACACTTTAAATGAGCTCCTTGCAGAGTATTGACCATTGATACCTGGTACAGGTTTTAGCACTGTTTTCTCAAGGTATTCTGAAATAGGCTCAGCTGTCTGGGGGGGCAACACTTTGGAGAAGCCACCCATATTATTTTTGGAACAAACTTCCGTTGGCAGCAAGTTGTGAGGACGCACAGACAGCAGGGAGGGCCCTCAGACCACGGCACAGAGCAGCAACACTGTCAGTGACTGGACACACTGGAGTGTCTCTGCGGAGCCCCAGACCTCTGTGAAACCTCCTGCCCCAGACTGCAGAGGCACCTGTGAAAGTGATAGGGACGAAGACTAGGCAGCAAGCTGTGGCCACCAAAAGATGCCTAGAGCTCCCGGCAGGGCCTGGTGCAGGTCATAGAAATATTTGGGTTGGAAGGGACCCTTAAAGGTCATCTAATCCAACTCCTCCCTGCAATGAGCAGAGACATTTTCAACTAGATCAGATTGCTCAGAGCCCCAGACTCCAGAGCTGGACCCAACCCTGCAGGGCAGTGTCTCCCCAGAGCCCTGGGAGCAGAGGGGCAGGATTCCCCCCTGGCCCTGCTGCCCACGCTGCTGGGGATGAGCCCAGGGGGGCAGTGGCTGCTGTGCTGAGAGTGCATGGGGCCAGCTCAGCTCCAGCTCCTCACCCCCAGGAACCCCAAGTCCTGCTCTCGATCCCTTCACCCACAGCCTGGGCTGATATTGAGGATTGCCTTGTCCCAGGTGCAGGCCCAGGGGTCCTGGGGTGTCTCTCCCACCACTGGCAGCAAACACTCAGACAGTCACTGAGCAGAGAGAACACCAGTGAGGTCTCTCCCAATACGGAAACATTTGTGGTGTCTAAAAATTTCCCAGGTTTATTCAAATAATGAAAGCAAAATAAATTTAGCAGCCACCAAAAAGCCCCTGCAGCCCCATGTGAGCTCAGAGACTCGTTCTCAAGGCACCACAGCATCCAGATGAGATCAGCTAGGCTCACCCAAGAGGTGTCACAAACACCTCATGGCTGCAGCACCTCAGCCCTGCAATGGGAGCAGCCGTGCTGCTGCTGCTACCCCACCTTTCCTGACGAACATTTGCTGAGATGAAGTATGGGCTCCAGCTCAGCAAGAAGCCCCAGGCACCCTGCTAATCTCCCTCACCTGCTGTGAGTGGCAGGACAGAGACTCTCTTTCCTCACACTCCAGACCTTCTTTCTGCATCAGACATGTCGTTGGTGAAACATCTTTTTCTGGACCCCTCTGATCTCAGTTCTCCTTTTTCTTTTTTTTGTATAATAACAATTGTGATTGATTCTGGTGATGCAGTCCTTGACTACTAAGACACAGCCCACTGTCTAACCCCACCTTGCACTCCCACTCATCCTTCTACTGCTCTTCTCTGAATTCTCATTCTTTTGAGGAAGGCACTCTGTTATCCTGCCATCTGAAATCTCATCTGACTTCAAGCTAAGACTGGCTGCACCAGGGAAACAGATGCCCTCAAGATGAGCAGTCTTCTGATGTGGCACCTGCTCACGACTCCCTAGCATGGGGGCCCTGTTCCTTGCATCTCATTTAATGGAAGAGCTGTGTGGAATGGACTGGCCACTGGGGCCTAGAGGTCACTAGCCCTAGAGACATGATACATGCAATTGTCCACTGCCTTTTTCAACCGCCCTTCTCCCTAGAACCTATTGTTGCTGCGCTTAGAATATTCAGAGGGCCCACAGTTTAGGATGCCCAAAAACCTGCCCAAATGGGCCCGCTCTCAGCCCAAGAGAGCGTCACTCTGCTTTGTGACCGTCACGTTCCACAGTCTTGGCCACCACATAAGGCCAAGAGTGGTAACTATTCTTCAGCAGAGGAAGGAAGGGCTGGGTTCTCAGAGAGGTCTACAGACCCACTGCTTGTTCAGAATCCAACTGGCAGAACCCCCAATGTTTCATGTTCATAATATTTCTGTAACTCCCTCATTTTACTCCCACTCATGTCTAAAGTGACAGGGTGATGCAAGGGAAGTTTTGTCTGCTTTAGCTACTGAACAGTGGTGTCTTTAAAGTGCCTTCTCTTTGTTTTCCTTCCTCTACTCAGAATCCAGTGGGACAGGCAAACAGGAACAAGCCAAAGCAACAAGCCCAAGGAGCTAATCAGGAAGGTATCAGAGGAGATTTCAGAGGTTGTCATCACACACTGGAGAGGTGAACATACAAGATTGTAAACTGGAAGGAAGCTTCCTGAATAAAGAGCACAGTAGCAAAAATGAGACAGAAAAGCAGTAAGATCCACTAACACAGGCAAACCAAGAACACAGTATTTCCTCACTTGTGACTCCACATCTCTCACCCTTGCCAGTGCCCACAGATTAGCCCAATATTTTTCTCTTTCACATGTTATACAGTTCTACCTCAGTGCGGTGGGGAAGGACTGCTACCTCTGGGAGCACCCTGCTCATCTGATTGTCTGCTTGGAGAGAAGAATGGCAGTGGACAACAAGCAGAGGCAGGAATGTATTCCTCGTCTGACAGCAACAGAATCATAGAATGGTTTCTGTTGGAAGGGACCTGAAAGATCGTCTTGCTCCAACCCCCCTGCCATGGGCAGGGACACTTCCCACAAGATGAAGTTGCTCAAAGCCCCAGCCAACCTGGCCTTGAGTCCTTTCTACCACCTCATTTCACCTTCTCTGTGCAATGGGGACCCCGAGACAGCTTTGTGCATCCTTTAGACACAGTTACTTCTCATCAAATGTCAAGTGCTGTACAGCTGCTAAGCACCACTGCTGCCAACTCTGTAGCATCCAAGGGAACAGTGTGTGAGAGCACAGTAATAAAGCTGATTAGCCGTTCAAATAGATGTTCACATGTAAATGATGCGACAAGGTTTAAAGATACCGGAGAACAGGAGATAGGACCAATAGAGACACGGATATTTACAAAGATATGTTTCTTAAGGATCTGGAAATATGGGGCTATAAGCCGCCAAAGATGGATGCAGTGTAAGCTCACAGTTCAAAGTGTCTCCAGGAAATGTATGCACTTACAAAATTTCCATGATAAAAACCCCAAACAACCTAATATAAGAGCTCAGTTTAAGGAGAATTAAAGAAATAAAATAAACCCTCGTATTTCCAAGCATGAGAAAATAAATAGCTACATTCAAGCATAGAGTGGAAGTCTCTCAGTCCACCAGTTATAAGCAAAATCAAGCTTTCTTCTTGAAAAAAAATCATTATCAATGGACACTGCTGCCTAATCACAAAGCTAAAGGAGCAGGGAGACAGCAGGATCTCCAGCTGTCCCTCCAGTAGAGGCCAACAGCAATGGCAGCAGGGGCACAAGGGTAACATCAGCTGTAACAAAGATTTACAGCGAAGTCACAGACATGAAGCAGTAAAAAACTGGCAGCAGGGGGGACTGGTGGAAACATGGACATTACCTTGACCCATCTGTTCAGCTGCCCGGTTCAGTCCTCCAACACGTCCATGGCCGGCCTGGCTAAATCCTCACTGCAACTGCAGGCACTGTACGAGCAGTGGCCGGGGAGCAGGTGGATCTCATCGGCTCTGCGGCTGCCTGTGCACGACCAGGGACTGTAGTGTATTGGAATACACAGTGATAAATGGTGGTTGACGTCACCACTGTATCGGTATTACTGTGCCGATAGAAGGATGTGGTGAACAGAGGAGGCAATGAATTCAGGTCCAAACACCCACACAACATTTATTACTATATTGCTGTGCTCTCTTACTCTTACATGAAAAAAAAATGTGGGAGAGCAGATAAAAACTCATAAGCCTCAGATCTAAAAGGTCATAGCGGGGCTGGTGGAGCTAGAGCCTTGCAGCAGGGAGGCATCAGTGTCAAGGCATTAAATGGTTAAGTCTAACTATGCAGCACAGTCTGTACCACATCAGAGAGAGCCAAGCATCATAGTGCTCTGCTCCCACCTGCCCCTAGAACGGCCCCTGGGACCAGGGCAGCAGCACAGATCCTCAGACCAACTGCAGGGAGATGGTCTGGTCCCGCACGGATAAAGGGGCTCACCCCTACCCCATCTCCTGCCCACAGCTCATGTCTGGGCTGGGGCTCTGCAGAGTGCAAGGTTGACACTGAGGGAGGGCAGGTCAACTCACCTCTGCGTGAGCCTGAAGTATGCTCCTTGTGTCTTTGGGCAAAGGGACAGGAGCGGCGCTATGGAGGGGACTTGGCACACACAGTGCAGTGCAGTGAAAAGGAGAAATCCAGACTTAAAATGCTGCTGATCCCAGTCTGGAGCAATGAGTGCATCACCAGGGGAAAGTGCCAGTAACAGTGCAAAAGGAAGCAGCTCAGATTTCTATACTGATGAATACACAGGCAGGAACAAGGTGAGGTGTTGCTATGTCAGGGAATGTTCCCAGGAGATTGGAAGAGTGTTAACAACATGTCAGAGTTTTTATAAAAGGAGGCTTATATATTCTGGGCCATAAAGCAAGACACGAGTTCTAAACCAAAACTATTAGGAAAGCTAACATGGGATTCAGTTAATATACATCAAAAGGATAGTAATAAAGGACAATTGCAACCTAAGCAGTTACACAGAAAATAGTGCAACAAACGATTTTTCATTTCCAATTAGTTAACTTCGAGAAAAACAGGCATTCAGGTGCATTGTGTTTAAATTTATAAAGCAGTTGGTCTTAGAATACCACCAGTATTCTTGTTTTCAAAATTAGCTCTGTAATGTCAATTGCTTATTATTGCATCTTTTAAAAGTAATGTGGCTTGTGCCTCCCAGACTGTTACTCTTTGGACAGATCAGACATACTCCTTCCTCTGCACAAGTCATGGAGCAACACACCTTGAAGAGTCCTGTGTAAGCATGGAGCAAAAGCTGCACCACTCCCCTGGTCTGCTGTCCTCACAAGAGGGGTATTCGTAATTGCCTGAGAAATGCCTAGGTTAGCTGCTCAGTCTAATTGACCCTGTGCTGTCCCACTCTGTAAGCAACAGTGACAATCTCCACAATCCAGAGCCAGTGCCAGCTGAGACAAGCCTTTTCTAGAAGCCCGAACCTGATGCCATGCATGTAAGCGAACCACAAAGCGTGCAGAAGGAAGAGCTGGTCTCTTACAGGTTCTGCTCCATTCACAACAAGGAATAGCTCTTGCGTTAACCAACAGGATCTTCTCCATGCAGGGTACAACAGAGCACGACCAGCACATGGGCCAGCCCAGTTACCAGCAACCACCTGGCAAACATGGTCAAGAACCACCTGCCCTGGTCCAAAACACCTGTTTTTTTCCAGAGTGAGTCAGGGACATGGAGGCGTTTACTGTACAGAGACAAGGAAAGAGAGGTAGGAGTGAAGGCAGGTAAAGAGCTCTAGGAGAGGGCAGCAGTGGCAGCTGGAACTTCTTTTTCTAAGATAGTTAATTTTAATTGAATAAAGTGTCTCCTTCACTGCCTGCCAGAATTCAGATGTGCACAGTTGCCCTTCTGAGGTGCGCACCGCTTGTGAAGCATGAAGCCAAGAAAAGCATTAGGAGCCTGCCAGAAGACTGGAATAGCTCATCATGTATGGATGTGTTGAACTTAATGATTGTTCCTCTTCTATCATCTAGCACTGTGCCTGTCCATGCGTGTATGTGCAAGTACATGCATGTGCACATGCATGAAACCATGTGAGTGCTGCGATGTGAAGAGACACAGGTAGTCTTGCACCTGCAAAGCAAACACTTAACATACACCAAGCTACTCAGTCCTAGGAAGCCCAGCACAGTGTGACCCACCAGATGCATCTCGATATCTGAGAGGGACCATCTCCACGACACCCAGCTTGGGAAGAGCCATGATGTAGAACTCATATGCAGGAACTCTAGGAGCCCCAATCCTTGGTGCTACCTGCAGTACAGTACATTGATGCACCTGCACGGAGCAAAGCACAGCAGTGGGCTCAGTGGGCAGTGACCATCTCTGAGAGCACACAGCTCTGCAGCTACTCTGTGCTGTGTGGGCACTGACTCTTCTACACCTGAGGTTCCATGGCACACCAGAGCAGCTGAATCCAGCCCCCAAGGAAAAGCACTTGGAGACCTGAAGCAGTTCAATTGCTATCAATTTATGTCAATTCAACATAAGCTGCAACTACTGTCACCCAGCTCTAATCTCAGCTCAGCCTGCAGTGGCAATATTCACCAAGAAGCAAGTGAAGGGCACACCAGGGAGAGCTTAGTAGATTCTGCTAGTTATTGATAACCTAAAAGGCTTTTGCCATTACTAGAAGGGTGACGTCTGTATGTATTTATCAGCAAGAATAAATGCAAAGGAAACAACAATCAGAGCTGACAATTCCTTCCTCTAGAAGAGAGAATTAGTGATACTTGCAGTTATCACATTAATGATGTGGGGAAAAAATGCCACATAAACAGTACCATATCTGTATTTTCTTCCTGTCATAATGGAATCATAACAGTATCCTCATCATTAACAAAGATACAGACCTGGTATAATTCTAGGGCCAAAGGCACCTTTACTGCCTGGTGACATTTAGGAGGCAGATAATCGTATGCTATCATAAGTAATGAGTAAAAAATGGCAAGAGAACAGCTGAGACATGAGTAACAGTGTTCTATTGGAAGGGAAAGCAGTAGGAGAAACCACCTCAAAGCTCAGGAAATGGGGTAAAATATGAATGAGCCAGGCAGAAAGCGGAGGTGTTAGTCAGCAAAGCAACAGGTTGAAAATCAACAAAGCCCCCCAGCTGGCAGCCTGTGAATGCACACAGGATGCTGCAGAGAAGGAGCCTATTGCTTTTGGTCTGGGGAATGCTGAATGTCACCTATGCAAACACAAGTACCTTGCCCTCCTGCCTCCCTTTTGCCTTTGCCAGTTGTCTCATTGTAGCCACCAACACTGGGCTCAGCCTCTTGCTTTCCCCAATATACATCCAATCCAAACCCATTCTGCATGAAGGCTGTAGGAGGAGGACATCACTGGCTCCTGCCAGAGGAAAAGGGCTTACCTTCACAGAGCTCTGGCTGCATATGTCTCGCTCACATGGAGGGGATCGCAGAGGCTTGTATCTTCTCTTAGGAAACCACCAGACACATGCTGGGAAACAGAAACAGAAATGACTGTGCTTGTGAACTCACCCTGGCCATCTGGAACAGAAACCTACAGCTTTATTCAGGCTCAAACCCACCATCCTCATCTGCAGCAGAGCATCTGTCCAGACACCTCACTGCACTGCATAGGTTCAGCTTACAGGAAAGCATGCTCTCCTCACAACAGCCTTCTCACCACCCTCCCATAGGAGCCTAGACCCCTTTGGATAGCCCACAGGCAGTACTCTCACTCCATGTATTTGTCAGAGCCCTGTCCCACAGCTGGCCTCCTGCAGCTCCACAAACTAAGCATCCGCCTTTTTTTGCCTGTTCAGCTGATGTGTCCCATCCTCTCCATCTTCCCCTATCACAGCCATTCTCAGACTGGTCCCAAGTCACACCATCTGTGTTTCTGCTTCCCAAGAGCACTGACTCTGCATGAGGTCCGCAAGCCCACACACATTTCCACAGGGCTCACCTGAATCAGCAGTGCTGGCAGAACTTGCTGCTCCTTTCATGCACGTTGGCAAAAACCAACTCATTTAGAGCCAACACCCGTCAGCTTGTCCCCAGATCTCTGCTCACAGGGATGCACAAAGACCAGAACTCTCCTGCTGGTGCACAGCTATTTATGGCAAGAGCCTCACCTGAGCCTGTTGTATCTTTGTTTTACCACAGCTGATAAAACCAGCATGCCCCATCCATGCTGCCTGGCCACCAGCTGGCCTTTCACTCCTGGGTCTGGGTAGAGCCTTGAGCGTGCCTTGGACAGCTTCTAGCACCTCTAATACTGTGCGAAACACACTAGCAATTTTCAACCTCTGACCCTGGAAGCAGTTTCTAAGCACAAGCTAATGGCTCATGTTCTAAGCTGCCTCCGCGTGGCAAGCAGCGAGCTGCAGATGACTGCGGGGCAGATTGCCAACTCCAGCAGCCTCACTGGCTCCATCCCTAACCCACACAATATGCAACCCTGACACTGTTACAGGCTCCTCATGTCACCGGCCAGGATGTGCTGTGTCTTTAGGAGAAAAGGTGGGGTAGGGGTGAGGACGGACGAAGAGGCAGTTAGGAGAAGCACCCTACAATACACTGAGGCATATTGACAACATTGGACATAAACAGGATTTTCATGGAAACAGATTGCGGCATTGTAACCAATGTTTCCAAAAATTCAAACCACTTTTCTGCATAGAGAAGCCAAAAGGCTTCGTGAGACTTTCTTGGGGCAGCACAAGTTTTGTCATGCTGTGGCTTTGCTATGATGCTGGTAGGAGTTCATTGCAAGCTGCCAGAAGTCAGGAGCCTGTTTTGTTTGAGGCTAAAAAGACCAAGACATGGGGTTATTTGCTCCACTAGAGCACAGGGACTAATGCAGTGAAACTGTCGCATCAATGTACCTGCATCTAAATCAGCACTGGTAAACACAACAGTCAGCGAGAAGGAGTCTGAAGGTTGTCTCTACAAAATGTAGGGCCCAGGGGAATTCCATGCTCCACAGTGGCTCTGTTCATGGTGTGAGGCTCTTGCTTGAACAAGGAAGCTGCTTGGATCCCCTGGTTGCTGTGCTGTGAGCAGCTCTGCACAGCCTGATTTCCATACTCCTCACCCTGCCACTGTGCATACACAGAAGCTGGAACGTTGTGTGCTAGGAGCAGCAAGAAGCTAAAGCAACGACAGGTAACATGCAAAATAGAGCCAATATGGACAGTGGTTCTGCGTGTTGGTCCTTCACCCTGGGGAGCACAGCTGGAGGGCTTTAAGACAAATCATAGGAACAGTAAAGGTGGCCTGACCAGAAGTGGGAAGAATCCCTGATGCTTCTGGATGACAGTGGCTGTTGCAAGGGCTGGCACAGCTCAGCACAAAGCCATGAAACAGGTAGCACATGATAAACTATGGGTCCTAATTCCTGCCCTTGTGGAGGAAATGAAGCCCTTGACGGCTCTGTTGCCTCCCTCATGATGCAGAGGAACATACTATGTGCTCCTGGAGTGAACCAGCCATGCAGTGAAGGACCAGACCACCTACCTACAAACTGCCCTGCATAACCTCCAACCCCAGAGCCTGTCAGATGCACACACTTGTTAGTTACTGCAGCACAGCACGAGCCTGCCAGAGCCAGCTCCTAGAGACCTCTGCTGACAGCTCACCAAAGGCTAAGAGCACTAACTTCAGGGCCAACCATGGCTAGTACAGACCTGGTTCTCACAGCAGCTCTCTAGAGCATCACGGCAAGAACCTGGGATTGCATACAACTCTGAGCCAGGTGCGGAAATTCTACCCCCAAAAGGCAGTCCAGTGCTTTCTCACCCTGTTATAGTTCTTGCTGCGTGGGTGGCTCACTGCAAGTGAAACCAGCAGTGGCTGAGCTAGGGAGAAGCAGCCAACCTCAGACTCCTCAGCTTATGACAAATTCCCCCATGTCTAAGAGCTGGGGAAACAGCAGCAAGTAGGAAAGTCCCAGTGACATATTAGTCACCAACTTGGCAACCTTCAAGCAGAGGAAAAGCACCACACTGCTGTGAATGCTCTGCTCTTGCACAATGGAGTACAAACAGAATGGTGGAAGCAGCTGATCCATCACTGACCTCAGACAGGAGCTCCTTAGGACACCTCCATGGACTGGGTCAGGTCTGGCACAGTCATCCCGCTATCAAAGGCTGGCTGCAGGTCACAGGCTGGTACTATACCAACTCTTGCGACTACAACTGCCTCTGCATTCAGAATACATAATTTTAGGTCTCCAGCACAAACAGTCAGAGCTTTATAAAAATCCTCTGGCTAAGAGCAGCAGAGAAAACAGCTGCTCCTGCCCGCTATGCACTAAACGTGCCACACTAGTCAGTTCCCTGCTCTCTTCACCAAGAGCTACAGACAGTTCTCCTTTTTCCTCTTGCGGTCTTCTTGAAGGGGGAGAAAGTGGCTGTGTGGAAACTTCCATGTTGTAGAGATTCACAGAAGGGACAGGATGGAAGCAGGATGGCACAAGAGACAGAGCAAAGCACCTTCAGCGAGAGTACAGCAGAGACGTAAAGCTCCTCTCAACATTACTTTCTCAGCTTGTCAAAGGACTAACAGTCAGGACTGAGCAAACCAGTGGTGGGGATGATGGCTGTTACTAGGTACTCTGGGAAAACACCCCGAGGTATGGTAATTTAGTAAGATGTAACTTTGGTTAAGTGTTTTAGTGAGGTACCTGGAAAGTGGCCTCTTCCTCACTCCGCTGCTTTTTTTTCCTTTGCTTTAGAGCAATGTGCTTTGAGAGACAGGAATCCTGATGCTGAAGACCAATTCACTGGTCTCGCTGCTCTGATTGTCAGCAAGCTCATGCTGAGCTGTTGCTCGGCTTCCAGCCTCATCACCACAGTTCAGTCAGAGGGGCCATTAGGGCAGTGTGCCATGGCTGCAACATCTGGCGAAAAGCTGACAGCATGACATGGCTGCCAAAGTCACAGCAGCGTGGTGAAAAAAGCCTGAAATTCCGGGTAAAGGGTGATCATGATACATCACCATGTGGGAGGCTAGGGCGTACTTTGTACTCGGCAGACTGCAGAGGGGAGGAAGTGATCTGCGTACACATATGCTCATGCACATGCCTGTGCACTGCACAGGCAGTTCTACGGAGAATTAGTCAAAAATACCTCATCTTTATGAAAGCATCTGTACATAAAAATCACATTTTGAAGCACCTCTGCTGGAGCTATACTACAAACTGCATAAATCATGCTCCCTAAGGAGTTTTCTACAGAAAAAAACCAACATGCTAGGAGAAAGCAAACTGTCCTCTCCTTTATTCGCTAAAGAATTTTGTCACATAATTCCACAGTCAGAGGTAAACATTAAGGAATAGGGTGTTGAAAGTCACAACCCCCTCGTTTAGTTCTCTCACACTTTATTCCTTTGGCCCTGTCACTGCTAGAATCCAACACCCAAAAGAACTTGTTTTCTTAAAGTTTGTAGCTCATGACGGATAAGCACTTGGACATCCTTGCACCCTGTCTGAACAATGCAGGTACCAAAGCAAGATGCAGAAACAACTTATTTAAAAAGCTGACTCTTTCACACTATGTTAACTTGTCCCTACCCCTAAGAACTTGACCCCACATCCTCAAGCTCCTGCTCCATACCAATCTCACCCTCATCTTGTGGTTATTATTAGTTTTCCACAGGCAATGACAAATTTTGTGATTGATAGGAATTTGCCAACAGCTGTTCCATACAGGTCTGTATTTTCCAAGGAGCTAACACTGTTCAAAGAGAAGAGAAAGAAAACATGGCAAGGCTGCAGCATTCTCTGCAAACTAAAAATAGCATGTAAGAACTAGCTTCTCCTGAACTGGGAATGCACCTGCTTTTCTCAGGAACCCATTCCACTCAGTGAGTCAGCTTGCTAATATTTGGTAGGCAGCCAGGTGGGAAAGATGTGGAGGTGGAGTGACTGTGAGTAATAAACGGCATTAGAACCTGGCTAGAACTTGGCACAGGCCTCCACTTGCACTGCAGTCTTACAAAACAGACTGAAAACCACTGAAAACACACTTACTACCATCAGTAATTCTCCGTCCTGGTAAGGGCCCTCCACTAGCCGAAAATGACATACGTGGAGGGTCTCAGCCTTCAGGAATGAAGCTGAGCTCTCAGGAGGGCAGCTCCTTTACAAACACAAGTGGGTCCCTTGGAGGTGTGGCTCAGGCCAGTACACCTTGCTGGCAGTCCTGGGAGCCAGCCCAAGTCAGAACTCCCACACACTCTGGGCAGGTCATCATCTTAGGCCAGAAACCTGTCATGTGAAACCTACCCAGCATTTTACAGCTTGGCAGTAGCTCTGGATGGCAAAAGCAGAGGCAGTGCAGGATGGAAGATGGACTGACCACGCCTATTGCAGGGCAGGTGCTGAGCTGGTTGGTTTTTATTGCCAGTTCTGGGTTATGCAAAAGCACAGGAACAGGGCTCCCCCTTCTCCAAGAGCTATGCTTTGATTTCACCAGAGAAATACTGAAAGGAAAAAAGGGGAAGAACACCCATGCACAGAAAGCCATCCAATGGAAATGAGAAGATAGGAAGGTATAGCTATGTAGAAAAAGTCAGGGAAAGGCCGAATGAAGCTGGGGCTCAGCAGAGAAGTGCTGAAGCAAACCCCTTTCCAGTTCTGGCCTGAGCAGACCTCTCCCGGCTGCTCCAGCCAAGCGCAAGCCTTCCAGGTGGACTTCATGAAGAGCACAAGGGAGGGCACAGGAAGAACGGGGAAGAAAGCATCACTGGTGTCCTTGCACCTCCCGCAAAAGGCCTGCACTGTTACTATTAACTGAGCAATGTGTTCCGGGTAGCTGCAATAACTAGCTGTGGGATTTTGCTTGAACTTGACTTTGCTTGAATTTAAGGAAGTGAGGTGGCTTACTCACGAGGCAGACCATGGCCTCTACACATCTTCCTGTTCCACCATTTCAGGGTACGTTTGTTTGATGGGTCCTGGAAAGCCTCTTTACCTGTCTGCCTCACAGCCCTTGCACTGCATGGAATTTGAAGTTAACCATAGCAGTGACTGCCCTAATGCAAAGAAAGAGTATTTCTGATAGAATTAAACCTCACCTGAGTGAAAATAAAATTCAACCTGGTATTTTCAGTGCAAATAAATAACATGTTCATTATCACCTTAGCTACGTGCAGTCAGATCTTTCATTAACCACCACCTTCATGAAAGTGAGCTATAAACCAGTGCCTACACAAATATTAACTATCATATCTGAATACAGACACTGTGAGTCGCCTTCCAGGGCTTACATGCCCTTTTTTACCACAGCAAAATTGATGCACAGATCTCTCTACCACTTGGCCAACCACATGTCTGAAGAGAGATCTGTAGTACAAAAAACCTACTTACAAAACACATTAAAACAGATTCTATGCTGGTTTTCTGAACAGTAAGAATACACATACATATTTTAATACACATAAAATTACTTAACGGTTCTTAGCTATTTTGTGCCACTACCAGCACAGTAGGGTGGAATCTACCATACCAAAACATGAGATCACGCCCCAGTAAAGTTCAGAGTTCTGAATAAAACTTTTGGAACAATTATCCATCAAGAAATATATACTGCCCTAAAGCTATGGGCATAATTCCCATTCTGACTGGACAAGAACAAGAATCCAAAAAAACCCACCTCCATCAATTTAGGGAGTTTGACCATAAACTGGATAAGCTTTCTGGGAAGACACTGCTTAGAAGCATCCAGTTCCAGACAGCTGTAGAAGTATGAAGTAACTCTGCTGGCTGCTACAGAGTAAGAAACTAATACCAATAATAGCACTGCTTAAGCCCAAATGACAATAATCTTTATTTCAGGTCCTGATTGAGCAAGTATAGAAACACGTACCCCATGCTGGGGCTAGGCACACAGGACCTCCCCTCTCTTCTCCCCCCAATAAATTAGGGAAGCTGTGTGATGCTGTCAGTCCAAGTCAGTCCCTTCACCTTTGACCTGCACCAGTGTCCCATTTCCAGGTGCATCAACACCTCCCCCATCACCTTCGTGTGCTTCCCAAGCAACACAGAGAACCAGGGCAATAGCCACAGGAGCTGTATAACACCTTCTGCTGAGTGAGCTGCTGCTCACCTTTAGAGAACAATCACTGCCAGAGAAGCTTTAGTTCTGGCTTTGCCCCCACCCCCTGGCAGAGCTGTGGCTGCAGTTGTTTGGTGTTTGCCCTTCCTGCTCCCAAAGGCCTGTGTCACATACCAGTCACCAGCCCTGCAGCACCACAATCCCCTGAAACCATGTCTGAATGGTAGCAGACCTCACTCCAGGCAAGACTGGAAAAACACGCAACACTTTAATTTGCCATACATGAATGCCCAAAGACTGGCTTGGTTCAGTCTTGGCAAGCGTGGCTAGGCCACCTTCATGTAGCAGCTGTCCTCCCGGGCAAGGGCTTGTCCAAGTTTCAATTTTTCCTTATTCTTCCTGTTGTCCTCCCTCAACAGTTCTACTGTTTTTTTTTTAACTGCAGGTGCCAGTCTGGAACCCTCACTGTCAATGGTGTGAGAATCAGAAGGACAGGAGTCATCCACAAAAGCAGGAGGTGACAACTTGTCTGAGACCAGGAGCTCTGCAGTTTTTCTTTCTAAATTTAGCCCAATACTGTTCAGTGACTCTTCTGGTAAGCCAGCTGCTGAGCCACACCCCCTGCCTACCACATGCTTTGTCACGTCTTTATTTTCCCCTGCATTCCCAAGTTTCCTCAAGTGGTTGTGCGTGTGGCAGTGAAAGTCAGTGTTTAGTCTGTTCCTGCTGCTCTCTTGAATTCCTTTATCAGTAGAGTTAAAGCTGCTAGGGTTTGCTCCCTTTATAGTTCTTTCTCTGCTACTAAAGTCCTGACAGTTCAGCTCCAACAAATGCAACAGCTGTTCGTCTCTGGTGGTATTTTCATCTTTGCTATCAGTAGACAGCTCACTAGAGTTGATGATCCAAACGCTGCCATCACTGGTCTGTGTGACATTCTCACTAGAGGCTAAACCTAGGGCAATTTTGCAGTCAAAATCCTGCATGCACGCACACAGGTGGTCATCTGTCTTCTGGTCAGGTTCACAGATTATGGTATCTGAAGGCGTTTCTCTCAGGTTGTTGCACAACAGATGAATGAAGGGTTCATTTAGTGACCTAGGGATAACCTCACCGTCATTGTCACCGTACGTATCATTACGCTGAATTGCATTAACAAAAAGTTGATAACCAGATGGTTGAGGTCCAATGGGGCAAGATATTATGTTGGCTTTCTTTTGAATATTTTGATATGTTACTTGCTTATCTATTTCCTCCTCTGGAAGGAAAGCTGAAGCACTCTCATGTGCATGTGAGGAGAAAGACTGACAATCAGTACATTCCAAAGGGGCGTTCTGAGAATCAAGCTCAGTGCAGGGACATCCGTAGTTGGTATAACATGTCCGAATGCTACGGGGTTGGTAAATTCGACCTCTGCAGCCAGGTCCTAGTGTCTCTGAAAACTGTGTCAAGGGCTGTGAGGAACACATATTTTCAAAACACGGAGTCAGGCTACTGTCAGCCACAGACTGAGACATAAGGCTATCAAAGCTCTTATACGCAGAGCTACTTGGTTCCTTGAATGCAGACACAAGAATATCAAAGCTCTTGTAGGCAGAACCAGAGGGCTCCATGGATGAAGACGTAAGAGTGTCACAGCTCTTGTAGGCAGAGCTACAGGGCTCCATGGATGAAGAGATAAGGGTGTCAAAGCTCTTATAGGCAGAGCTACAGGGCTCCATGGATGAAGAGATAAGGGTGTCAAAACTTTTGTGTGCAGGGTTGCTTATTCTGTCTTTTTTGGTCCCAACGGATGGTTTATTTGGAAATTCTTTGATCAGGATACACGAGTCATGCTGACTTTCAGAACTGCATGGAAAAAGGCTTTGATGAACCATATGCTGAAGATCTTCTGCATCCAGAGAAGCAGAATTTATGCTGGAGCTCTGATAGCCAGATTCAAAGGATTGTTCTGACTGTTCTGACTTCTTGCTGGCTGTACTACAATTGTAGTCATCTTGAGAAGCTTTGGCGAAAAGGGAGACTGTATGAGAAATACCACACGGCGGCTGACTCTGGACTGCATTTTCCTTCTCAAAGGTTTTATTCTCACCTGTGATGATGTCTGAGTCTTTATTGTCTTGCATGTTGTTTTTGTCTGTCAGGATATCAATAAACATGCCGGCGAGTGCATCATTGTGCTCAGTGTGCTCTCTGAAAGCACCGACGCTGCTCACAGAAGGCTCAAACAGAGTGAGCTGGTCACTTGTCTCTTCCCGGCTCTCAGGCTCAATGTCTGTTAAACATTCACAGATTTCTACAGACTCTTCAATCAGAATTCTCTCAGGAATTAAAACTGCACTGCTGCCTTTTGGAAACCACTCTTCGGACTTGCTGTGGCAATTGCAAGATTTTTCAACATTTCTGATGTTATCTTTCACGTTGAAGTTTTGGCTTGACAAACTTTGAGCCAGACAGTTCTTGCAACTTCTGTTTTTGGAAGTCAAAAGGAAAGGACAGTTAATATTTATGTAATAGGTAACTATTTTATGCTGCAAAGCAGAGGTGTGGTTTTTTTTTTTTCTTTATCTTACTTACATTTTATTTTCCGTGTGACTCTGCTTGAAATCATGGAAAGGGAACTTAATTTCATCAATATAGCACAAAACTGAAAACTAATAAAGACACAAATGAGATTTAGGATATAGACGTATTGTATTTAATATCCCCTGCACTAGCCAGACGATAGCATTTATTACATATCCTACTTCTGGAGATCAGGCAAATGTTTTTTTTGCAAAGCCTTTAAATTACCTTGACATTTTTTACAACCAAATGGCTCTTCGCTGGATTTGGGATTTGATCCCACCATTCTTTCTTCACTCTGCAAGGGAAGAATTAAAATTGTTTGCTTTGACTTCATTTTGGCTTCATCAGCATAAACTTCCCTCTTCTGTCCCTCTTCGCCATCTGCATTGCAGCAACAGGAAGTGCTTGTGCAGTGCACCTCTAAGGGCTGCTTTTCACCACTCTCGTGCAAGGATGTTTACATGTTTGGTGCGTGACTGCTCTGCACAACCACAGTCACGTGTTCTTCTAATCATGTTTGAAATGATGGGCGAAACAGATGGGATCCCACTTTCACATTACTACCAAAAAAATGTGAAAATAAATACAGATATTTAACCATCATTAGTGGAACTCCAGCAAAGACTGGAGTCCAAAACTGACAAACCTCATAATTGCACCCTGTTTCGGACACTACAGCAAGCCAATTCTAGTAAGATCAATACAGAATATTCAGTTGTCTATACAGAGAATGACAGAGTGCAATTGATTTGTGTTTATAAAATGTTTGCTCATAGAGAGGGGAGACCTAATTGCTCTCTACAACTCCCTGAAAGGAGGCTGCAGTGAAGTGGGGATCAGTCTCTTCTTCTAAGGAACAAGCCATAGTACAAGAGGAACCAGTCTCAAGTTGCCCCAGAGGAGGTTTAGGTTGGAGCTGAGGAACAATTTCTTCCTCTCCAGGGTTGTCCAGGCCTGTCCCAGGCTGCCCAGGGCAGGGCTGGAGTCCCCCTGATCCCTGGAGGGGTTTCCAAGGCGTGGAGATGTGGTGCTGAGGCACAGGGGTCAGTGGCGACCTGGCAGTGCTGAGGGAACGCTTGGACTTGATCTGAAAGGTCTCTTCCAACCAAAATGATCCTATGATTCTATAAAGGTGCTGAGGAAAAACAAAACCTTAGATTCCTGTATACTTAAAATACATTGAGCTAACCAATAGCAATTCTGATATCTGTGTAAACTGCTGCTCTATAAAACCTGTGAGCAGTGTGATACATACTTGGTGAATGAGAAGTAACAAATTACAGATACTGCCATGATCAGTATGCAGCATATTGGAACAGCCATCCGCAGAATGTCTTCAGCTGTTATTTGATAATCTGTTAAATAAACATATACATTTACATCTGGATATAAATACAAGTACTGGTAATACCAAATTGCTTTTCTTTTTCACCCTTAAAAAAAATAATAATTCCTTTAGAGGATCTAAAATAATGTCTCCAGCAGATAAACACCAGAACACACACAGCTACCAGTGGTGATGGTGTGTGGCATGTCAGATCCTGCAGCCAGTTACTGCCCTGAGTGGAGCAGCTGGCAGAGCCAATGTGCACCGCGAGGCCATCTGTCAGCTCTCAGGGACAAGCCTGCCACACAGCTGCTAAAATGGCATTATGACCTCTATGATAGTGCAGCTATGCTTCTCGTCCTCTCTGTTGCTTTGCAGACACTTTTGTTAAACCCTCTGCCCTCTGACAGTTACAATATCGCTTAATTTGCAGCCAAAATACCTCTTGTTCATTTATAACCACTTGCTCTTATGTCAATGTTGTTCTTTCGTTTAAACATCTCTTTTCCTCCCCTAATGTCTACCTCATGAAATACTTAGAGAATAAACATGTCTCTTTTCAGTCCTTTCTTCACAAGGCTAAAAAAATCCAACTTCTCTTGGTTTTCTCTTTCTTAATGTCCCCAGAGGTTGCCTTTCTATGTTTAGTCTCTTTGGAAGCCTTTATGGATGTGTCCATAGCACATTCAAAAGAATGAAGATGATGATTCTGTAATTGAGGGCTATATATCATACGGTTTATAAAACTATAGCATCATTTATCAAGCTGCTATTTGCTATAGTACTTACCATAGTGAAATTCAACTTCTTCACTCCATTCACTCCAGTAGGCTGGGTAGTTTGTATAGTTACACCGTACACTTGCAACGTAATCGTAGCCTCTCCTCAAGGAGCTTGCAGTAATTTCAAAACTTTTTGCCTGGTAGTTGATTGCTTTTACAGAAACCTGAAAAGGAAGTGAGAAAGTTCGCTTCAATTTCTTTATGAGGTGAAGGGTTAAAGGCAGCAATTAAGTAACCAGTGTTACATGTTTCAGCAACCTTTTGCAAATGAACAGCTGTGCACCTGATCTGCTGTGTCAGTGCTGCATTTTGTCATTATGAGCAGGTGGTATTTGTGACATGCCACCATTCATGTTCTTCCACTACCAGAAGCCCAGACCTGAAGTGCTGGCTTGTTCAGGAGGGTGTCTGAAATGCCTCAGGTGTCCCACAGAGTTATGAACAGCCTCCAGCTTCCTGATCTCTAAGGAGCAAAGGAAGTTCAGGGAACAGCAACATTGCATTTTCAATCTCTACCCTGTCTACTGTGGCAGTCACAAGAGTTACAATGCTTTAAAGCCCAACTGAACCACCTTAGGGCAATGTGACCTGTAGCAAGTGTGTGATCAGGAACATTGTGGGACTTGCCCTTGCTGACCCTTACATCACTATTCATGAAGTGATTTCAAGACTTCTGAGAGGACTTTTTAAACATGAAAGCTTCAGAGACAGAAAATTAAGAGACTGGCTGTCTCTTACCTCTGTTGGGTGGTGCTTCCTCCAGTATTTCACTTCATAGATGACCGTCTGTCTAGAAAGTATGGATGGAGGAGAGTAGCTCTCCTCCCAGCTCAGATTGAAATTACCATTTTCAGCTTTCTCAATGGCAAGATTTTGAGGGGGCCTTGGCTTAACTGTATGTTAAAAAATATGATTAGGGAAAGCACGGCAATAGCAAGGCACTGATGGAGAGAAGCAGAGACAAACATTCACCAGAGACCAGAATCTCACTGCAGCCAACACATTTAGCCCTTTTCACTATGCTGTAGCACTAAGGTATAGAGGCCAAACCAGAGCAGCTGCAAGGTATTCATTAGCAAGCACTGAGACCTGAAGCTGGATGAACTCTAAGTTCAACCTTTTGGTGCACTGGATGCAGTTTTCAGCCTGGAAGAAGGGAACAGTCTCTGCTCCCACAACAGCACGTTGTGCTGCAAGGAGGCACAGAGCTCCTGACAACATCATAGCCAGGCTGTCCTGCCTGCCTCCTAGAAACTGATGCAAGCTCCTGCTTACTCTGCTGATAAGCAGTAATGACTGAGTATCCTAAAAAGAACCAGTTCAGCGATGCACGTGAATGCCTTTCTCTGAGTGAAATGATTTCTCTGAGTGTTTGAGGTGACATGTGTTAAGAACAACCACGCTGCTGTAAATAAATTAGGTGCCTATAGAGACATAAACTGTATCTATACTCTGCCCTGTGCAAGAGCAGAGTTATTAACTTTTTATCACTGGTTGTTATAATCCAGCAACAATGACTGTAAAAATCTCTGTTCAGGGTGATGATTCAACTAGCGTGAAAAATCAGAGTATGACAGAGACAGGAATGGAAGAAATGTCAGTAGGGATAGCCTAGTGTCTTTCTAGAAACTGGAAGGAGGACATTCCTCTTCATCCTTGAATTCTACAGCCACAAGTAAAACGTACTAAAGACACATCTAGACCCCGAAACTGCTGCTGTCTTGAAGCTGACAGCTAGAGTAAAAAAATTACTCTCTGCTTGCCCGATTACTTACACTTTCTTTAAGAATCTACTCCAGAATCAGGTTTCTAAACCAAATGGATTCTGCATTTCAGCCAGCACAGTACTTTTCACCTCTGATAAGGAAAAACTGTTCCAGTGACACGAACAAAGTGTTAGCTAAGATAGCAGGCCTGGAATCAAACGTCCTGGTGACAAAGTAAACAGTTTCTTACCAACAAGAGCTGGTTTAATGCTGTAATTCCACATATCGGTTCCATTGAACCGCAGAGACAGAATATATGTGAGGCCTGATACAAAATAATCCCGACGTATTGTGCAAGTGCACAAACTGTCTTTTCCATTCTCAGGAACACACACATTAGTTCTGAAAAACAGGCAGAAAATGATGTGATATTTAAAGACTGTGGCACACTTCCTTGAAAAGGTGAAATCAAGCTTCCCAATCGGTAAAGCTAATCAAACCTGAGATAAGTAAGATCAGTTCCTAGAAGTGTTTAGCCCAAACAAGTTCAAACTAGGACTGAGCTCCCTCAAACTCCCAAACAATCTACCCTATGCAAATATCCCCTTGCGTATCTAAATCACACAAATTAAATACTTGACAGAAAGCTAAGGATTCCTCTTCAGAGGCAAAATTAACAACCTTCATTACACTACAACCCAAAGGAGCAGACTTACAGCTTGCTAGTATAGGAACAGGTTTGCTACAGCGTGCAAAATAAGGGTGTTTGGATGTCTGTGTGGAGAAATCATATGGAGAGACACAGGAGAGCCCAGATGTATCTTCCTTTGTGAGATGAAGACTGGCCCTGCTGCAGAACAGGGACAACAGTCTGTGCTTGAAGGCGGAGTTGGACTGTATGCAGAGATAGTCACCTGAGCTCCAAGGGAGAGTACTTTTCATGCAGGCTATTGGGCAAATTGGGTAAGATTTCTCCTGACGGAGGTAAAATTTCACATGAAATGAAGATCGGGTCAACTCAGGAGAGCCCTATCACTCCTACAAGTAGGACTTGATCACTCTTCTGTACTCAGTGTGCAGAGAAGTCTGCAGAAGAGTAGACCAATTGCAGCAAACCACTTTCCTCCTGGCGAGAAGAAGCATCTGGATTACCTTTTGTCTCAGACACCCGTGGTAGAGGGAGGAAATCAAAGTTGATAATGGCTATAGGATATATGAAGCTCCAACAATGATAATGTAAATTAAACACTTACGGCAGAAAAGAAAAATCATCCCTGTAGTAGAGCAGGAAATCTTTTGAGCAATTTGTTTGTGCAAGTACTGTCCAGTGACAAACCAGCTCTTTGTCATAGTCCGTGAAGCACGCAAATTTCTGTACGTGTCCTGCAGCCATAACTAGGGAGAAGCAGCACACAATGAGAAGCAAGAGAATCAAAATAAATTGGACTAAGCAGAAACATTAACTTTTACATCTAAACAGAGCTACCTACCCCCTACAAATTAAGTGAAAGCATTGTTACTCTTTCTGTTCTGGCTAAATGAAAAGAGATGCACGCCACCAAATGTCTCCACCTTTCTGGAGATATCATCTATGGTCTTGGAGAGGAAAGCCATCTGCAGTAGTAATATTGAAATAGCAAGGCACAATTCATCCAGAAGTCTGATTCTGATAGCTCTATCTAAAACACATCAACATTTAATTATGAAACATCATTCAAGTGCTAATACAACAGGTTCAAAAGTCAAAATGCAGATAATGAACAGAGGCAGACCAAGATTACCACAGGCACATACTTGTGCTTTATCTACAACGGTTCGAAGCTTCCCAGAACAGGTCTACTCTACCGCCACAGAGCACTTCCCATTGCCTAGAAAATCTTCCTCTCATGTTTTCTTCTAGTATACACCTTTTCTTTATTTCACTCAGCATCTCCTGTTCTGTCTTCTGCTATACATTGTTGTGAGAGTGTTTCGAGACCTTAAGAGATTTAGAGTCACATTGTTCCAGGCACTGAGAAGGTACAGAAAAGCCCAGAGTCTCTGCACTCCCAGTGTTCACATTTACAATCTCTTTCGCTGGCAGTATTTAAGGAAAAAAAAAAAACAACACCAAAAAAAAGAAAACATAGGTCAAAATATCTTTGTTAGAACTGGAAAGAGAAATGGAATACACAACCCTCTGCATTGCTTCCAGCCTCTTTTTCCATTGTTCCAAGGCACTCCATGAGTGAAACAAGCAACAGATGAGGAAGAGCTATGTGACAGGAAGGTCATGCTGTTATTAGGGCTAACAGTGTGCCAAACATCGTACCGGAGTGTGATTGTTTCTAAATGAGGCGGTCAGAAATAGCTAATACTTTTATCATCCCAAACAAATCTTCGATGTTTGACTTCTCTGGTATTGGCAAATAACAACAATATCTCTGTCTTCTTGCACAAGTCATACAGATCTAAATCCTTCTCTCCTGCTCTACATCCCAATTCCCTGCAAAAATTTAGAATACATTTGACAGATTTTTAGATCCTATTAACTGATATTTTTCTGATAGTTTCCTAAAGGATTTTGCTAGAAGGCTCCTGTGGCAGTTATAGAGGGGCAAATTTTGTTTACATGTCTCAGCACATTACTAACTCTCCATTCTTGCTATTTGAATTGCAAATTCAAGATTAAGTTGTCAACAATTCACATCTCGCAAAGTCCTTGTCCTTCAGCCACTGCTGCTTCACAGGCTTATTCTTTCCAATGGGTATCTACCTTTTGAATTATTCCTCCCAAGCAAAAACACCTAATTTCATTTTATCATTCCTACATTTCTACTTTTCTGTACTCTGCTTGTGTTATTTATTCTGATGTAAGTTCTGCATACTCTGATACAGTACAGTATCTGTAAATGTAATGAATATGGTGGTCAGGTGCCTTTTAGTGGACATGGTAGGTAACATACAACGGGATCTACCACCACACCCTTTGGTACTTCAGTAAAAACCTGACTCAAAGAAACACTTGTTCAGTAGTGTCAGTGCACGGTCTTTCACCCTCATTAAAATCCACACATCACTTTCACTTGCCTTCTTAAAAGGTCTCCCACAAAACTTGATTACCAAACTGTCCTGGATCACTTGAGTAAGTTCAATAACCTTAGTGACGCTCACTTACACAAATGAGAGTGTACAGCAATGTCAAGGAATCATTTTAAAATTCTATAAAAATCATGATCTACATTGTCTGGTATATTGCCTGGTTATAAACCTAGAACTGACTGCAGCTCACAACTTCATTACTGTACAACTATTTAGAAAATGTTTTGGTTTAGTTACTAAACAATTTATAATTAGTAACTCTTTTAGACTCTTGTAGGTAAGAACTATCGCTCTTACAGCCTTTCTGGACGGGAGCATCATGTTTAGCTCCCTTTTGTTCTGCAAAGTCCCCAATTCTTAAAAAAAACAAAACACCCCAAGAATCATCAGAAGAGCAGCATGTTAAAGATTAAACTTCTGCAATACTGTAACAGTCACACTGCTCATTGATTTTATAGGAACCATTATCTATTTATCCTGTTGCATCTGTATTCTTATTGGTTTTTTTTCCACTTTAAGGAAGTATTTTCTGCTTTTAAAGGGAGTATTAACATTTTAAGCCCTTTGAAGATGAATGTAATTATTTTTCAATGTGTTAATGTTCTTACACTTTCAAGAATACTTTTGATTACATGAAGCTCTTCCTGCTGCGTTAAGCTATGATTAGCAGCTTTACTTTATCTTACCTTTCAGCGTCCTCATGTCTTTCCAGAACTCTAAATTATCTCTGTATTCTCTTCCTGTGGCCTTCTCCATTTTCCATCTCTGCTATGGTGTTGTTTTTTTTTTAAACCTCAGATATTTGAGAATTTCCTTTTGAGACCACATACAGTACAGTTTGTGTAGTTAAAAAAGGGAACTGAAATACTAGATTTCTTTATTAATCCTCAACTAGAATACTATGCTGAAGAAACTTAAAACACATAGTTAACTACATGTTTCTCCTTCCTGAAAATTCCTTTTTTCCCCAATATGGAAAAGGCCAATAAAAAAACCATACATCTAGGAATTAATTCTCCTACACGAATATTTCTGACACTTGAAGTTATGCATTTTACATAAGTTAATTAATGATAATAGTGTTGCCTACTAGTCATGGGAAAATGGTGTTGATAAAAACCTCAGTATTATAACAATCCAAAACATTGACAAACATACCTTCATTTGTCGTATATGAAAATAAGAGTATCCACAGGGGATGTGGTGCAGTGCTTGGAAGTCTTGCCATCACTGACACTGGTCAGGTTCAGTAGGACAGGCTGTGCTGAAATTCTGCCAACAGACAACATTATTATAAGCTCATATCAGTGTCCCAGCTGAGGGAAGCATGCAGTTCTCCCTAGCACCCTGCTAGATGTCAGGATTCAGATCCTCTGCAGTGCCTGATGCCCTAGAGCTTGCTCACAGAACAACGAGAAGTGTAGCAGAATAAGGACAGTACAAATGAGCTAGAAGAGTTTTCTGCAAATTTTAGTTACAGAAGATACTAAACTGACACTGGCAGTCGACCTACGCTTTTAGCTACTAGAAAAGCGAAGTTGCTAGTATGTGAGATACTAACAGGGTAAGCACTAGACCAAAATCATTGACCATTAACAAGTCACCAAAGCCCTAAAGTTACTTTCAGTTGTTCGTAAATTTACACATAAGACATCTGATCTATTCATTAAAATGTTCTCCCCAAGTCCTACCATCAATAGTACCTCAGATAATATCATCCTCTTGAATGAGTTCATAACAAAGACCTCTAAGCCTTGCTTTAACAGAATGCAGATTCATTTGAACAGCAAATAATTCGAAAGACGTTAAATAGGAGAAACTTCTCAGAAGACGACCTTCAGCAGGAGAGTGGTGCTGGGCCTTCTGTAAAGTTTTGAAGTAGAAGACACCATTGAAATGTATTTGCTGTATGGTGGTTCCATACCCTCCGCTCGTACTACAGCAGCAGATCAACCTCTGATGGTTCTAACAGACTTGAGTTTCACCAGCACAAAAGACAAAAGGAACCTGCAAGGGATCAGCAACTCTGCTGCAGTATGAACTTAAGCGATTTGTTTCGGTTGCACGCGTGTGGGCACTGCACACGCATACAGACATGCAGCCTCACAGACATGCTACCAAAGTCAGATTGCCTCAAATAACTCCCATCTAAAACTGGAAAGATTCTCAAGCACAGCTGCTGAACATTTGCTGTTAAATATCCAAATAGAATAAACACAAGATAGGCAACAGCCAGAATCATTCTCAGTTGAGTAAGGGACAGAAAAATCACTTCTTTTGTAAAGAAGACCACATCCTTTATCAATAAATACATCTACCTAAATCAGACTATTGTGAAAAGTAGCAATAGACTTTCAATCTTTTCAATATATTTAGAAGTACTAACACCTCACTTAAGATCAATCTGTATTTCAGTACGTCAGATTCAGCCCCAAGGCAATTAGTTCATAATCCATGTTTCTGTGCTTGTCAAAATTCACATTTAATGACACTATATTTCTCCATTCACACAAGCATGATTGATCAGTCTTTAAAACAAGCTTCTATAGATTAAACACAGAAAATTTCAGTCTTGGAGGTTAAGAGATAAGAACACTGATAGTGAAAACAGAAGATTAGACTGGAAACTCTTGTGTGACCTTCTCTGACACAGTTACTGCTCATCTAGTAATAAAGGACACACTTGAAAGATTAATTTCTTATAAATGCTCAAGAAAATTGTTACTCAAGAACTGAGCATTTCACACTTGGGGAACAGACAAAACATGACCAAGTTCAGTAAAAATTTTTTTGAAAGGAACAGAAGTACCTTTGCTGCTGCTCAGAAAAAAAGAGAGCAAACTTCTCTAGCATAAAAAAATTCCTTCTTTTCTCCTTTTTCCTGGAATTCTCAAGAGAGAAAGTGTTTGCTTCCCAGTTTGTTGTTAAGTAATACTGTCACAACTGGAATTCCAAGAAACTCTTAAAACTTTGGCAGAGAATCTTGTATCCCATAAGCATGTCTGAATCAGCAGACGGCAGAGCAAAAACATCTCCCCCATAGGAGAAAAGATCCGCATGTGTTGATGAAAATGGAGTTAACCCACAGCTCTAATGAAACTGCAAACTTTTTTTTTTTTGTTCATTTAAAATAAGAGTAGTAGACTATAAATCCAATGCAAAGGGAGAAAATTTTAAAATAGCAATACCTTTCCGGTCTGTTAGCTCTCACATTTTCTTTATATTAGATAATGGAACACCCATCTTAAAGTATATAATACATATAGAGAATACTAAAACCGCAGCAAATCTAGGAATCCTAATATATTTGAGGAAAGTAAGGTGTAAGAGACATAAGTGACTTCCCCAAAACAATAGAAGAAAAAAAATCTGTCGGGGCTACAATCAGGTCTATGTGATGACTGGCGTCAGTCATAGACTTAGATCATTTATCATTTCTTTCTTCGGAAAAAAAAAAAAAGTGATCTGAAAAAACAGTAACTTCTGGCCTGGGCTTCTAAATAAATTAGGGTCACACTTTATCTACAGGCATAATTTGCAAAATTTATGCTCAAAGAATAACTTCTGCTGAAAAGACAGGCAGCAGTATTTTCTACATAAGGCTGCAATCGTACAGATAAAGGACCACTACCACTATTTTAAAACTGACTCTTTTTAAAATTAAAGTACACTTTGTCTTATTCTTTCTGGTTTAAAATATTGTCTGTAACTGCAGACTAAAATGAGACAAGCAGGATACAGCAAGGCAAGTGTTCATCAATAGATTTTGTATCAAAATCTAAAAATACAGTTAGGGAGTAATTCCCATCCTTTTTATTGCTGCTTTTGTGTTTTTTTCCTAAGCGCCTACACAAAATGGCAGACCTACAGGAACATAACTGGTAATACCTGCTCTTTGACATGCAAATTGACTGTCAGAGGCAACCACACAAAGTGTGTGTGTACAGTGAGAAGCGTAGGCGTGCGGGACAAAGTGGGTTTTCACAAGAATCTGGAAGCTGAGGGGAGTCCTGTACACTAGGTTAACGAGGAGGCTAATTAGATGAAAGGGTAGACCAGAAGATAGTCAGAAGTTCCAATAATTAAGGCTGGCAAATCTGGTCAATGAAAGGAGAAAATTTAAAATTCAATTGTTCCTGCTTTGTGTAATGTAAATGGAAGGGTTTACCCTTCCCGTACGCTTCTCTGCCGTTCAGCCCACATCCTCAGGTTATCTCTTGGTGCTGAGGCTACCCCAGTGGAGAGCGGGGGCGAGCAGATGCAGAGACAACGGGTGTTTTAGTGGGGAGGCTCTGTCACATTTTTTATCTTCAAGAGCATGATGTACATAGTATTGCTGATCTAACACAGCACTGCCTGCCTCACTATATGACCACTAAAGAAAAAACTTAACTTCAGAATGGTGAATTTTAAAGACAACATTCTTTTTACATCTTTTTAAATCAGTAATTTTACTAATATTTCAATGTCATCCTTGACCCACAAATTCCTTCACGTAGCTTGGGATAGTAACCATTAATGTCACTTTATGCAGGAACACACCAATGATGTCTGTACTTTGAATCAGGACAGGGCACAACTGGGTAAACCTCTCCTCAAAAACATAAAGGGCCTCTCAAAATGAGCAGGTGGGTTCTCTTTAAAAACCTTTAATCTAGTTAATTTTTATAAACTGAGGTTAAGGTTTAAGGTTAAAATATGCATTCCAGCATGTTTTCATATCGATAGAAGTGAGCAAAAAGTGGAATGACACATAACTCGGGCTTGTAGGGAAAGCAGCACTTTCACATACTCTGACAAACTGCAAATCATAATCTGTAAGCAGCAAGATAACTTCAGGTGTTTTCTAATTTAGAACCAACAAGAAACAATGGAAACTGATGAATTTCGACATGTGGAAAAAAAAAAGCCAAAAATACAAACCATCTAGACTAAAAAGACTAGAATAGCTCGCTTCTGGTCTCACTTTCCAGAAGCCTGGTTCTGAGAGTTTTGCAAAAGCTGATCTGAAGCTCTCCTGGAGTCCATCCACACTGGGAACAACTCCCAGTAACAGCTCCAGGCCCGCGGGGGAGCGCACGGAGAGGTCGCCTCCTTCCTGCGCCGACGGGGCCGGATTTCCCGCAGAACGGACGTTTCTGGGAATTAGACCCGTTTCGTCTCGCACTGTTGCGAAAGGAGCGCCCGCCTTAAGCAACCTCTCGGAAGGAGAAGTGCTTCTGCCAGCGACCGCACTCCCAGCGACTCAGCCCCCGGGACCTCCCGCCCGTTCGAAGGCCGCCCGGGGTCTCTGCGAGCTCGACGGGACGTTTCCGGAGCAGTTACCGGAATCCTGCCCGACCCGTCCCGTCGCCGGCTGATCGGGCACGGCAGCGCCAACCCGGCACCTC
>VWZK01021655.1:74451-88375 GCA_013396935.1 Baryphthengus martii | reverse complement strand
CCGGCGGGGAAGCGGCGGCCGGGGCGGGGCGACCCGCGGAAGGCTGAGCAGAGCTGCGCGGGAGCTCGGTCCCGTTCCCCTGGAGCCGGGTTTCCCGGCCGGGCCCGGGCCGGGCAGGGGGTAGGAAGCGCGAGGCTGCAGAAATCCCAGCGCGCGGCAGCATTTCCCGGGCTGCTCCGTTCTTTGGTCCTTGGGATTGGGGGACTCTGGAAGCTGCTTTTTTTTGTTGTTGTTGGGTTTTTTTTAATTTTTTTTTTTTATTTATTTGGCCGCAGCGGTCAAGGAATTCCTTGAGATGCTTTTACTTGGTTCTATGTTCTTCAGAACGTTTAGAGGAGGGTTTCCCATCCGAAGTAAATGGCACTAATTCTACGAGTAGGATGTGTGACAGGCAGAAGCATCTCACATAAAACTACGCAGGGTGTTCTGTTGGTTGTTACACAGACTGCTGCTGTCTTTGGTTGAGGGCTATGACAGCACAGTGTCCACGTTGTTTTATTCTGTAGCTAAAATTAGATTTTGTGTCCTTCCCGTAGAGCATTGGGGTTAGTCACCATCTGTATTCTGAGAACAACCCAGGGGATTTGCATTTTTGCCCCGATTCTGTATTGGAGAGTTGAATTGAAGTCATCTCTGTGCTTGAACGTGTGCATTAATTGCAGTTTGCGTCTGAAGCGTCTGAAGCCTGGGGGAATACTGTGATGGCAGCACAGATGACTGATGCCCATCGGCGGTTCTTGCAGGTCCTGATGTCGCACGGGATAATGGAAGGATCAGAGGCTAGGAAATTGCACCGGCGCTGCTGTGAAATCCATAAAGGTGTGTCTTTTGGAAGAAAAGTAGGGAGATTCGAGTTCTTCCAGAACTACTTTTTTTTTTTCCTGGTGCAGCTTACAAATAATTACATCTCTGAAAAGCATATACCATCTTAAAAAAAAAAAGTAAGGATGAAAAATGTGTGCTAAAATCTGCACACAGCTCTGAAGGAAAAGCTCCAAACGTCTGTCAGAGCTGCACAGGAGCACTGGGAAGTGTGGGGTTCGGTGAGGATGCGCATCGCAGGCCTGTTGAAGGAGGGTGTTGCAGTTGCCAGTACTTGTTTCTGGTGTCTCTGACTGTGCACATGTGGATTCTGTCTGCGCTGTGTTTTGGCTTCCCCAGTTACGAAACACATCACAATAAAAACATAAGTGCAGAGTTAAAGCTGCCTTGCCGGCCCCTGGCATTACGTGGTAGCTCGGGTACCACAGCATACTCAGCATCCTTCCCAGGGCGGCTCCGTGCGCTGTCGGAGTCCACGAGTCAGCCTTGCCCTGGCTCCTGTAGTCAAGGAGCTGGCTGTCATTGGATCCCTTTACAAGATGCTGTCTGTGGGAGGAGAATACGTAGAATATTATTCTGACACTGACCCCAGCTCGAAATCAGGAAACAATAAAAATAGGAGAGTTTGTAGTTATTTTTTCTGCTGTCTTCCAAGCCACCTGAAGTTCTTCAATAACTGAAGCTCTGCGTTTACACTACTCTAAATAGTACGGCTGGAAAGATGGTGCCTCTCCCCTGGAAAACACATTTTTCTCTGTAATAGCGTAACTTTTGGGTTTTTTTTTGCCTGTTACAGATTCTGTGCTCATTATGCTTATATCTTGAATGCAAAGTTCAGGTAGAGCTTAGGGGAATTTTTCTTATCTGTGGTGGAAGTTGCAGATAACCATCTGTTTTGTCGGGGAAGTGTTTGCTTTGTAAGACAACAGAAAAAGTCACTGTACTGTTATTTTGATATTTCGCTTTATAGTGCATCAAATATGTCAAAACTAGAAAAAAAACAGGGCTCATTTTGTGTAGACAATGAAGCATATAAGAAAGCACCGACAGAAAGGGAGAAGATCAGTGGGAGCACAGGCGGCGAGATCATGCAGTCCTCAGCAGTCCTTCGCTGTAGCGAGCGCTTTTTAGTGAATGCCCCTCAGTGATTTCTCTCGCGTGCTGTGGGAGAGGTGAACACTGAGGAAGCGTTTTGGTGAGGGCGAGATGAGGTTTCTGGGTGGATGGCTGTACTTGCTCCCATCTCCTACATCATACCACTCACTACTAGTTATGGAAGCTGTGCCCCTGCCAGGCTTAGCGGTATTCCTGCATCTTGGTACAACACTGCTCACTCTGCAGGGATTTTAATTTAGATTTCCATCTACTTATCCATAGAATTTAAGGTCGGGATGAAGTAATCAATTTCTGTGTCCCACGTAATGCAGGCCTTATTTTCTGCCAAATGCTTTTTGCTGACTATCAGATGCCTTGTAACTGGATTGAAACAAAATGTGGAGAAGCTTATCAGTTACTCATTTAAATGTTCTGATGATAATGAATACCGACCATTTCCCTTGGGTCAAAATTCACATCTTTTTCCTTAAAGAAATTTAACCTTTTTAAATGTTTTATTCTTCTCTTGTTCTGTGAAATGAAAGTTGAGCATCAGTGACTTGAAATCCAAAGTAATTTGTCCCATTATGCTTCATGGTTTGTTCTAGTTTTTTGAGTTTTGTGCT
Source organism: Baryphthengus martii (assembly GCA_013396935.1). Classification (NCBI taxonomy): domain Eukaryota; kingdom Metazoa; phylum Chordata; class Aves; order Coraciiformes; family Momotidae; genus Baryphthengus; species Baryphthengus martii. The sequence goes on along the minus strand of VWZK01021655.1, from coordinate 85,832 downwards.
GTTTGGGTTTTTGTGTATGTGCTTTTTCTTATTTTTCAGTCTACTATGCGCATGATAAACTGGATGATTTCATCAGTACTATTAACAGCCACCTACAGCCTTTGTTTATGCAGATCCGGAAGGGGATGTCAGAAGGTGATGGGAGAGCACATTATGCTTTAGTAAGTGTGTGACCTGCTGGGTGGTTTGGCCTCTCTCGGCCAGCATGTGGGGAGCAGAGGCAGCTGCCCGTGTCTCAAAATTAACCTTTCAATAATGCGCCAATAAAAGGTCTACGGACATCCTGACTGTAAATGGGCGAGAGAATCCGGGTGTGTCTGTGCACAATCGATATAGGGCTGCCCCAGGTGCCACCCTCGGGTGAGACTGAGCGACCTACAGCGTATCTCCAACAGAACTGCTCTTTAGAGAAAAGGGAGACACTGTTCATCTGAAGGCTGCGTCTGCCAGCAGGATTCTTAGTCTTAGCCGAGTCTCGTGTGGTTTGCATGGAGCTCTCCTGCTGTTCCTCTGGCAGCTGATGTAGAAGTTTCTCGTAGAACAGGGAAGTGAGAGGATGAAGTGACAACAGCCTCTGTGTGGAAATGAAAGGTGCAGCAAGGACTACAGCAGTGCCTGATTTATTTAGCGTAAATATTGCTTAAGTGTGGAAGGGAGATTTTTTCACAGGAGACTTTATCAAGCTGAGTTTTTAAACTAGAAGTCATGGAGAGCCCTCCAGCATTAGTTTTCTTTTTCTCTGATTCAAAAACCAACCTAGCATGAAAGAGTTGCTAAGGAATGGCCTGTAAAAGTTTCCTTAAATGCTCTGCAATGTGCCTGTCGGAGGGGGAAGGTTATACAGTAATTTCAAAAGACTATACAGGAGGTATGCTAACGTTAGCTGCTGCTTTAACCTTCCTTGGTCATTTTGCCAATTAAGTTGAGCTAATAATAAATAGCAGTAGCATGTGTAGGAAGAATGTGAAATATCAATAACTGGTTTTCAGAGTGAAACAAAAATATGTATTGTAACATATTTCTGCTACTGCCCAGCACAGTATCCTGGTGTAGTGTATTAGTTCTACTATACAGAACTAACAGTCTGTGTGAGTTCTACAGGGGGCAGGTGGGATTGTTTAAGAACTTGAACTGGGCAGAGGCTGCTGTGGAGAATATGTGGCTGGAAGATCAGGGCTTGTAAAGAAAGGACTGAAGTACTATTGAGTGCCATGCTTATGGAACAGGCTCTTTCAAGCCACTTAAAAGAAAAAAATGTTTCTGTTAATTGTTGGATGATGTATTCTTTACCCCAGAGGATCTTCTGCAATTTATTGTGTAGAAATACACAGACATCCTGATTTCAGTTTAATTACTTTTTTTTTTTTTGTAGGTGAATTTAGCAGAAACTGAAATAACTAAAATGGCATCTGACTATACAGAAAATGAATTAGAATTGTTCAGAAAAACAGTAAGTATGTCAGTTATGTCAGTTACTGGTTAGTGAATTACATTTGTGAAAATACCATCTTCAAATGAATGGAATTGAAATGAATGGAGAAGTGGTTGAGGAACTATGAATGGGAGGAACAACTGAGTGGAGGGCTGGATGGAAGTATGTGCCAGTAATGATTCCCTGTTGAAAGTCAGTTACCCCTAAACTGAAATCAGCAAAGGGAGTGCTCCTTGGTTAGTGACTTGACATATCTGCTTTTAGTAAAACAAATGCCTACCTTCAGGGCTTTCAGTTGTGATTGCTGAACTTTTCACTGGCTTCAGTAGCCTAGTGATATACAGTAGATTTTGATGTTAATAACATACAAATTGGATTTGCTGATTTGAATGGAAACCTTTGTCTGTTTCTATTGCTTAGCCAATTAATTTTGTGTTTAATAAACTAGTCAGAATTCTGCTTTTTAAACAAGAAAACATATATGTGAGAATTTTTTTAAGTTCCATATAGAACTATTGGGCTGATATTCCAGGACAGTTGATGTCTAATTTCATCTTAAGAACCATTAATTTGAGTTGGGATCATAACTGTGTATCTTGCACGTTTTAGTGAATTGTTCTCAGTGTCTTGAACTTTAGTGGCTGGAGAAATTAAGCCCTCAGACTTTTAATTTTTTTTGCACGCTCACTAAAATTTTCTGTATAAACTGGAAAGGTGTATTGACTATTCTGTGACAGCTGCAAAAGTCTAATCTGCATAGGTAGTAGCCAGAGATTTCCCTGTGCTCCTCCGTTACTGGTGAAGCACCTGTGCAGCCCTGTCGGCACTGCGGCTGTGGTGTGGCTGTGGCACGTATTGCTGCTGGCATAAAAACTCTGCATGCTGATCGGCGGTAACGAGCAGCAGGAATGTTTCCAATGGGAGATTCTCTGAAGGTTGGTAATACTGCTACAATCTTCAATTGTTAGGTAGGTTCAGCAGTACTGATGACTTGATAGTATCATAAACCTACTTCAGTCGTGAGATTTTTCCTTAAAAGAACCTTGACAGCAGATAAAAAGAAACAGATGTGACCCTGAGTAGTATGCTCAAGGGTCTCTGAATGCAGCTTCATTTAGGCAGCACTGTAAAGCTCTATTTGTGAAAATGTTTTCTTAGCAAAGATTAAAACTGTCAAGGTAACAATTATTGTTTCAGCTTTTTGACCTTTGTTTTGCAGTTCCGGTTCAAGCCAAATCTCATATGTATGGACCCTAATAAAAGCTGCACATTACTACAAGGTCTGTCTTGTCTAACTATATTTTTTAATAGTTGAATATGTTTCTTCCTGTAGATGGACCTCATCATTTTATCAGACAATGGCTTTGCGTCTTCTACAGATATTTTAAACTTGGCTGACCAACTTAAGACAAAGAAAATGAAGAAAAAGGAAGCGGAACAAGTGCTGAAAGTTTTTGTGGAGGATAAGTGGCTCTCTGAGGTAACTGCTGTATCTTTTCAAGTGTTCATATTTTAATAGATCCAGCAATTATTTTCTCATGGATGTGATGGCTGAAACTAGAGCTGCTCTTTAAAGAATGATGGCAAAAAACGGTTTTGTGGGGCCTGTGTTTATTGCTGCTGCAGCGAGTTTGGCAGAAAACGTAATACATGTACAAGGAAAAAGCCCTTGGGTAGGTCTATGCAGGACAAGATGTTTTCATTTTCTTATACCTGAGCTGGGTGGATACGTGTACAGCCCTGCAGCGTGACATACAGGCATCCTCAATATGCTGCAGCATAGCATACTTAAACTTGGAACAAGAGTGGAGCATCAGTGTTGTCAGTTACATGTAGAATATCCTGAAAAGCAGCGAGGCCAAGCACGTTGAAAACTCCAAAAATGCACGGGCCACTGTGTACATTTTTAAATTGCCATGTGGACATGGCAGCTGCTGGACAAGAGAAGGGAGACCTCAATCCCTTTTCTCCTGGATTCACTACATCGTAAATCTCCTACCTGCTGCCACACATTTACTTACAGTAAAGTGATTTAGCAGATTTGCAAAGCTACCTCAAGCAGTAAATGCCTAGATTTTGCTGAAAGCCAGCATAATTTCCACTACTGTGCAAACAGTGTCCCAAAACTGCATGTCTTGAAGGAGAGCATGTTTGCTCACCTGTACTCTCCAAGGACTAGATCTGTTAAATGTGTGAGATCTTTATTCTGATGCTCTGAAGAAATGAATTCTGCTACTTCAAAAGTATTTTGGCTTTGCATTTTAACAGAGCCAGCATGTTAGTTTAACAATGGCAGAAAAAAGTGGATGATAAATGCTTGCTAGCAGGAGGTTAGAAAATTCAAAAAAGGTAAAAGAAATGAAATTCCTCACCTTGCCATTTGTTTCCTTAGAAAAATGGAGAATACACTCTGCACACTCGCTGCATAATTGAGATGGAACAATACATTCTCAGCAACTACCAGGACACAGCAAGGAAGTGTAACATCTGTCACAGCCTTGCCATCCAGGTAACATTTATTACCTGTAGGCATCTGACCGTGTACTTCAGTGGTCATAGCTGAAGTTTGCGATACTTTCCTTTGAGTATTAGGCAGGCACTGAAAAATGTTAAGTCTTGTAATCTGGTAATGGTGCCCAGGCATATAAAGAAAAAAAACGTGGTTTTTTTCTTTCAGTGTATGTATTTTATCTTCTGTCTGGTAAAAAAAACAAACTTGTTTTGGAGCAGTACCTCCAAGTATAAATTTGGACAGAGCAAACGCACCCAATGAGGAACGTTACCATGCTGCCTTGTCTTCCAAGGCCAGCAGGCTAGAGATGAACCCTTATCCTTTAATAGAGGCACCACTTAAGCATTGGCTTTCTTACCTTTTGACCTTAAAAACAGCAGTCCTCCTGTGACACACATTCATCTGGGATTCACCTGGGATTCTGGTTCAGGATTTGTGTCCAGACTTTTGACTGAACATGTATGCTTTGGCAGAGTGCGCTAAAGCGTTGTATTTAGAAAGCTGCTAGGTTATCAGTTCAGTCTTGTGCAACTGCTCATGGCCTGAACTCCTCCTGTTCCAGAGGTAAAACATTCTCTTCTTCCTTGACCCTGCATCTTTTCATCTTCTAACGTGCTAAATTTTGTCCATATAGGGAAATAGTATTTCTTAGTTTCCAGAAAAGTGGCTTTCATCATTTACCAGCTGAGACTTTTGAGACTCCATGAACTGTACTGTGTGAACCTTTCTTTGGAATAAAGCAGTGCATATCTGTTGCCCTTTGTAACAACTTTCTTAAAGTGAAGGATGGGTTAGAAAGATTTTATTTTTTTATCCACATTTGTGATTTCAGAGCCAAGTCTGTGAATCCTGTGGAATTGGAATGCATTTACCGTGTGTGAGAAAGTACTTCAGAGCTCAGACTGAACCACGCTGTCCGCAGTGTAATGATTTCTGGTCTCTGGACATTCCAGGTACCAAACAACCTATTTAAAAAAAAAAAAGTAATAATACTAGAGAATAGGCTGTGATATTCAGTGGCCATGCCTGTATTATTTGTAACTGTAGTCGAATATCAGTTATTTCTGACTTCAGTCGTATGTTTCGTACAGTAAAGCACACACAGGCAACACTGAGCCCTGAAGTGCAAGGATTATGCCTTATGGCCACCTGCAGATCCTGTGCATATTGTTACAAACAACATTGAAGTGCCTGGGGCAGGGGGCAGGGGACAGACACAACACATGACACTAAAAGTTCTGGAGATACTGAGCTTCTGAAAAGAAGACAGTCTCTTTGGAAATCCTCTGTTCAGCCAGGGAAATCTGACATTCTGAACAGGAACACAGAAATATATAAAGCATTTTAAAAATCTGGAGGTTAAATAGCATTCTTTTTTTGTGCGTCATTCATTAACCTTACTTTTGTTTTCTTCACAGGTATGAGTCAGACAGACTCCCAGTCACCATCAAAAACAGGGAGAGCAGAGAAGAGCTTCATTCTTGGCACTAGACGATCCTAGGAAAACTTGCCTGCAATGAAATCTTTTTTCCCCGCTCGAGCAGAATAGCCAGACTGTATTGTATTCATTAGTAACCATTAAACAATGGTTCAGTGTACTTTTTCTGAAGTTTTAAGAATTTTACAATAAAATTATCATTGACCTTCCTGTTCTCCTTCTTCCCAGTTATGCCTGCTCAGCTTTTGGAGGCTGTTATGAGTGTGTAGTTCTCCGTATTCTTGGGTTGGGACCCTCAGTGCATGTTTGGGAGTCCAAGATGCAAATGCCTTGAGTCAGTGTGTCAGTTTACGTGCTTATCTCTGCACGTAAACTGCTAGAAGAAGCCTTTCTCACAACACAGTTACCTATTTGTACACTTTCAGTTGCACAGCTGAAATGAAACAGGGCTTCAAGTGGGTGAACAATCAGTACAGCACTTGAGGTGCCCTCACTAAGGTGGCTGGCTGAGGATCTGATCTAGGGCTAGAGTCTGAACACTTTCAGACGTGCTTGGGTTTCGTCCCTTCTTTAGACACAGAAGAGTTCATCTGACTTAAGGCCAGGTCACGAGCAGCTCTGCTCAACAAGAGAGAGACTGTTCTCACAGACAAAATCATTGGGAAGAAGCAGGTAATTTAACAGCAGTTAAACTACAGATACTGCCTGTGTCTAGAGCTGTTTCAGATGTACAAATGCATAAAAGATTATGACCTAACAGATGCTCTTTACGAGGGGTTTGTATTAGAAACATCCACAAAGATAAAGTGGCTGCAGCATCTTCTTTCCATTTACCCATCCCGATCCTTTGGCTGTGCTGAAGCAAGAGTTTGTTGGGTTTTGAGTTTTCATAATCCACCTCTAACCTCTGCATAGGGAAGAACATTCTCACGCTTAAAAAGAATTCTCTTGTGAGAAAATGTCCGATGCTGCTACTTCTGAGTTTTAACTTGTCACACAACGCTATCAGAGTCCAAGCATGCCTCAGAGCTATGACCACCAGAAACTGACAGAGAAGCTGATATCCAGTGATCTTACGTAGTGCCAATATTTAACTGGAATAAACAGAACCTGTCCAGGCATCAGAACACAGGACTGAAACGTAGCCTTTCTGAAACTGGGAAACTTAGTTAAGTCTGGATCCTCCACATCAACCTGTAAAAAACCAAAACAATCATCAGTACAATGTCTTTACTCAAAAATTATTTGGTAAAGTAACATCACTGATAATAAAATTTCAGGCAAGTATTTACCTGACTAGTGTTGTGAAGAATTTGGCTTTCATGTGGATACAGGTTTTCTGAATCTTGGGGTGAACAGAGACGGATATACTTTCTTCCAAATACCTGTATATATTACAATAAATGCTTTCCATTTATTTAATGACCTGTCATTACGGTGCACATCACTGGAAACTGTGGGCCATAGCTGGCATTTAACGGTAAAATATACCTCATTACAACCATCATTATCTTTGTTAGTAATAAATAGACACTGTTATAATAAAAAGTTAAAAGAAATCAGACTATTGGAATTCAAATACCTGTTCCTTTGGAGCATTTGAAATACCAGGAAATGCCTTTAACCAAGTTACTTTAAATTTGAAGTTTAAGTCACCCAATTTATATAATGCTGTTTGGGCTCTACATAGCTAGAAAGTAATTAGAACCGAGAGTAAGGAGGTTGAGTCTTCAGTGGGGTTCACAGTGGCAGGCAGAGGTACCAGCACAGTGACTGCTTCTGTACACACCTTTAGCTCCTATTTCTGTGGTGTTGTTAAATTAGGTCCTTTATTAGAGTCCTAATTGAAAGACTAGGAATTCATAAGGCAGGTGGACTGACTGACCTGAACTCTACATGAATTGTAAGATCCCAGTGCCTAGAATGAAGTGGCACAATAAGCCAGAGTCAAAGCCAATTCCTGCACTGGTACCAGTGGAATGCCCAGAGAAGGCAGAGGGTTCATGCTGCTTCTGCCAGGACAGTACAAACCTGTGACAATTTTTTTCTGTGACCTTGGGAAAGGTACTTCTTGTGATTTCCATTTGTCACCTGCAAAGTGAGCCTAGGTAATGGTCCATCTCAATGAAGAGCATTTGTGGCCTAAAGATTAAACTATGAAGTTGCAGGAATGACAAATACCATAGAACAGCAAAATATCTGCCTATTCTCTGTCCTTCAGTTGTTCATCAAGTTGTCTGTGACTCTTATCTCTAACACATTTTTCCTAGGTATAGCACTAATGGCATGTGTAGAGTAAGTAGACTACAGACCTGGGCTAAAAAGTTCTGCTGAGGATCCTGGTGAAGAGGTGAGATAGTGCCTTCTGGACCAAACCAAGCATTAATGGTGATGTCATCTTCTTCCCCTTCCCCCAGGCAGCAATAGTCAGGGATATTGATATCCTCCTTCAGTTCTGGGATCTATTCCCATAAAGAAATAAACATTAAAAAGGGTTATGTGCTGATCTTGCCAACAGTGTGCAATTCATAGAGCAGAGGAAGGAGGCTCAACAGAAAGAAAATAAATGACCTGCTTGTCCAGCAAAGGCAGGAGAGAAGGAGCTGAGCTGTTAGGAATCTGTGGAAAATGTCCTCACACTTTCTGTCCTAGCAGATTCTGTCAGAAGGAGAGGTGGGAGAAAGAAAGGGGTTTCTCATTCCTCAGAGACCCTTTGCTTGAGCAGAAACCAGAGAAACCCATAAAAACAAGCAGATTTGCTATTCATGAAAAAGGAGCAGGTGCTTTTCTGTGAGATACCCTTTTTTACGTCTCCCACCAATCTGATCTCTGGTTAACTGCAGCGACATTTCAGAACATGGTGATTTATCACCAGTGAAGACTGTTTCCTGTCCAAATCTCTTCCCTGACTTACTTCTTTTTTTTTGGAAATGCTGCTTTCTAGGGAATATCCCTATAAATATATGCTGCATTGTGCCGAAATAGCATTAAGATTGAAGGTCTTCACCCATGAAAGAGTTTTGTTTCCATCCCTTTTAGTCAAGTGTCACAAACTTCTCCCTCTATTCCTTCAAATTTTGGGAACAGAAACTTTATATGTGACTTTGGGAATTCTCCGTATGCCCTTCCATCTAGTAGAGGTGACATCCCCAGAGATGACTTGTGCTACAGAGGGAACACTTGAGTGCAGAAAGATACAAACATTCACTTGGCTTTACCTGATCAAAAAGCTGGTGCTGGGCAAGGTATCCTACACTGTTCTGAAATTACAGCAGAGAAAGAAAAAAAAAAAAAGTATAGTGACATAGAGGTCAAGACTTCTCAGGCAGTTAATTTACTTACAGGTAACATCAATATTCAACGTTCTATTGTTTCAACAATTGACTACTGCAAGGAGTCTTCTAGAACAGTAATTTACAGCTACACTGAATCTAAGAATGTGGATATATCCCCGTAATCAAAAAATTATCTGGTTTGAGCTACTAGAAGAAGCCCAGCTATAATCCCAGGGAGTCTCAACAGTTATGCTGTCAATCTTGTGACAACACTCTGCATCTTCATAACTAGACCCTGCTGGTCCACAGCCTCGTTCATCTCCACTCCCTGTAAGTATCTCGATATTCTACTCCAGGCTGCACCACAGACCAGTTTCCACTGGCACATGGTCATTCCTGACAGAAGACTAGGAAACAGAAATAAGAGCTTCAGATTCTCTGCTGTGAAAGTAAAAGAACATTCCATTGCTAATCAAAGTTTTATTCTTTTACCTGGTGGCACGTGAATTTGGATCTTGACCCTCAATCTCACTGAGCAGTTTAATAACCAAGAGGAACAAAACTGCTGGCTGGGGACCCATTATCCCTATCCTGCACCACTCAGCCTTTTGCTGCAGAAGGTATCTATCTATTCATCAAATTCCAGCTGCTGTACACTTGATTATATACAAAAATCAAACTTAGTTATCATTGCAATAACTATTTGTAGCTTCAGATCTTGAAAATACGTCAAGCCTTTTAGATGAGAGTTGTGCTTATATAGCATACCCCCTCACTAAGCATGTTTGTTCTAGGCAGAAACTGTCCCAGTAACATGCTGCTGTGTTTGGAGATGTAGCACAACACAAGTAACAGACCTCATTCACAATATACTGACTGATGAAGTCACCGACAGTCATGAGCTTCTGAGACCATTCCTCATCCGTGTATCGGGTTCCCAGCTCCACAGGGACCGTGCGGCACCCTGCGACTTGACAAAAATAGTCCACACTGAAATAAAGAAAGTTCCGTTACCCCTTTATACTGCTCTTCTTATTCATTTTGAATATAAGGCAATGAATCAAAACCAGAGCAACAGAACTCTACTACCACGAGTTTCTTCTAAAACCAACCAACCAGAGATAAAAGCCAGAAAGGATGTGAGCAGCAAGCAAACACGCAGTGAGGTTTGTGTGCATATTATGACACAACTATCTGTTCTAAAACCTCGTTTACCTCCGCTAGTTGCTTCCTTATGATAAGGAGATTTAAGCTGTTAGCCTCTCTTGCCTAGGGATGGATAACCTTTTTGCTGCCTACAGCCATGCTTGCTAGATAAAACATCCTGGTTTTTTACCACTAACACCAGATTGACGTTTCGTCAGTGCCAAATTCTGTACAGGTGCCAGTAGTATCCATCCTGGCTAAAGTCGGAGGAATGGCTTTGATGTGTGGTACGCATCTCTCCATTGACAACGATATTAACTAAAAGGAGATCTTCATCTTTTTAAGTGTCTCCAGTTAGGCACCGGAGTATCTTCCCTCAAAAAAAGAACTACCTCAATATAATAACAAACGTGTTCAGGTAATGTCAATTTTACTCTTGGCAATGGAACCAAAGCAATTGCTCAAACTAAGCACATTTCGACCCTTTTTCAAAGGAATTGTGAGCTTCATTTCACAAATATTCTGTTCTCAGTACTGGAAACGTTGGCTCCACTGCTACATCACACTAGCAGCAAATTGCTATTGCTCACTCCTGCATGGCAGTGTCTGAAACTCAAAACCCAAACAGAACACTGAGCAAACATCCATGCTTGTGAATGAAAAACCACGTGTACTCATGCACCTCTGAAATTCACTTGCCATCGCACTAATTACCAGCAAGTTCTGAGACATGGAAAGTCACTGATCTGTGTCTGACAGACCCAGTTATGATGTGAGCAGCTCACTGAACAGCTGGCAGTGCCTGCTTGTCGTGTTCCCAGCAGAGCAGCACCCAGCACCAGAACTGTGCCAGAGCTCCCGGCACAGCCCGGGAGCCCGGTCTGAGCGCTGCCTTCCCTGACTGAAGCACTTACAGTGCAATTCTCAGGATGGTGTGATGTGCTTCCCTCATCTAGGGAGCAACTTTTACAAAGCAAAGACAACACCACAGCAGGAAGGTGCTGTCAGCAAAAGTGACTCCTGATGGCACCCATGTTCTGTGAAGATCTCTAATGCTCCAGTGAGCATCATGATACTCGACACAGAGAATGATTTTCACCCTTACTAGGATAGGGAAGAATTTCTCACCTCCATTTCTTCATACATGGCCAGTGGTCAGTAATGCCCTCTAAGACCACAGGCTTCTGAGGAATTAGATAATTGTCTCTGAAGTGCTCCAGTGAAGGGCAGTGAAGGTGTGGAAGCTCTTCTTCTGGCTGCACGACAGGGACTGGAAGGGAATCGATCCGGACCTTCTGCAACAGACACGTTCTCCTGCAGCTGCCGGCAGCGAGAGCCTCCGCGAAACACTCCCCCCCTCCTCCCTCGCTCTGGCCAGGGTGAACCCTTCCCCGAGGGGCCCCGGGGCGGTGGGAGAACAGGCGACTCAGGGCGGGAAGGAGCCCGGCCTGGTCCCGGCGACGGGAGAATGACAAGATGGAGGAGAACGTGGTGGAGAGCCGAGGGGTCGCCCGCGGTGGCGAGGCGGCGGGGCCAGGGGAAACACTGGGGGAGAGGACGGGCGGGAGCGGGCCGAGG